>JAAVUA010000039.1:0-128187 GCA_014898875.1 Fusarium miscanthi
CCTAACTAAGCTTGCTTAGTTGGCCCCCCCCTGGCTTGAGCCAACAGGTATTATAATTCTCATGATATTTAATTCAATTGGAGTGAATTAACTATCAAGGCTGACAAATATGGTCTACCAACCACATTAGGCAATTCATTGCAATCTATCGTGCTCAACCCCGCCTCAGCGCGTCATGAGCTGAGATGCTTGAGCATTATCAACTTCTTCATGTAGGGCGTGATAACAAAGGGCGCGCTTTGACATTAGTTCCTCCCCGATCATCATTCGGTTTCCAATCTCGACAAAGTGAAGAACCCTAATAGCCTACAGCTTATAAATACGATACAAGATCAGAGCTTATAAATCCAACTTTTAACTATCTATAAACACAGCCTTGACCTACGGACATTGGAAATCATCAACTTGACTCAAAAATCAAAATGGCAGACTTTCAACCCAAGAGCATCCTCATTTTCGGAGCTACCGGCACTATCGGGCGATATATCGCGAATGCCGTCGCCAATGCGCAGCCAGCATTCGATAGTGTGGCCATCTTTACCTCGGAAGACACAGTTACCAGAAAATCTGAGTTGGTCAATGAGCTCAAGTCAAAGGCCGTCAAGATCATCACAGGAGATGTCAATAATCCTGAAGATGTAAAGAAGGCTTACCAAGGCGTCGACACTGTCATCAGCGCAGTGGGACGCAATGTCCTTGAGACACAGATTGAGCTCTTCAAACTGGCAGCTGAGTCCGGTTCTGTGAAGTGGTTCTTCCCTTCGGAATACGGCACAGATATCGAATACGGTCCCCAAAGCGCCAGCGAGAAGCCCCATCAGCTGAAACTCAAGGTACGAAAGTATATTCGAGAGAACGCAAATGGTCTAAAGTATACTTTTGTCGTTACTGGGCCGTATGTCGATATGTACTTTACCCTTTCGCCTGAAGCTCCTGAGGCTGGAGGGTTTGATTATAAGAATAAGAAGGCGGCCTTGATTGATAATGGAGAGGGAAAGATTGGCTTCACAACTATGCCCGAGTAAGTTTGATCTTGATCACTATTGACAGAGCTGCGACTAATGTTTTATAGCGTTGGAAAGGCTGTAGTGGCAGCTCTTCATCACCCCGCAGAGTCTTTCAACCGCCCTCTGATCGTTCAATCCTTCGTCGTCACTTCTAAGCAGATTCTCAAGGAGTTTGAGAAGCAGACTGGAGGTGAACCGTGGGAAGTTTCAAGCTACACCCTCGATGAGTTGAGGGAGGGGGAGAAAAAGGAATGGGCAGCTGGAAATCCCAAGGCAGCTTCATTTACACTTCGACGAATTTGGTCCGAGGGCGGCACGCTTTACGAAAAGACGGACAATGAGAGGATTGGACTCAAGGAGGAGGATCTGGAAACTCTGGAGGATGCTGTTAAGAGGGAACTTACGACTGGATACTGATCATTACCTTGCGATATTTGAACATGGTTCTTCCGTTAGCCAGCACTAGGGTTTCAACCCTCGTTCTTCTGAAGTTGATAACAAATTTTAGTTCAGTTTCATCTAGAAGTGAAGTCTTGGGAGATGCAAAGGAGAAAAATCTCGTTAGGATACAAAGCCCCTTTGATTGAGATGTGCAACAAGTTAGATTCACTGAAATTGGCGCTTCTACTCATAATCACATTCTTCATCTCTCAGATAGCCATTCAATGTCACATCACTCCCCAGTCTAAGGCCACCAAAGCCAATTGATCTCCATGTCAGCGAACGGGTTGCGAGGAAACCAGTGAGGGAGATATTCGCCCCATCCCCAGTAATTTCCAGCCCCCATGGGATGATCAGCACACATTCGAATGTTCATGACATCAACGTCAGGAGGAAGGTCGTTGGGATCCCATTCCATGGGTCCAAGGCGGCCGCATTTCTCCTTGGCCATGGGCCATTGATCGGCTATGGCTACGGTAGCGAGGCCAGCCGCGAGAAGGACTTGGGGCTTCATATTGGCTCTAGGGTGAGATGTCAGTAAATCATTGGGAAACACGATAAAAATGCTAACCTCTTGGTCTGAGTGGCTGTGTTGATATGTTGGTTGGAATTATGGGTAGTGAAGAAATAAGGTTAAAATAGAGGGTGAGACCGATTACTATAAATGAAAAAAAGCTCAGGTGTACTCCGTATAGCTTATCATCTAACCTATTCCGAAACGTGGCGCTTCTCTAAACGGTTTGGATGCCTAAAAGAAATGGCTATGCTGATGCAAGCTAAGGAGAGGCACAGCTTCGGTTCTGGGGATGAGCTGACACAAAACAACACGTAGGATCACAACACAACGTTGAATTCTTCGCTTGTAGCAGTTGAGGAAGCTAACTCTTGCGACACAAGCGCCTCTTGATGGCCTATCATTTTTGGCATTGCGTATCCAGGCCGCTAATTTGGCTTCATTCTCCACCTGACAGCTTCAGAGCATGTGGAGCAAGATGCAGGAGAGCTTAGAGCTGGTATTTCGGAGTGGATATGTGTTCATTGAGAAGAAGTATCAAATCTCATGTAATTGGCCAGATTATAGAATTCGCTGTCCGCCAAGCTTGGAAAAGGGCAAGATACGAGTCATCGTGTGACAGACGACAAGGGTCATCTGCTGCGCCTCGAATCCTGGCGGATGTCACAGTCTATCAATCGTTCCATGACTGGCTGAATTTGCAAACTGTCAACAGAGACAGATCGATCCACTGGCCAGAGTGGATGTCTTTGTCGTGGTAGCCAGTCACGGCTTTGCAGACTGAAATTGCACCAACAGCCAAGCATTACCAATAACCTCTTGTATGTCACGTAGGGCTGATGGGTACGACAGGGGTGGTTGTTCAAGACTATCTGGTTTTTGATAACTTCGGGAGTTTCCCTTTCGTGTCAAGTTTGTACGAGTAGATGACCCGACGCTTGAATCTTATAGCAACGTGTCTAGACTATCCAGAGACCACTCGAGATACTCTTGCACGATATCACTTAAGAAATTCAGTAGTCGTGGGGAAAATGACAACTGTCAATATCTATATCTAGTAACTAGGCAAAATCAAATCAGGTTTGCAGTACGTGCTAACTAAGTGGCTTCTTCCCCCGAGCAAGAAATAACTGCTGCTCACCACCAATCTCTCTTGGTACTTGAGACGGCGCCGAAGTCAATTTCCACGACCAATCTTCAAGTCCAGCCTGATCATAGGAGCTCTTCAATTCATCCTCCTGAAATCCCATTCTACTAATCGCTCCTAGTGTTCGATTTCCTGTCTGGGTACTACTGCCCTCAGAGCTTGCAACCCAGTCAATTATAAGTAAGATTCCTCCCGGTCTCAGCCGTTTTGAGAGCTGCAATACCATGTTATCCGGGTCCTCGATATGATGGAGAGCCATGCACATGACTACCACATCAAAATCAAAGAATCCTGGCGTGTCGAGCTCCGGAGACGGTGTCAACTCGGGATCGATAAGATCGGCCTGAATAGCTCGCATTTTTATGGACGTATAGCCTGCTTTCAGTGCCATTTTGTTGTACTGCTCGACCATTCCTGATGCTATGTCCATGCCTCTCACTGTAGACATGAACGGCGCGAGGGCCTTATAAAAATCAGTATAGAGTTCAACGGTTAACGTCGTTGTATCTTACCCGCGACGCCACGCCATCACCGCAGGCGTAATCTAGCAGTTTTGTCGGTCTCGAAGATGGTGGCTTGATACCGATCCAGTCTATGTTCGATCTTAGCTCTTTCGATATTTGATTGCACAGCTCAATAATCCAAGGCCATCGAAATAGTGCTGGGGGAGCATTACTAGCACGAGTTAGCCCTTGCGAGGGTCATAGTAAGTTGAAAGGTTCATACTTGTAGTGGGCCTTGTTCTGCTCTCCCATTGACCTCGGCACTTCGTGAGATGGACCATGGTGATGATGATGAGTATGGTACTGCAGATGGTGATGGTGATGGTGACAATGGGGCATATCCTCAACTGGTTCGTGCTCCATTCTGATAAGAGGTTTAACAACGGAATTGCTGAGATATATAGTACATTCAATTCAAGTTTCACGATGTTCAAAAAAGGCGAAGATGATGTTTTGCGAGCAAACGGCTAAGTATCTTCCCTTAGCGACACCAAAAGGGTTGGTAGGTGAGAACCCTGATGGGCTCTTACATCAGTCTGCCAGGACACACGACAGAGGATTTCACATCACAAGAAGTGAGCCTGAGCAGTCTCCCAGTTTCAAATAAACTCAATATTCGTGTATTATGGCTTTACTTCTCGAAAGGCCATGGCTGCTCTGTACATTGCCGAGTCTAAGGCATGCCATAATAAACCTCCGCTCATCGCTTGGGCAGAATCCCAACTGAGCAGTCAACGACGAGTATTGCTTCAGCTCAACGATGGTTAAGATGCTTTTTGATATCAATATAATATTGTGCGAATAGCCCTTGCCACAAAGGTGACTCATCAGTTGCTAGCACCTCATTTTCTTGCTGGGCACATCAGCCTTCCAAATATAAAGAGTCCTCTCCCGTAATTTGAAAGTTCAGTGTCGATATGATACCCAGTTTTACAACATGTAGGAGCTGCTGGAATGGAGGCAGAACTCAAAGCAGTGTAACATACTCGAGCTCCCGTTTCCCTCTGAGAAATATCATCAAAGCTTGCGGAAGTCCGAACGAAAACACAGCAATGGATCCAGCCTTCCAGTTGCTACACTATCAAATATGGGGTGCTCCAGGGTATTCAATCAAGATGCCAATCAAGATTTGAGCAAAGCAAAGGTAATTGATTGCACATCGACAGGGGTGTGATAAGCTCCAACTGCTTATCAGACTTACTACCCCAATCTTCCCAAAACGATCATTTTCTACCCCAACTGTCATCCCTCAATCATGATCAAGTTCTCCAATGTTGCATGGGGCTCAGCGATCAGCAACGTAATTTTGTAACAAGACAACTGAACGGGTGGAGGTATCACGTGTATTGGAGAGATAATGAAAACAAATTCCTCATCGAATCATGACTTGAGCACGAGTGTTGACCTATCTTGAAGTCGAATCATTTTTCATTGTATCAGAAATCCTGCATCATGACTGGTTTAGCGCAAAGATATGAGATCAATGCTGATATGGGAGAAGGCTTCGGCCGATGGAAAATGGTAAGATGTCCGAGAGACTGTAATCTGCTGCCAAATGCTAATCGAGATTCAATAGGGTCCCGATGAGGAGCTTATGCCTCTCATAGATGCAGCGAATATTGCATGTGGTTTCCACGCTGGTGATCCATCCATCATGCTAAAGACAATTCGCCTCTGCAAGCAACATGGCGTCAAAGCTGGTGCTCATCCCGGCTTACAAGACCTCTTTGGCTTTGGACGTCGAAAAATGGAAATCGACCCCAAGGACATGTACGCGATGGTCTTGTATCAAGTTGGAGCCCTAAAGGCCATGTTGGACGCCGAGGGTGTTGAACTTTCTCACATAAAACCTCACGGAGAACTCTTCTTCTACATGCAAAGAGACAAGGGCATAATGAGAGCTGTACTGGAAGCTTGTGCAACTTTCAAAGTTCCTGTATACGCCTGCCAGAACCCAGAACAGGAGGCTATGTGCAATGAGATGGGCGTTCCGTTTCAAGGAGAGGTCTACGTTGATATCGACTACTCGCCGGAGGGAAGACTCGTTCCTTTTGCGCAATCTCATCCCGTAACACCAGAGTTATGCCATGAGCGGGCGTTTGGAGCGGCCATGAAGGATACAGGGAAGGACATCAATGGGAACCCTTTCACCTTTGGATTCAAGGGGAAGCCATTTAGCATATGTCTGCATTCAGATTCGCCGACTGTGTTGGAAAATGCAAAGCTGGTTCGACAGGCAGTGGATGAAGCGAACCGAAAGAAGTTTTCTTCACAGAATATCAACGGTCATAGATTATAGACATTATTTCAATGGGATAAATACAGGAGAAAACTCAGTTTTCCATAGAAATTGAAAGTTGTATGACAACCTCAATTCACATGATTTTGCCAGATTGATTCTTTCTACAAAATAAATGTCCAAATATTCTACTCGTATACTTGAAACCGTTACTGTGCGTAAGCTGCAGACCGGGAGACGTACCGACAGGATGGTTGTCCGACACACCTCCAGGTGAGAACTTTGTTCGTTCCTCGCTAAGAATGTTAACAAGATGACCAGAAGTCGAGACCACTCAATCTGCCCTCAAAGAATGCCGGTCCTGGCCACACATGACGAGCTATCAATGCGGGGATGGTAGCTTGGCTCTTAGCCACCCTGTCTATCATATCAAGGGTCGCGCGATAAGAGTCGAAAGGTTGGGGTAGAAATAGGTTGTCTAGATTGCCTATCGCAAGCCACTTCGTCTAGTAAGTGATAATAAGGTAGTATAAACCATATATATGTCTCGATGATCTGCAATGCTGTGGTGTTTTAAGACAAGGTGCAGTCTTTAAATACCTTTACTCTCAAAATCCACAAAATCCTCCTGTCCCTTTGTCCTCTTGATATTCATTTCGTGATCAAATACCGGTGCAATGACTTCTGGAGTCGCCATTCCTGGAACCGTCCAGCTCGTTGATGTCCAAGGCATCTTCAACGTGAAGCATGGCCAACAATCACGCGACATCGTCCTCGTCCCGCAGCCCACAGACGACCCCGATGATCCTCTGCGATGGAGTATCCCTCGAAAGACAAGAAATATCATTTGCGCCATGGTATGGTGCTTCTTCGTCGCTGCTATGATTTCTGGTCTGTCACCAGCATATATCTTGATCGAGAAAGACACTGGTATTTCGATCGCTGATCTGAGTACTGGCAATGGCATTCTATTTCTCTTCCTTGGCTGGGGAACGATGATTACCCAATGCGTTGCTCTTGCATATGGTCGACGCCTCACTCTCATTGTCTCTGTCATTCTCACTACTGGAATCACTCTTTGGACTGCGTTTATCAAGTCAAGAGGAGAGTTCTTCACCAATCGAGTTCTGCTTGGTATCTGTGCTTCTCCCCAAGAGACTCTTATCGAAGTTATTATTGGAGACATCTTCTTCGCGCACGACCGAGGCTTTTACATGGGTGCCTATAGCTGGACTTTGTGGTGCGGCGCGTTCCTTGCACCCGTGGCATCTGGCTATGTCGCCCAAGAGCTCGGCTGGCGATGGATCCAGTATATCCTCGCTATCATAGGAGGAGCCGTCGCTATCATTACGTTCTTCTTTTTTGAGGAGACCATGTTCTACCGCCACCACGACGTCGGAAACCTGTCTGATACAGCTGCGCTCGACCCAGCTACCATCAAAGCCTCCACGACAGTCGGAAAGGACATCGAGACTCCATCAGAGAAGCAAGACCCTTCAGTCCAAGACGAGAAGTCCACATCACGATCTATGGAGGCAACGGCGTATACATCAGGCGAGAGTGAAAAGACATATCTGGGGAAGCTCAAGGTCTGGGGCTATCACGACTCGCGACAGCCTAGCACCTTCAAGCTCTTCTTCCTCCCCATCCGTCTGCTCTTTTCGTTCCCCGGTATTGGCTTTGGTGGTCTTCTCGTCGGTGGAATTCTGGCCTGGTATAATGTCGTTGGAGGCTCTCTAGCTCTGATCCTGGGAAATCCTCCTTACAACTTCAGCGCCAACAACATTGGACTCACGTACCTTGCTTCTGTTGTCGGTGTCACTGTTGGGTGCTTCCTTTCAGGTTGGATGTCAGATGCCCTGGCCTTGTTCCTTGCCCGCCGAAATGGAGGTGTCATGGAGCCCGAGCAGCGGCTCTGGACCTGTCTTGTCGCGCTTGTCATGCATCCGGCAGGCTGTCTGCTGTATGGTGTTGGCGCTTCCTACCATATCCACTGGTTCGGGGTTGTATTTGGTCTTGGCTTGATCTGCGTGACTCTTCCCATGGGCTCCAATCTCGCTTTCACTTATATCCTTGACACTTACAAGGAGGTCGCAGGCGAAGGTCTTGTATCGACCATCTTGATTCGCAACATGATGGGTATGTACACACTTCAATCACCATATATTCGCTACTAACACTATCCAGGTTTTGCGTTTGGGTACGCGGTGGTTCCGATGATCGAGAACCTTGGACTTCGCAATGCTTTCATCCTCATAGCCGTGCTGGGAGAGGCTGTCTGGTGTACTGCCATTATGATGATCTATGTTGGCAAGCCTCTGAGACGCTGGACCGCGCATTCGTATTGGAATCTCATTGAGCATTACGGTGCGACTGCTCATTGATCCTGCATTACTCAGATAAAGACTTAGTGTCGTTCGGACAAGCAGTCTCTTTCTTCTAGATAGTTTGAATCAAATCGTTGCATTCTTAATTGAGCACTGTCACATCCCGATCGCAATTGTTAGCCTTGTAGCCTGATACGTGCCAGTGGTTACTGAAAGTCCATGTGAATACTAGAATGGTACTCTCCATTTACTCCCTAATACTTACTTTACTGTGTGCATTACAGTACGCATTTCAGCATCACCCAGATCTGTCCTTTTCATCCCATGCCAAATGTCTCCGTAGTAGCCTCTATCGATCATTTCACCAACTGTGCCATCTGTATCATTCGCCGCCTCAATGAGCTCACTGACATGGGGATCCTGTTACACCTCCAATTTCTACCCCAATAGCTTGCCATAATAGGAACACGAATCCCGCATGCCCGAATTCTTACCTCTTTCGACCACCCCGCGTTGGGGTAGATAAGCTATCGAGATAGTGCGTCTTAACCTGGAGGTGGAGAGGCCATCCCCAGTTTTGATAACACCTCCAAGCTGCTACTCATCGGCTCATACGTTCATTCCATGTTTCTGATCAGTTCATAATAAGGCCAATCTTTCGGGAGTTTACTCAAAGATAAAATTTCTTCTCGTATCTGTCTTATCACATCTTTCGTCCTGTAGTGAACTGTTCAGTTCGGCTCCGTCGCAGTCATGGGTTCACTTGACTTACACCCACTACAGCATATCCGCAAGGTGTTAATAGCGAATCGCGGCGAGATTGCGGTTCGCTGCATAGATGCCTGTCGGAAACTTGGTCTTCATGTTGTCTCAGTATTTACCAATGCAGACGCAACTTCCCTGCATGTGAAGTTGGCAGACGAAGCAATCCTTTTACCAGGTGAGGATAGCTCGGCTTATACAGATGGGTAAGTAAAGAGTATTCATCTTACCAATTCACAATATCTAAATGTTGATGATTTCCAGCGATGCCATATTGGACATCTGCAAGCGCACAGGTGCAAATGTCGTGTTTCCCGGATATGGCTTTCTCAGTGAAAACGCAGAGTTCGCAGACACAATTTCCTCTGCTGGCATCGTTTTCGCCGGCCCTTCTACGGCTTCAATAAGAGCCATGGGTCTGAAACACGAGGCTAGAGGTATTGCACAATCAGCCAATGTCCCAGTCATCCCCGGCACTCAGCTCCTAGCCTCTGCTGAAGAAGCTACCAAGGCCGCAACAGAATTGGGCTTCCCGGTAATGCTCAAAGCCACTGGCGGGGGTGGTGGTATGGGTCTTCAGATCTGCAGTTCAGCAGATGAGATCGCGAAGGCTTTTGCTATGGTCGAGAGCCGCGCTGGTACGCTCTTCAAGAACAAAGGAGTATTCTTGGAGAAGTACTACCCTCGTTCTCGTCACATCGAAGTTCAGGTTGCAGGCAACGGTGACATTGTGGTCGCTTTTGGAGAACGCGAGTGCTCGCTACAACGACGCCATCAGAAAGTGGTTGAGGAGTCCCCGAGCCCATTCTTGGAACGCCATGCCGGATTACGCGAAAGAATGCTTGACGCAGCCATCAACTACGCACTCCAGCTGAAGTACAAGAGCGTTGGCACTGTTGAGTTTCTTGTTGACGACGACACTGCGCAGTTCTTTTTTCTCGAGATGAACACTCGGTTACAAGTGGAGCATGGAATATCTGAGCTGTGCTACGGGGTTGACTTGGTCGAGTTGATGTTAAGACAAGCAGATTACGAACTGCAAGGCCAACTTGGCATCCCCTCTGAGACTCTCAAGGGCCTCGGTAGACCGCAGCCCCTTGGTTCAGCGATCGAAGTTCGTGTTTATGCCGAGATACCGCTATGTAACTTCGCACCCAGTCCTGGTGTTCTCCAGCATGTTCATTGGCCACAAGGCGATGGTGTGCGAGTTGACACTTGGGTCCAAAGCGGCCAGCGCATCACTCCTCTCTACGACCCCTTGATCGGCAAGGTCATGGTCCATAGCCCCGACGGTCGAGAAGCTGCGCGGCGCAAGATGCTCACAGTACTGGCGGATACAAAACTTCAGGGTACTCAGTCTAACCTTGAGTACCTCTCTGCAATTCTCGACTCGGACTTATTCGCAAGTGGGAACACCCTGACCAATTCTCTATCGACTTTCGAGTTTAAGAGTTGTTCCATGCAAGTACTTGAGCCTGGTGTATCTACGACGATCCAGGATTATCCAGGTCGCGTTTCTGTTGGACACGGCGTGCCTCCTGGAGGACCCATGGATGATCTCAGTGCTAGGATAGCAAACATTTTGGTTGGCAACGATGAAGGAGTTGAGTTATTGGAGGTGACCCTATCCGGTCCCAAGTTACTGTTTCATGAGGCTGCGATCGTCAGTGTTTGTGGCGCCGAGCTTCCCATTGCCGTCGATGGTAGCTCGCAGCCGCTATGGTCCAGACTTGTGGTCAAACAAGGTCAGACTTTGAGTCTTGGTAAAGTCACTGGAAGTGGTACGCGAGCATATCTCGCCGTTAGAGGCGGCTTTCCCGACGTCCCAGCATTCCTCGGCTCCAAGTCAACCGCCCCAGAGCTTGGGTTCGGTGGCTACCAAGGCCGAAAGCTCCAGACACACGACATCCTCGCACTAAGTCCTGATTCCAAAGCGCAAGCAGATGGAGCGACAACGTTCACCCTTCCATTCCATCACGTACCCAAATTCGGAAGCACCACTATCTGTTGTATCGATGGGCCGTACGGCTCTGACGATATCCTGACAGAGGAGGGATCGAAGACGTTGTATGAAGGGGAATGGAGTGTCAGTCACAACAGTGGCCGAAGTGGTATACGCTTGCAAGGACCGCGATTGAAGTGGGCTCGAACATCTGGAGGAGGTGGAGGATCACATCCTTCTAATGTGTTCGAGTATGGGTATCCCAATGGCGGCGTCAACTTTACTGGAGAGTCTCCCATCATATTTGCTAATGACCGACCTGACCTCGGTGGTTTTGTCTGCCCAACAACAATCTGCTCTGGGGAGATGTGGAAGCTCGGTCAACTCAAACCCGGCGACACCGTTCGGCTGCAATCCGTGTCATACGAGGATGCTCTGAAGATCACTCAAGAGAAAAACGCTTATCTTGAAGCTCTGGCAACCTTCGCTAATGGAAAGTCTGAAGGTCTAAGTGCTCTCCAAACGGCTGTCGCCTCGAAGGCCCCATCCTCCATTCTGCATCAGTCACCCGCACGGGGCGTACATCCCCAGGTGATATATCGTCAAGGAGGCGATACCAGCATAATCGTTCAGTATGGAAATCAGACTTCGGATTTGCGAAATACAGTCTGCGTCCAATTGCTCACTCAGCAGCTGGCAGCTGCGAAACTGCCCAGTGTGCGAGGGGATCCTAACATTGCCACCCTCACGGTGCGCTTTGATCCAGTCCATATAGACCGTTCTGAGCTTCTCCAACAGCTTCTGACCTTTGATGCGAACATTGGCGATACTAGCGGGGTCAAGATCCCTGCTCGACAGATAAGACTGCCTGTCTGTCTTGACCACTCTTCACTCGAGGAGTCGGCGCAACGGTATATGGAGAACATCAGACCGACAGCTGCATATCTCCCAGACAACGTCGAATATCTCCGCAAGAACAATGCTCTCGCGACGCGCCGAGACGTATTGGACTCTCTTCTCAAAACACCATGGTTGACTGTTGCTGTTGGTTTCTTCGTCGGAACACCTATCCTATTCCCTCTCGACCCATGGCGGGTGCTGACAGGTCAGAAGTATAACCCAAGTCGAGGCTATACGCCAAGTGGCTCGGTAGGATTGGGAGGATCAACAGTTGCCATTTATCCAGTTGCTGCACCAGGAGGATACCAACTCATGGGCCGAACACTTGGTGGCTGGGATTCGACAGGCAACCGGCCTGGCTTCTCCCCTAAGAAGCCTTGGCTGTTCAATCACCTGGATCTCGTCAGTTTTTATGAGGTGACTGAACAAGAGTACGACAAGATGGAGCGAGATTTTGAGGCTGGTCAGTATACATTTGACATTAGCGAGACAGCCATCGATATGGATCAGTACATCGCCAAATTTGATTCGGCGGAGAGGGACCCAGAGTATCAAGCATGGCGAGAGCGCCAATCAAAAGCGGCTGATGAGTTGGCTGCACTTGAGCAGAAGCTGTTCGATGAATGGACCATCTCAAAACAGTCTGGTGGTGGTGCAGATGAAGATGGCGACATTGACTCGGATGAGATTGCTGTTATTGAGTCACCTGTAAACGCGAATGTATGGAAGGTCCTGGTCAAGCCTGGTGATGTACTGGAGGCAGGGCAGACTGTTGCGGTTCTTGAAGCCATGAAGATGGAGATTAATTTGGTTGTTGGTGAAGATCAGGTCGGTGCTGAAGTATTAAAGGTTGCTCAGCCGCCGGGAAGTGTTGTGAGTCCGGGAACGGTCGTTATAACGGCTCAGAGAAGACAAGAATAAAGCATAGTGTACACTTAATTGAGACAACAATTATAGCAGAAACGAATGTTTAACTCTCTCTTCATGTAAAGAGGTTGAGTAATCTTGAGATTAAACTTTGACTAAGGCGCCTTTATCTGGACGATCGGGAATAGTGCTGGGAGTTCACTGGAGTTCACTGAGTGTTAGCGCTCGTAGTTACCGGTTCAGCGGTCATACCGTCACGTGGTTCCACTCGACCGGGCCGGTCTTGGAGGGTCTTGGAGGGCCTGGGACCAACCCCAGTTCTTCTGTCAGTTATCGACTACGCTCCACTGTCTGACCTGGTTGATACGAAGATGTTGAAACTGACCAATGTTTATCCTCCTTTCCATCAGATTTAGCTCAAGTTACCATTTCTGTATTCAATGATGCAGCTCGGCATACAGCACCGATGATATCGCAGACTAAACATCCCACTTTACATCATGAAAGGCAGACCTCGGCTTCCTGTGCCTATTTGCAGGTTCTGCAATAAGGAGTTCAAGAGACAGGAACACCTTGAAAGGCATATTCGTACACGTGAGTCACTATACTACGGGCTACTCTTAAAATGGCGCTGATCATTCTCCAGACACGCGCGAAAGGCCGTATGGGTGTTCATGCGGCCGAACATTTACAAGACAGTGAGTTACACCAAAATTCGTTTACTCTGGTTACAGGGCTGATCAAATTCCAGAGATCTACTAAATCGACATCGCCGACTTTCTCAGTGCTCTAGAAATGGCCCAGGAAAACAAGCGGATTCAAATCTGGCAATATCGCCCGACGGGGCTGTGACAACTTCACCCTCTTTCTCACAAGCTAGCGACGAGAACAACCATCACAGTCACCAGCTACAGTCTCAAGGAAACCCCTCTAATCTAATGTCTATGGCAGTCTCTCCCCACACAATGTCTTCTCAACAAGATATGATGAGCCGATTTTCAATTCATGATCGGCCACTAGGTTACCAAGAGCAGACACCAAGCCATATCTTCGAGCCACCGAAAGATCCCATCCACAACAGCAATGTAACTCCAGCAGGCGCTTTGGATAGTCTTGACTTCATGCAATTCGAGTCGTTCAACGCGGATATGTTCCCTGATGAAATGGACATGATCAACAGTTATCTCGGGGAGGTTCTCCCCCCTGAAAACTCACATCAAGGATTCACACCGAGTACAGCAGACTTCTTTACTCAGTCATTCATTCCCGAACCAGTTCTTGCCCCTGCTCCCTCGAGCCAGTTACAGCTAGAGGCACCTAGTCACGGAGAATTGAGCAGCGCGCCAACGTCGACTCTACCTTTCTGCCAGAAACGACAAACCCAAGCAGCTCCAGTTCGAAACAAGGTTGATCGGTTGTTGGATACTACAGAAGATATTGTAGCAACAAATCCCTGGGCTGTATCGGTTGCTGCTCATGAAAGGCTTTCCACGGAGTTCTCGAAGCACAGATCAGATATACCCCTGTCATTTACACTCCCCAGCAGACATGCGCTATCTCGATATATCGCAAGCTGGATACGAGGTTTTCATCCACATTTACCATTCGTCCACCTCCCAACTACTAATCTGGAATCCATGTCACCTGTGCTTCTCTTGACGCTGGCAGCTACAGGGTCCTTCTATGGATTTGAGCACCCTCAGGGGTATGCCATGTACTTCGTGGCCAAAGCGATGATCAACCATGAGCTAGAAGAAAGGCGTCGTGCGTCAAACCGACACATCCTCAATGGTTTCCCTCGCTTTGCGGCGCTCCCTACAAGCTCTACAGAAGTCTATGATCCGCCACCAAATCATCCTCCCGTTTTAACAAAATTCGATATTGAACTATTGCAATCCTTGTTAATTGCCGTGATGACTATGTCATGGCTAGATGGGCCACTCGCTGAGGAGGCACTTGCTATGAGTAGCCAGTTAAGTGCCCTCACTCGCGACATGCTGAAACGTCTACCAGAAGACCGTTCCAATGATACGTGGGAGGACTGGGGCCGCGATGAAGAGAGACGACGCACCCTTCTCTCTGCATATTTCACATTAAACATCCAAACCATCTGCTTCAATGTGCCGCCTCAGATGGCAGCTACAGAGTTTAGCTTCGAACTTCCTTGTTCTGAAGCTGAGTTCAACGCGACTGACTCAGAAACATGGAATCGGTTACGACGAAAGGTTGACCCCCGCAAACTCAACTTTCAGTCATGCTTCAAGCAATTACTATCTGGAGAGCCACTAGCTAAGGAGGTTTCGGCAACTGAGTTTGGCAATTATATGCTTATCCAGAGTTTGCTGATACAGATCTACTTTGAGCGTCAAGTATCATCTGCCCTGTTGTCTCCATCGCCAAGTTTGTCAGAGAGTACCATCGCGACTTATGCTGCTGCACTCGGTGCCTGGCAATCTTGTTGGGACTCAGCCATCGAATCTGCCCCCGATCCCTCCTCTAGAAATTCACCGCTACCTTTCAACTCGACTGCGATGCTCCGATTGGCTCATATTCATCTTGGGTTTGGCCTCTACAGTCAATGCGAGTTGCTATCTCGAGATCCTATCGTCAAAGCCCAAGTGTTCGAACCGTATCAGAATCCATTGCCACTTCGTGCCCCGCACCTCGACCAAGCTGTTCTTCATGCTATCTACGCTTTGAGAATACCTGTGAGAGTTGGCATTGCATTCGTGGCACGTGGCCGTACAGGTCATTGGAGTGTCCAGCATGCTATCAGTCACTTTGGATGCGCCCTCCTCCTTACCCACTGGCTCGAAAATATCTATCAGCTAGTGATTACAGATGGCGCGTCAGCTCTCAGAGAGGAGGAGAAACGACTACTTTCTATGATCGACCGTCTAGTCGAAGAAACTCATCTTGAGGCTTCTCTAGGCCCCAAATCCGATTTTCCTGGCAGGATAAGACGTTTGGCTATTGCAGCAGTGAAACTTTGGGCAGAAACTTGTAAAGGTATACAAGTCTACGAGATCGTCCATGTCGTTGGAGAGACACTTTCGCTAGTGGGAGAATCACTAGCAAAGCAGATTTAGGAATTAAACAAAGAAGAGCCTGGGATTGGTTAGCTATGCAAGTATGTGTAATTTCAAGAACTTGAAAAGGCTGGGGTTTCCAGGCTATATTATTTTATAGGAATGTTCGCTACGGACTTTAGTCTGAGTCGAAGGTCTCAAGAGTTACATAATAGAGTACCGCAAAGAACTTGTAAGATGTTATGGAATCATCGAACTTCTTCGTTGTTCAAATATCTCAAATTTTCAAGCACTTAGTTCAAGGATCGAACTGGTAGAAGAGCCTGTACGAACAAATAAGTCAGGCTTGAAATACGTTATTGTTCGGGCCACTATGCCTATGTTCGAAGGATTTGATGGCAGTTTTCTTCTTCCGGGAAGAACAGTCGGTAGCAAATTGATATTTGACAGCTCGGTCGTTTCGTTAGTTGGACAAGTACATTTTAAAACTCATATATAAACCCTCCTCAAGCGTATTGTTATTTTCCTATTCCAGTAATAAATATATTCAGTATCCTGAATCCCCCTTCACCTATATCTTCTGCTCCACCCATTGCAACACAAAGAGACAACCCCCAAACCAAGGAAAAGAAAATCTCGCTCGAACTGCATTTCAGCATGTGTCGTCTTCTTAAGCTCCAGTATTCTTGCTCTAGCAATGGCAAACCCCATTACGAGGAGAACGCCCAGGGCGCATTAATCCCTTGCAACGACAGACACGGCTGCTTAATGGAAGAAACTTTAGCTCTGAAGCCAGGATCAGGCACGACTCCCCAAGGCTCCCCTGTTGTAAGGGAGTATACCATTGTGAAGATTGGAGGCGACTGTGAGAGTTGTGCCAATAAAAAGGTCAGGAAAATTGAGGAGGAGGATAAATTCTTTCTTGAAATGAATTCTGCAGTCAAAATAACGGAAAGGGAACTCAACACCATGATCATGCGTTGTAGCGAGATTACTGCCAGTAACAAGAAGCGAAAGGTGAATCATGTTGGACGCGAATATCGGCCGAACGATACTTGTTCTTCAGGGTCCTGCCAGAATCAGGTTCATGTTTCTCATGGTGGCCGTAAAGGAATGTTCTGTAGGAAACATACATGCGCTGCCCAGGAGTTTGATTGCTTTTCAGATGTTTCAACTACAAGGAATGGTTCCCAATACTCTATCTACTGCCCTCAACATACTTGCAGTCATCTTGGCTGTGGGCTTCAGATTATGGATCAACATACTGTTTTCTGCACGAGGCATCACGATGAGCTTGAACTGGGTATTTCTACTCTTCGCTGAGAGTAGCTAGTTTCTTTGAGAAGCTTATGATATCTCAACAAGGTATTCCTAGGGGGGGATTTTCTACTCTATATATACCTTTCATATAATACATACTCTTCACCAATCAACGCACTTAAAATAATTTCACATCCGTTACATGTAGGTTAGACATCCCCTTGCCTTACTCAGTGGGTTGTTGCATAGCATTTATATAGTAATTCCCAGTATCTGATAGAGATAATGGAGTTTATAGTAATCACCCACAGAAGCCTCCAAGCACACATATCCCCCCAGATAGTCTGCCACAGCTTGTTTAGCAAACTCCTTAATGCACAGTCTTCAAAATCTTGAGTCCAGCTTAGATCGGGATTTGCCAAGTATTCCACCCTTCATTTGAAAAGTGCTTTCGTTATTCTCATATAATCCTAAACTCCCTATCCTTTTCCGAAGCTTCAAGCGTCACAGGAATCCTCTATCAGGATCCATTTCTTCCAATCCAATTTTCATCTTGATCGATCCCTCTATGAAGTCTCCTTCTTCTCCTCGGCCTTCTCATCTCCCTCCTCGATCTCAACTGACCCGACAGCAGCGCTCAAACCACCCTCCTCTTGGTTCTTTTCCTCAAGCTTCTTAGCAGTTGACAAGAAGTACTCAGCAACGTCGTTCTTGTGGTTGAAGTACGCCAGGTCGAGAGGAACGTAGTTCTGCTCGTTTGCCAGCGCGGGTGAAGCTCCCTGCTCGAGAAGTAACTTGATCACGTCGAGGTGACCGCCTAGTGCTGCCCAGTGGAGACCCGTGTTTCCAGCTTCGTTTGCCTCATCTAAAAAGGCTTGCTTCTGCTCCTTTGGCTGGTTATCGAAGTATTGGATGAGTTGCCTGACGATTTCTACAAGATGTCAGTATCATATTGTTTCACAATCGGATGAATATCCAGAGTCTCGCTTCCCGAGTCTCACAGAAGTTCCTTTTTTCCCACGGCATGTCGCATACCTAGGTGGCCATTTCCTGTCGCCATATGCAAACATGTTGACTTGTTGGAAGCATCTTGAGCAGCCGCTACAATCTCAGCAGGGCTGGCATTCTCTCGCTCTGCCAGGATCTTAATAGTCTCAGTCAGATCCTCCTGCTCTCCGGCTCGTGCAAAGTAAATGAGATCATCGATCTCGTCTTCTGTGAGTTTGGGTGCCATGATGATGCGCTTGGTGACGTTTTCATGCCAAGAATATAAAATTTTATGAAGATGAGGGGACTGTGTGGTTAGATACCCCGCTATTTTCGCACAGTGTGGGGGGTATAAACCGTTGCAGGGTAGTCAGGTTTGATTTTCATCCCTGCTAGCCGCTACGAAGACCATTTCTCTCTGTTTCTTTGTACATAGACTCTTTCATCAGAGATCAAAGCAAATTTCCCTTTGAATAGTCCATGCAAGTCAGATTCTCTCGCTAATGAGTGCTTCTCCGATTTCACCATCAAGCCATGAACACAAGTCGCCAGATTCATCGAGCCACTCAATTTCCGCTTTGACACCGACCATTATCATCAGTTGCAACTCGAGTCGTACTTCTGAGGCTTCGAACTCCGTCGGAGAGTGCTGGCTGGTCTTCTTGAGTGTTGAGACAGCTGCAGCCCGCTCTCTGCCATTCAGATAGGTAACGGGATCACGGCACTGGATTGATGTGATAGACACATGGCTCGGCTGTCCGTAGTTGCTGAGTGAGGTGTTAGTATGACCTCGGAAGAGATGCACTGATCTGATCCCGAGCCACCGCAATGCTTCTGTACCGAGATCAGCTTCGTGGCTCAGTCTTTCGGATCCGTGTCGGTAGCATCGCAAGATCTTGACGCCATCAGGGTCGTAGTCAAACAGCCCCAGGAGTGGCAGTTGGGGGTACTGTGTATGAACAAAGTTCAGGAAAGCGCGCGTGGTCAAGTCAGGATATCCTTTGGCCTGCTTGAGTTAGCTCGGGCTTCATGATTCATAATATCCAAGCATACTGTGACAAGCACTCCAGGACCGAAGATGCAGGTTCTCCAAAATTGAGACGAGCAGAGAGATCGGAAAACGGCCTGCAGGAGTCAGCTTTATTGAAGCGAGGAAGGCTTTGTACCTCTTACATCTTTCTCAACAACAAGAATCCATTTGCTGTTTTGAACGTCGACGCTTGAGATTGACTGAACAGTCGGGATAGCAACTCCCTGCATCGCTCAGAATTAAGCAGAGAGTCATGGCTAAAAGTCTTACCAAATCTCCCGAACAAGGGTTTATAGTACTCCCATCGTGGAAGCGTATCAGCAAGGGTCCAGCCAGGGCACCTTTTGATGCTGCGACCTACTCCAGTTAGTTGAAGTACCGTGGGTGCTTTTAACAACTCGCACAATATTCAAGTCCCCACGATTGATACCAAGACTAAAAGCAATGTCATCAACAAGGTCATCCACTTGGCCTTGCTTCTCAAAGAGATGCTGATGCTGGTAAAATATGTGGCTGCATATGAGCCCATTAGTACATCTCTTGCATCTGGGGCCAATGCACTAACCGCTTGGTCAGAACGGTGCCAGATACAAGAGCATCATGTGATAGTTGAAGAATGAGAAGTATGCGCGCTGCGACTTGTTAGTCGAATTAACAGAGACAACTCTGCTGAAATCTGACCAAACTTGACTGCTTCCTGCTGGTTACGGCCAGGGAAGTGAACTTGTTCTGGCAGACCATTTGCGGTACGGCGCGTCGACCTTCGCGAAGAAAATGGAATTGACAGCACTTGTCTTGCAGCTAAGGCGCTGATGATTTGCGCAAGAATGTCCTCAATGCGAGTGACAACCGTTCCAGCGTTGGGATTGTTGATTATCGTATTCGTATCAGTATTCTCGTTCGTTGTCGCTGATGATGTGTGATTAGCTTGGGGACTCTGGGTTAGTTCTGGTATAGCAATTGATTGAGAAATTTCTGCCTCTTCGTCCATGTTTTGTTTGCGATTGTTGAAACAAGCTTGGAAACTTTGATGCTTTTTCGTAAGTAAAGTTCAAGATCTTGTCCGAATACGCAGTAGAGTTGCAATGCGAGATGTTGTTCTGTGGAGGGTTTCCCAGATTGTCCAATCCCAAGAGTTAATTGATTTTCAGGGGCTTGACCGCTAGACATGGGGGGAATATGATATGCTGCAGGTGCCACCAGGAGACGGCGGGCCCTCTCGTACGTCGGGGCGTACAGCGGGCTTGTACTTCAATCCGCCCCCCGTGCTATAGCTCGGTTTTAAAGCATGTGCTGCTCATCAACTTTCGGCTGGGGTTTTGTTCATAATCACTCCACTGCTCTTCTCTCAATTGACCCACGAAACTTGCCGTTGAGACCATCAGACTTCCCCAAACATGGTCGCAAACTCTACTGGGCGTGAGGGTAGCGCGCTAAAGTCGCGTAAGCGCGCTGCTGACTCCGAGTCGGAACCGCTGTTGAAACAGGGTCAGCCATTCCCCAAGCAGCCTCGCATCAGCTCACAGTTGGACACGACAAGATGGAGGCTCAAGGACGACGACAGTCGTCACACATGGCACTACCTTGAGAATGACGATGATGCGAAGGAGTGGCCACAGACCTATGCTGAGAAATGGTACTTGAATTTGCCTATGGTGCGTTCTTCGCCTGGTCCCCTATCAATCGCAACTAACATGTTGGACACAGGATCTCCCTGACCTTCCCACCCCCGATAACGCACTGGCAGCCGCGGAAAACGGTCTCGACTTTTTCGAAAAGCTTCAACTTCCCAGCGGGCATTGGGGCTGCGAATATGGCGGTCCCATGTTCCTCCTCCCCGGTATTATCATGACCTGGTATGTCACCAGGACGCCGATTTCCTCCGCCAAAGCGACCGCGATCTATAACTACTTATCCGCACGAGCGCATCCAGAGGACGGTGGCTGGGGTTTACATATTGAAGGCGAGAGCAGCGTCTTCGGAACACTGATGAATTATGTGGCCCTTCGACTTGTCGGTGTCGACCCTGAGGACCCAGTTCTGGTTAAGGCTAGAGGAACTCTGCACAAGATGGGAGGTGCATTGTATGCGCCACACTGGGCTAAGTTCTGGATGGCTGTTTTGGGAATCATGAGCTGGGATATTGTCAACCCTGTGCCACCAGAGTTTTGGCTGCTCCCTGATTGGGTTCCCTTTGCGCCGTGGAGATGGTGGATTCACATTCGAATGGTGTTCCTGCCAATGGGCTGGCTATACTCGAAACGATGGAGCTGCGAAGAGACCGATGTGATTCGATCACTGAAGAAAGAAGTATTCCTTGAGGATTACGCCAAGATAAACTGGTCAAGCCATCGCAACAGCATTGGCGTTGTGGACAATTATCACCCCAAATCATGGTTGCTCAACGCAGGCAATTGGGTGCTTGCCAATATCTGGATGCCATATCTGCGACCCAATTTCCTAAAAGAGAAAGCTGAAGCGTGGGCCAGCAAGCAAGTCGATATGGAGGATGCTAATACGGGTTATGCCTGCTTAGCCCCTGTCAATGCTGCCATGAACACCGTTCTGTGCTATGCTCGCGATGGCCCTGATGACTATGGCGTCAAGAGGCACATCGAGCGACTCGAAGAGTATCTATGGGTCAAGGACGAGGGCATGCTGGCCAACGGCACCAATGGTGTACAATGCTGGGACACGGCATTCTTGATTCAGGCTGTTTTTGAGGCTGGCCTTCACAAGAATGAAAAGTACCGACCCATGCTCATGAAGTCACTACGCTACTTAGAGCGCCAGCAGATTCGAGAGGACTGTGTTGATCAGGAAGTGTGCTATCGTCAACCCCGAAAGGGTGGCTGGCCATTCAGCAACAGGGATCAGGGCTACGGTGTCAGTGATTGCATTTCGGAAGCACTCAAGGCTATTATTCTTCTACAGAAGGTGGGTGGCCTTCCCGAGGTTCTCGAAGATCGACGTCTTTTCGATGCTGTCGATACTCTGCTCCTGTACCAGAACGACAACGGCGGCATGTCCTCATATGAAAAGCGACGAGGAGGCGAGTGGTTGGAAATGCTTAATGCCGCTGAGGTATTTGGTCGTATCATGATTGAATACGACTACCCTGAATGCACAACAGCTTGCGTGACAGCACTATCCATGTTCAACAAGCATTGGCCAGACTACAGAACAGACGAGGTCAGGACACTTATCCGGACGGCCGCCGAATGGATCAAGTCCAACCAAGGACCTGATGGCAGCTGGTACGGAAGCTGGGGTATCTGCTTCACATATGCTGGCATGTTTGCTCTTGAAAGCATGAAACACATCGGCCAGACATACGCAACAGGCGAGAACTCTAGGCGTGGTTGCGATTTCTTCATCTCCAAGCAGAGAGCCGATGGCGGGTGGTCAGAAAGCTACAAGGTACGTTACCCAGGCTTTACTTCAAAGATCCTTACTAACAACCACAGGCCTGCGAAACGATGGAATACATCGAACATCCTTCAGGCTCCCTGGTTGTCCAAACAGCCTGGGCTCTGATCGGACTGATGGAAGCTGAGTATCCTCATGTGGAGCCCTTGAGACGAGGCATCCAGTTCATCATGGACCGCCAGAGGCCCAATGGAGAGTGGCTGCAGGAGGCCATCGAGGGTGTTTTCAACAAGTCATGCATGATCTCGTATCCCAACTACAAGTTCACTTTCACCATCAAGGCCCTGGGCATGTTTGCGAAAAGGTTTCCTGAGGAGAAGCTTGTACCAAGTTGGGCTGTGGCGCACAATGGATCGAACGGAGTGAAGACAAATGGCGTCAAGACAGTAGAGGTAAAGGTGAATGGCGCAAAGCCAAATGGTGTCAAGACCAATGGTGTCAAAGGCAAGGGTATCTAAAAACTAGACGGATGGACATACATGATGCATGAATACTACCCAAGGTAAGATACAACGAGAAGACGACTGTTGAAGTCAAGCCCTCGAAAGTAATTTTAATCACGAATACATCAATAATATGCATTCAAGACGTTTGCATGACTACCTACTGTCTGACCTTCGAATTCTGCCCTCTATTTTAACTTGCATACAAGTAGTCCAATGGTTGCCGACCGTTCCCCTGGTCTTCAAACTTCATCCTGATTCTCATCCGTTCTCACCCCCAGATCTTAAGCTATACCAAGTGTCGCCACGGCCTTATTTCCCGTCTTGCCCATCTCCATTCATTTCATCTTCCCACACCCCTAGCTTGATCAGCCTCCATTCGACGCGTGTCGATCCCACTCGTGTATGCAACCCACACCCGACAAATCTACGGAGATACTGATAGCTTCTTCTTGGCACCATCAGGCCAGCCGATGAATGCAATGAAAAAAGAGGGTTCGCACACCAGAGGCATACTAAGAGTACAAAAATTGTGCCCTTCCACTCCGATACCTTGAACATCAGAGTGGGTAATTGACTGTTGGTCGCCAGGGTCGCGAGCAACACACAGGATAGCCAATATCCAGCTGCGGGCGAGAAACGCAGCAGCATGAGGAAGAAAAGAAAAGAAGATTCAGTCCCGGGCGGTGTGACATCCTTTTGTACCTTGACAGATACAGTGACTCCTTCCTTAAGAACGAACGAAGGATATTCACTCCGGCCGGTGACGGGGACGTGGACGTAACGAAGCAAGAATGACCGCCGAAAGCTGTCAGGAATGCCTACCTACCTAAGTACCTATGTTCCGATACTCAGAGGGCTTACCTAACAGCACGGAAGGAACATATTCTCATCATGGGAAGGCACCTTTGCCCTTCCAACTCCCCATCAAGTGAGGCGCGACTACCTTCTAGCCAGATCTCAAATAAGGCAACCAGTAGACAATGGGAATTGGTCGTGGCTGAGTCTTCTCAAGTTTAGGCATTGCCTATTGATATCAGGTAACCATTCGAAGCGAAATGCCGCCTGAGAGGAACTCCATTTTATTGCATAAGTAGGTAAGAAAGACCAAGAAATACCTCTACGGCGGACATCAACTTGTCAGATCCTCTATCAAGGCTTGTTCTGCTGTCCGGATGACCCGCCTGATGATTCCTATAGTGTTGGCCAACCATTGGGAAACTTCCTTCCATCTTGGATGAGCTATGGTTTTGTCATGACTGCCCACAACTGCGACTCTGGCGCAGCGTTGACGAAGATTGGCAAAGGGGAAACTCATACTCTGCAGCATGTCGAGTAACAAAGAAAGTCCACAGCTAGGCCTTAGAGAGCAAGCAAATACCAGTCCTTAATACAGGGCATTAAACTGAACTTGGCAGAATGCATCCTAAATTTACACTAAATTTATCTAATTCCTTTTTACACTTAGGACCGAGGTCCCGAGTTTTCTTGTCCCCTAGCTAGGCAATGAAACGGAATGCTTGGGGAGTTGGGTTGATTCGAAGTATGGAAAATCATTGTATGGCTTCTCGGCTACGGCAGCCAGCTTGGTACCTAGAGCCTGACTTGCCAGTAACTTGACTGTTGGAATTTGACGCCCACTTCAGTGATTCGCTCAAGAACCACAAGAGGGCTTCCTCTAAAATAGATCCTGAAGTGGTTATACTGCTCGAGTAATTGTAACATAAGCACCAAAGCTTCCACTTACACAGCGTGGGGGGCTAACAATAGCTGCCTGCATCCATCATGCCCCACCAAAGCTTCCAGAACCAACCATTCCTCACATCCAACTTGGACTTTAAACCTTCCACTGCCGCCTTCACACCTACTCTTAACAATACCACCTCACGTCATTGTCACATATGAACTTTTCCCCCCTTAAACATTCTTTTTAAACCCTGTCATTGTAGTCTACCATGTCGCACATCACGCTGGCCCAGCAAGGCCTCGCCGCCGCCGAAGCCCGCAACTGGGATGAAGCTATCGAGAAGCTCTCAATCGCCTTGAAGGCCTCGCAGAACCCTGCATGGCTCGTCGCCCGATCGAAAGCCCTCATCAATAAGAAGCGCTTCCAGGAGGCCCTTGAAGACGCCAACCTTGCTTGGCATACCGCATATCAACGAAACAAGCGACCCCTCCTCATCGATGCCCACTACCGTCGTGCTGTTGCCCACTTTCGACTTGGACAATATGCCAACGCCGATGCATGCTGTGTTTATGCTATGCGCTTAGTCAAAGGCTTCCCTGCGGTTGAGAAGGAAGATCCGGCGAAGAAGAACACAGACGAGAATGGATTCTATAAAGTGACATTGAAAGATGCCCAGGAAGAGTCGAAGACCGACGATATCAACAAGTCACAGGGAGGGGCAGCAGGTGCGCTGGGAGCACAAGGAAATGATGTTGCTAATGCTAAAGAGTGGCGCATTGCGAGCACTTTGCGAATGCAGATCTTGTTCGCTATGGAGAAGCTTCCAGAAGACGACCCTGCACGCAAGCTCACCACGGCCAACAAGCCCGAGTTGAAGGAGCTGTCGGATGTGGGAAGCAAGAAGGTCGAGACGAAGGAATCAGCTGCTGTCACACAAACCGCCCCCAAGCCTACTGTGCCCGCTGATACGCCATTACGACTCCAGGAATTCCAGAACGACACCACTATGACAGTATCCATCTTCTCCAAGGGCGTCAATAAGGAGAAGCTCCAGGTCCGGTTCAGCCCCAAATCAGTTCACCTTGACTCAGTCATTTGGCCCAGCGGTGACGAGAAGCCATTCACACTTGATCTGTGGGGTGAGATCGACACAGAGGCATCAACATACAGGGTTACGCCCAACAAGGTTGAGCTAGCACTCAAGAAAACAACACCTGGAAAGTGGGCGCAGCTCAAGGGAGAGGCAGGAGATTCTGCCCCAGATGCTGCAGCTGCTGAGGAGGCGGAGTAAGTATCACAAGTTCCCTATCGACACGTCCTGCTAACTTGATTCAAGAAAACTCGAGGTGCTCAAAAACGCCCGAAAGAAGGCTATGGACGATGCCGCGGCAGAGGCTTCTGCTCAAAAGAAGTATGCAGAGTCTACAGAGGCAAAAGACAAAGCCCCGGCCACGCAAGACTCCTCCAAGCCAGCATACCCCTCATCTTCTCGTGCTGGACCCAAGAACTGGGATACCATTGGCGACGACATTGACTCCGATGAGGAAAAAGATGTCAACGTGTTCTTCAAGAAGCTGTTCAAGGGCGCCTCTCCTGAGCAGCAACGAGCCATGATGAAGAGTTTCACTGAGAGCAATGGTACGAGCCTCAGCACTGACTGGGACGACGTCAAGAATAGGACTGTCGAGACGGTGCCCCCTGAGGGTGTTGAGGCCAAGAAGTGGTAGAGGATAACCGTTCATAAGCCAAGGATGGGAGATATTGAGTTATGACTATTGAGCAATGATTCATGATCTAAGGTGTTTGGTGGGCTGTTTCGGCGTATCGGAAAGGTAATGGAAAAGCAGCTCAATCTGAGCCATCAATTGAACCAATTCGTAATTTTCGCTATGCCGTGCGTGTTTCATATGCTATCCCAAGTTCAATACCTCATAATCCCTTTCTCCCAGCTCCGCTGCTCCTTTCCGCTTCAAACCATCAACAACCTTCTCAACCTGTCCCCCGACCTTGTCAAACCACTTCGACGCCTTCAACTCCTCATCCTCCAACGTACGACTCCATTCCTTGCCATTGCGATACTCCGCTGCCAAAGCTTCAGGCACATGGAGAACACGACTAACTAGATCCTCTCGTGCAATGTACGCTCCTCTCAACCATCTCGATCCTCCACCAACGTCAAACTGATTCCTTCCATGCATGACCCTCATGTTATCGAAAAGAACACATTCTCCTGGCTTCATCTTCATCTCGAACATAGCATCGGGGTCATTGATCAACCCATCGAATAACTGCGCTGGTTCAAGCCACGCTCTTGCGTCAACGGCTGGAACTTGGAATTGGTTCTGGAACGGCGGGCTCCAGTATACGGCTGCGAGATTTCCATCTGGTCCAACGTCAAACAGTGATCGTTGCTGACGATAGAAGTATCCGTGCTTCTCGTAGTGATATGGAATCTTCACCCGGGCGAGATTCTTGACTGTCGGGGAGTTCTGTAGCCACAGTAGCTTTCCAGCGAACAACCCATCACTGAACAGTGACTCTCCGCCGTTGCACGAGTTTTCCATACAGTGAAGAAGTTGGATTGCGGGTGGACTCTCAAGGTATAGTAAATCTTGGTGAAGACCAAGATAACCGCTTGTGTACGCTACGTTCTCGGCGTCTGGCTTAGCGCGAACGTCGAACGTGCGGCCATAAAAGGTTTCTTTAATATTTGCGATGCGTGTTGTAATGTCGACGATGGAGTTCTCATCATGCGGTACGTTCTTAAGAAACACAAGACCGAGGTTCGATAGATCGAGAAGAGTATGCCAGAATGCATCATCGCCCTTCATGAACTCATGATAGTCAATCTTTCGTACACGTTGCTGAATGGTCGCTGTGTCCCAGAACGTCCGCCCTGTCTTGGGATACACTGCGTCTTGTCTGGGATATGGCATTCTCTCAACTGGTGCATGGCCGAGTGCCTTATCGACAGAACTCCAAGGGAGAACCATCTCGTGATCTTTGTACATGTCGTTCTTAAACGAGATGCCCACACCGGCCGAAGTCGTATGGATGCTGTCGATGGCGATGTCAGAGGGAATTGCTGTTGTCGCAAAGCTCTTTTGACCAGATGCTGGATCGACGCATGTTGTGCATGTACAGCTATCGCGGAGAATTGTGGCCTCAAGGCGTGTCCAGCCGCCATGCTTCTCATCTTTGATTTGGATGAAGCGATCTCCGCTGGAGATGGTGAGATTGCTGTCTTTGGCTGAGAGGGTTGTTGTTGGCTCAAACAGCGGGGGTAGCCCAAAGTTCTTTGTTGTGAGAGTCCGTTGATGTTTAAGACATTGTGAGTTCGCTGATTTGAGGCTGATTCTCTGAGCACTTGCTCGAGTTGATGAGAGTCCACGAGGGAGAGCTCTACAGCTGTAAGCTGTGAGCCTGTAGGAGAACATGATAGCGTCGGGCTTCTAGTAACACAATCAAAACGTACAATCAAGAAACGAAAGGGCTCTATGTGCCACGTCAAGATTGAAGCTGAGCAAGGATCTATATCTATATAACAACGACGGCGGCCATCCTCGTACCTCGGCCAAAAGGGAGACATTGCTTCATGTGGGGTTTCTCGGCTCCAAACCCCGCGTTGTTTGGAGCTGGACCCAGCGATGGCTTCAGTCAGAAGCAAAAATGGCCTCATGTGGTGATGCAGTGCGACACCAACGAGGCTGACATTTCCACATATTACGTGATACGAGCAGATGATCAAGTCCCAGATATTGTATGTTCATGGGGCCTCGAAGAGGGCGATGATATTGATTTGATGGCATAATATATATTGTGTACAGTAGATCGAAAACGCCTGATAGCCTGTTCCTACGCCAAAGAGCATATAATCCACCAGTATATAACCGTTACAGTTCCGTGAAACCATCAGTTCATCGTCAAGTCTCCGGCAATCAGCCTCTGTTGCGGTTAGCAGACCATCGCTTCACCATCACTTCTCTGACTTTGTATAGCTTCAATGCTTCAGCGACTCCCTGCTCCAAAGCCTTCTCAAACTTCGAAGGTGGTGGCACATCAACGTACACCAGAACAAGACTCTTGGTGACATGCGACAGAACGCGCACCGTGCCATGGAGCCACTGCCATGTCTTCTGAGGGTCCTGTTTTCCAGCCTCTTTCCAAAGGGCATCAGAATATGAAGGAACAACGATCAACCCGAACTCGGCGTGGTCAAAGACTGGGCCCTTAGCATAAAGCAGCCAATCCACGCCAAACTTGATGCCTGCACGAGGCACCCAGCCCAGAGATCTGAAATAATGATACACTGCATAGTGAATGAGGAAGTTATCGTCAGGTTGAAGCGCTGGATCCGCAGGTTCAAGGCGAGGTGGGAAGTATGAATGTTGTCTGAAGAGTCTCAACAGGTCCAAAGATGACAGCTGAGCACCTGATGAAGGGTCGGTGACCGTTAGAACACCCAAGCCAAAGCTCAGGAAGAAGGCCTCCTCCGGCGTCAGCTGGAGGTGCTCCATGTTCTTCAGCACGGGCTTGCTAGTACGCTCCAAAGAGTTCTCCTCATTGTGTCCGTTCAAAGCCACGGGTGATGCAGCGCGAATATCCGCATGCCCATTAGCCGTGCCATTCGATGTCGAACGCTTGGGGCTAGGGGGGTCTCCGAAGTGAAAGGTGGTGGACTCCACTGTTGGTGAGAATCGTACACTCTTACGCCGCTTCTTAGGCTTGGTGTGATCTTCCTCGTCTGACGAAGATGCAACCACAGAAGTGCCATTCGCATCATGATGAAGGATTCCGTTCGCAACTGGTTCCATGACATGACCATTGAGGAGGGTATCCACAGACAGACCCATCGCCGTTGGATGGACTCCGGATATTCCAAGACCATCGATCTCTTCCACTGTATCGACGGCAGACTCTTCGACAATTTCAGCGGCAGAGTTCGGCATGCCTAGGATAGTCGCAGGGCACACTGGCGAAGCATGCGTGGGAGTGGACACAGGCAGGTTGACAGGCTTGATAGGCGTTGGCTTAACAATGTCCACCAGCGAATTTGGCATAGCCAAAAGTGCAGCAGGGCTGACAGGTGACTCGTAAGTTGAAAGGGCAGCCGACAGCGAAATAGGTTTGATGGACCTGGGCTGTGCGATGTCTTTCGACTCTCTGGCACGTAGCTCTCGTTCCTTGGCTTCAAAGGCTTTGGCTTCTCGTGCTTTGATATCCCTCGCTCTGGCTTCTTCCGCTTCTTTACGGCGGGTCTCTCGGATCGCTTGTTGCTCGAGACGTGCTCGTTCCCACTTGGCACGCATGCGCTCCTCTCTTCTCTGCACAGTCATGATCTCGCTGACGTGTGCATCAGCTAGTCCTTGACGAACTTGCTCACGCTTTAACCAAGCTGGCTCACTACGACTAAGACTACCCTTTCCGTAGAAGCCTTGCTCCCACAAAGCTCGGGTAGAAACATCATCCGTGATGTGGACGGATGATGTAGCAGCAGACCATACACCATTATGCACAACCGAAGGTTCCGCTTTGGGCGGAGACCACAGTTGGCCTAACCACGCATACGCGACATGGAAGAAGGATATGGGGTTGCTCGGATAAAAGGCCGGCAAGGGGAATGTGCGGATCGGTGCCGGGAGGGCGTAGATCTGATGCAATGGAGGCCCTCGCTGCTGGGATTGCCGTTTGTCGGCGGAATCCGTGGTAGGCGGGGTACCAACGGAGACTGTGTTTGATGATTGAATCTCAGCCATTTCTCGCCGGGGTCATCTTGGTCTTGACAGAAGTCAGTGGAATTTTTGGAAGGATGATGATGATGTTGATTAAAAAGACAAAGTTATGTGTTGCTCAGATACCGTTGTAGTCTATAATATCAGAGCTTCATGGGAGACCAAATGAATGGATTCTCTAAGCATTTTGATATGGTGTCATCACCGCAACATGAAGCCCCGCTGCTCCGGAAAATCGAAGCGTGCAGAAACTGCAACGCAATTCCATCTCAAGGACGAAACATGACGAAACATGACGAAGAAAAGAGAAAGAAACCTACCTATCTAGGACGTGACCCAGGCACGATGCTGGCTGGGTATTTAACCTCGTGGCCATCCACAGCAACACACTGCTCAAACTCGACGATTTGAACAATGTCAATTGCTCAAGTGAGAAGCCCGACCGAGGTCCTTAAGCTTCCACGAGCTTTGAGAGATTTTGTTGTTGTGGTTTTTGTGAGGATGATGACGGGAAAAAGTTGACGGGGCCAGAAAAGTCGAGCTTTTTCTTGGAATTGGAGCTCCCCACTTTGATGCCTTGTGCGCAAGGCCACTTCACTCACTGGCTCCGCTCCGGAGATTTGACAAACAACTCCACTGCAATTGGATGTTGGCGTACGAGCTTTGGAAGTAAAGCACAATATGTGATAGTGAGCCAAAGTCCTATCGCCCAATCTTGCCGAGAACACAACTCCGGGTCCTTCGGTGTTGGACGAGAGATGGCTTTTTCTTTGGGATTACTCACTCCCGGCATACTCATATTAGGACGAGGGACGTTAGTTGATCACCTGTGACGAGGTTTTGGGAACACTCCGATTTATCCTACAGACCTTCTACAGTCTTCGGCTGCATATTATAAATGCTTTGCTGAGAAAGCATAACATCAAATCAGCCATTGGATACAGATTTGGAATTCCAATTGCTCGGGATACAACGTAAATAGGCCGGTGATGACGGCATGGCGCGATCAAATAACTATTCCATCGTATCATTCATCAGCTTTGATTGGGTTGTCAGCATCCTCAACGCCGAACAAGTAGGATCAAAGAGCTAAGACAAAAGTAATCATTCAACGTTACCTCCATAATCCTACACATGATAACAATTGCATCACTTCTGTAATGCCATGCAGCTACACCAGGAAACTTTAGCAGATGCTATAAAGAAGGTTGGGGTTCCTGTAACATTGAAACATAACAAGCTCCAAGATTCCAACGACTTTGATCTCAGCCACCAAACATCGCTCACGATATCACAGCACATCGGCTTTTTTATACAAGCACTCATCTCTCATTTATCCAAACAACCTCACTGAAATCGGATACATTTACATCGCGCTGTCTAAAACATGACTTCTTTCGATGATCGCGGCTTTCCTGTAGTTCACCTTTCGAGTGATGGCTGGTCAACTGAGGACGAAGCGACTGCTACCTGTTTCTGCGGAGCTGTGCAGCTAGTACTCGTAAGTCTTTTTGAGTAGTAGAAGTTGAAACGAAAACTCTCAAGTCCTAATGTGATGATGAATAGCCACTGAAAAAGCCCGGTTTGCTTAATCGTCATGTCTGCCATTGCATCGACTGTCGCAAGATCGGCTCAGCCTTCTACCAATCCAACATCACAGTAGACGACACATATCTCAAGCATATCCGTGGCGAGGACAACCTCTCAACCTTTAGTGAGGAAAAGACCATTCGCGCCAACGCGACCATGACCAATTACTTCTGCAAGACATGCGGTACTCTCATGTATCGTCGTGGAGCTCGTTTTCCAGGCTTGACGATTCTGAGGACCGGTACTGTTGATGACCTCAGCCTTGCAGATACGAAATTGAGACCGCAGGTCGAACAATTCGTCGAGAGACGAGCTGCTTGGTCTAAACCCATAGATGGCACAGCACAGGTTGTTGGGATGCACCAGCCTTCAGATATCGAGGGTATCCCTTAGCTTACTCACCAGAATCGAATTATATGAGTATAAGACTGGATTCAATGGCAATTAAGTTCCTCCCTTGAACAACTTATATTTCTTTCCCGCTTGCTTTTGTATTTCTCGTGCCTGTCAATGTGACGCTCGAATCCTGTCTCCGCCCGTACTCAAACATCAAAGCCTGATTCACCCCGGCGCTTATGCTGAATTCCCAAACTTCAAATATCTCCTAATCGTATCTAAAACAGGTCTGCTTATGATTAATCGACCTTCTTGTAGCTGGTATACATGGCATGTGCTTTGGAGATGCCGTCCCAATAATTCTAAATGGCGCTCTGCGTGTCATGAACGTTCATCGTGTAAGAGACCTGCGATTTAATCTAACGAGGATGTTTGTGTACTGCTCTCACAAGACAGCCAATCATGGGACTGCCGTGTATTGATGCTCGCGGACTTGCCGGGAAGCGGTCATAACTTCAAGACCCTGGTTCGGGTAAGCCAAACTAGAGTATTAAGAGAACGGGTTTCAGAGAGAAGATGACGGGAGTTACCATGGAAGACATGGTCTATGGGACGCCGTTAGGTTACGTGTGGAAAGTTACATTGCGCCTGCTTATAGGTCTCCAAAGGGTAAAACACATTAATAATACCCCCTAACTTGGGCTTTTACTAAGTACCTATTTCGACTATTTGGGGTCGAGGTTCCCAATCTTTTTTCTTCCGCCTCCCTTCCGCCTCCCTGCCATTATACCACTCCTGCACTTTGGTTGAAATACTGCCCCTGTTAACAGCCTAATTCGGCAGGTGGCGACCTGATTGGGAAGGCGGTAAGGATCTTTCTTTAACTCGGAATGCAGGTGTTACCTTCCATCTAGCTCAATTTCCATTCACCCATTAGGGCCATAATGTGGTCGTTGAAAGAGGTCATCGCTGTCGTGTTCTTGGCTGTAGCTGGCCTTGTTTTTACCGTGATCGCTATTGGTGTGCGCGCTATGTAAGTCTCACCAAGCCACTAACTTTCTACGAACTCTCCCTAACGCTCACAAGCTTTCGCAACTTTGCTAGCTGTCCACCTCCTTCACCCAACCTGGGTGACAATGCTCCTCATGTCACCATAATCCGACCCATCAAGGGCGTCGAGCCTCGACTCTACGATTGCATCGCCGCATCGTTTCGCCAGAACTACCCCAAAGACAAGATTTCGATTCGTCTCTGTCTCGAAAATGACACCGATCCGGCATACCCGATCCTACAGAGGGTCCTTGAGGACTTCCCTGGCATTGATGCGCGTATCTTGTTTGAGGTAGACGACCTTGCGTTAGGGACGACACCGAATATGGGGCCGAATCCAAAAATTCGTAATCTCAGCCGGGCGTACCGAGAGGCCAAAGGGGATATTGTGTGGATTGTGGATTGCAACGTCTGGATGGCCAAGGGAGTCTTGGGACGCATGGTTGGTATGCTTAAAGGCCACAATCTTGGTGGCGATAACATTCCCTACAAATTTGTTCATCAACTTCCCATTGTTGTTGACTTGATCGACTATTCCACACCGGTTGCAGCAGACGGTCAGCCCCTGTTAGCTACTTCTGTTGAAGACGATGACTCTGATCACCCGGGCGCAGGGGGTTCTCATGATAACCCCAAGGTTTGGGCTCAGGGCGGTGGACGACTTGACGAGATGTTCATGGCAACGTCGCATGCCAAATTCTACAGTGCTATCAACACTTCTCGTCTGGCGCCTTGCGCTGTGGGCAAGAGCACCATGTTTTGCAAATCTCAGCTCGATCACGCGACCGACCCTGCACTGAACCCTAAGATACCTAGGGACAAGAACCTCCCAACGGGCGTAGATTATTTTTCGCACAATATCTGCGAAGACCACATGATCGGCGATGTCCTTTGGAATGCTGAATTTACCGGTTACAGGAACCATGGGTTAGTCTGGGGTGACATTGCTGTTCAGCCGATGGCGGACATGTCTGTCAAGGCATATGCGGCACGACGTTCACGGTGGCTCAGAGCGAGAAAGTTCACGGTTCTCTCAGCTACAATATTTGAGCCATTTACTGAGTCTTTTGTGTTTGCCACATATTTTACTTTTGCAATCACCACACTGCGGGTATATAGTATCCCTCCGACTTGGGCTGCTAGTGTGGTTACATGGCTTACAACGGTCACTGTCTGGATGGTTGTCGACTTTTTAGGCCACCGACATTTGCACTCTGGCGTTACTATGGAGGTTGATGAAGACACACCTCGTTTCGCTCGAGGCTTCATGAATCGAGACGGGATCAAGAGCCGGAAATTCTCGGAGTTCTTGGCTGCTTGGATTTTCCGTGAAGCTCTAGCTCTGCCGATTTGGGCATACGCAGTCGTCTTCGGGAATACTGTGAACTGGCGAGGAAGACGATTCCTTATCCGTAGGGATACAACTGTTGAAGCACTTGACCCCGAAGAAGAAGAACGGAGTCGTCAGGTGCCGACTCCTGAGCTCGAAAGGGGAACTTCACAAAATAAGCAAAGGGTTGATTGAAGGTACCACGGTTGAGCTGATGACACGACTTGCATGAGGTGGATGGGTGAATTGATATAGACATGGATAAAGTAATGTGTAACGACAGTGCTTAGAGGTAATAGTTGTAATGATACTCCGTAGACCACAGCGAAAACATAAATAGATCACAACGTTTTTTACTTTGGGTTAAGGCAGCGCCTGAGGCTCGGGCAATCAACACTTGATTGTCAGCAACTTTGGACAAGTCATCTTGAATGTCGGTGCCTGCATATAACATTTTTGTGCTCAAGTTCTGGGATGAGTCTCACCGTGAAGATGCAAGCCACCTACCGCCACGTGATTGGATGAGTTCCCCCACTGTGTGGTAGCTCTTCAGCATTAGCACCCCATTCGTTAGCATTTTCCCAGGGCACGATGCGGTCGTTTCTAGGTTATGCGAAGCGCAACTCAAACTTGTTAATACCCAGTACAAAACCCTTCTCGCAAGTTCCAAAGTAAGCACTTCTACCTCGCCTCTTCACGTTACGTTTATTTAACGATTTTCTCTAGACGCTCCTTCGCAATGGCTTCTCCTTCGGACCGTCGACCCCTCGTTATCTCTGGACCTAGCGGTGTCGGAAAGGGCACGCTGATCAAGATGCTCTTCAGCCGTCACCCCGATACCTTCACTCTTTCTGTGTCGCATACTACTCGCAACCCTCGTAATGGCGAGAGCGATGGCGTTGAGTACCACTTTGTTACCAAGGATTCGTTTCGGGATTTGATCGCCAAGGATGGCTTCGTCGAGCAGTGAGTCGAGCGCATCAACAACCAGTACCTGTACTAATACAGGTTGTCTACAGTGCTCAATTCGGAAGCAACCTCTACGGAACGAGCAAGGCGACCATCGAGGAGCAGACAGCCAAGGGCAAGGTTGTTGTTCTTGACATCGAAATGGAGGGCGTCAAGCAAGTCAAGGCCTCTTCCATCGACGCACGCTACGTATTCATCTCGCCCCCTGATACCGAAGAGCTCGAGAAGCGACTGCGCGGCCGTGGCACCGAGACCGAGGAGAGCATCCAGCAGCGCTTGACACGTGCGCAGGACGAGCTTGCGTGGGCCAAGAATGCCGAGTTTGACAAGATTCTCGTCAACGATGATTTGGAGAAGACGTACCAGGAGCTTGATGCTTTCGTCTACAGTGAGAAGACCAACTAGAGTGGAATAGACGGGAGGTTATTTGAAGTTTGACACGCAGTATGCGACGTCTTTGGGATGCGGTGCATAGGGTAACACAAAAGTATAAACGAGAAGCATGATAGACCTGCAATGATCAATGATTATACCCAATAAGACTGTGCTCATTGAGACTGGCGTATTATTGTGTGGGTAAGGTTAATTAACCTTTAGTAACTGCCTTTCGATCGACACCTCTTTGAGAAACAGATGAGAACGTCAAATAAGGACTGCGTTAACCCATTTTACGAAGTTTAACAGTTCTGTGAACATGACTCATATGCCAGTTGAAGTTTGGATTGGTCAATACGACGGACTATCCTTTCACCTAACTGAAAGAGAGGTAATCACGCGTGGTGAGTGAGGCTGTTGGAAGCTCTCCTCGAACCTTGGTAGACGTAACTCAACCACTTGCTTCCACCCACTCAGAGCCCAGCAACAACTTCACAACCGGGTTCCACAAAGAAGTAGTAAAGATGAGAGACCATTACGATTTGTCTAAGGATAAAAGGGCTGTTTTTACCTCTTCGACTCTTACAAGAAAGAGTGTATTGACCTGGTATCATGGTAGTATAAAAAGTGGTTGGCCGAATAGGAGAAGTGGTCTCCTCCCCCTCAGCCATACGTCGATGGAGAGTTTAGAAGGTTTGCAAGGACATGATGACTCAGGAGTTCCTTCACGGTGTTCTCTCGTAGACTCAGAAACTAACTTTCTTGGAATCTTATGGTTCCAGACTAAGAGTTCAAGTGTATAGGGCAAACAAGCTGCGTGGTTATACCCTCATCGAAAGTATAATGAGATGCTGTATATAAAAGCCGCGTCCCCTTCCTCTTTTTCTCTCAAGTCAACTTCTTCCCTTATTATTCTCATCATACTTCTTCTTACAGCATTCGTCAAATTTTACTCACGTTTTCATCAAGTCAAGACAAGACACTCACACAAACTTCACTTTATACGGTATTGCCATATACCAGTCTATCACTACCCCTCTCTTAAGACCGTTTATTCTCTCAAACATCACATTTAACTCATCTACGACTTACATCCTCGATCAGTCAAGATGATGAAGACCAAGAGCCATCCCAACAATACCCGCAAGGGGCAGTATGGGTTTTTGAGACTCCGAGGTCGTGAGAATGAAGTATCATGGAACGATTTTATTACGCTGTACCACCGCGTAAACACGCTTCCAGCTTCTGGGCCACCCAGTTGTGCAACCTCTGAGAGCGATGATGCCCCCAGTGTCTCGTCAACTTCACACACGTCGGGGTCAGACACATCAGTCGCAAACGTTCTGCCAGTCAAAGCTCCTGGACTTCACGTCTATGTTCCCATCCGCACACAGACACTTATCCTCGCACGAATCCAGGCCATATTGGAACATGCCTGCTTTAGCTTCGCCCAAAAGGCCATGCCAGACATCCTTGAAGAGACGCAGTGGTCATGCCCAGAAGCAGGAGAACTGAATGCTTGGGCGTTCTACTTTAAGAAGCGCTGGGAAGCCCTCCAGCAGCTCAGTTATTGCCAAGGAAGTGGCCTCGTCCTCACCTCTTTTCTCTACTCAGCCAAACAAATTCGGCATATTGCTGTTCACCGACAGCCCATCACAACGGACCATTTATCCCTGTTGATGAATCATGCCATCAATTTCTGCATTTGCCTTGATGTCCCAAAAGCCTTGGACATGGTCCGGAAGATTCGAGATTCTGCGGAAACTCAGATCCAAAAGCTTGCGGACTGCAAAAAGAACATCGAACAAGGACTTGGTACGGTCAGCCACGAGACCTCCATGACACGCATGGAACTCTGGGCACGTGAGCAACAAGAAATGCAAGAAGCCTGCAAGAAGTTCGAGAAAAAGAGAACGTCCATCTTCAAGAAGGTCGAAAACTTACTCCTCTCTAGGGAGGTGGCGTGCTTTACTTTGAAAGACGATGAAGATGGCGAAGAAGACGATAATGACGAAGAGTTATGAAGCATGGTGTTAAAAAGAGGGAATTTGTTTTTAGCAGGAGTTTTTCACGATATTACGACAGCATGATTTACGATAATGATTAATGATTAATGATTAATGATTAATAAAAGCTGAGTCATTTGAACTCTGTTATACTACTACACATTTATTCTGTTTTGTGCCACTTTATAATCAAAATTGTGCCCAAAATTGTGTGACACTTTTCATATGGAATATGGTTTCTGACCGAAAACTTTCATTTCATGTCTGAGCATATAGAGTTTGCCAGGAGTGAGTACCATTCGTCTCTTTCAGGCAACATACCTTCCAGGTGATTCATCCAAGTACCAAATCGAACATTCTCGGATCTCTGCATGCTTTTATGACTTGAAAGGGCTTCTGCGAGTTATAACCACACGTATGTCACTGACCGGTCTCTTGACTCCAGTTCCTGGGATCATAGCAGGCAACTTCCACTCTCCCTCGGCAGGACTTATATCCCAAAGACTAACAATAGCTGACCCAAGTGAAATTATCTCTTTCTCTGCAAATGTTCGGCCTTTGCACATAGCAGCTCCAAGACCCCAGGGCTTCAACTTTCCGTATCTTGCCGTGGCTTTTCCCGTTTCAGGGTCTGTATCAAGGAAACGATCAGGGATGAAAGTATCAGGATCCTCATATATCGAAGGGTTCTTGTTCTTCAGGGCGAGAGGAACGCTGATGTATGTTCCTTCTTGAAGATCATGTTTGTGATTACCATCGTTGAGACTGACGGGTTGAGTGACATAGCGGATAGATGTTGGCTCATTAACCAAGCGATATGTCTCAAAGATGCAAGCCTTGAAGAGCTGACACTTCCGGAACAAACTCGGAAAGTCCATTGACCGGATCTCGGGTTTGACACCCTCTGATAAAGTGATATAGGGGGAGATCTCGTCTCTGATTCGTTTAAGCAAGCCTGGAGTCGAATAAACGTAGAGCAAGAACCAGAACAATACAGGCTGAGCGTTGGCATTGAGACCCCAGAAAGTACCAAGGTCCGCTGCAGCACGTTCAGGAAACGTCCATCCGTCTCTGTTGTAGATCTTGTTTCGTTCTCGTAGCATCATACTGACATCTGACACGTCGGCACCAAAATCAACTGGCTCTCCTTTCTCATATTGGTCGACTCGTCTGTATACTGCCTCCAGACTATCGATGATTCTGGCCCTAGCCTTGAGACCATCTTGCATCATTCTGAATGGAGCCCACTTAGGAACGCCAACCATGAGTAGTGGAAACAGGTCATTGTCGAATGTCCAGAAGTCATCTAGCAGCCGAGGGTTCCGATCCAGTATGTCTTGGCCGTAGATAAGAGGGACAGACATACATGCTCCAAAATCTCGAGTCAAACTCTGCAGGTTTGCTTCGACTATCCCTGGACTATCAGGCGTCTCTGGCTGAAGAACCTTGATTCCTGCTGAAAGCTCCCATCGTGCCATATCCTCAGGACTAGAATAGAACGTGACAAGTGAAGCACCTCGTTCCGCTACACGAGATTTTTCAACATTGGCTGTCGAAGCGGCGTCATTCAGAAAAGTTCGCTCAAGAGGAGGAACAAGATCCTTCAGTGATGTGTCAAATTTGGCTCTCAGCTCTGGAGTATCAGTGCTGCCAAAGACAAGGGTACAGAGCGAGTACTGTGCTGGGTCAGAGTTGAAAGTGTGATGAGATTGGGCTAAGAGACGCTCTACGCCAGGCAAGTCGACAAAGATCTGATGTCCTGAAGTAAGGCCGAACAGAGAGCCTCCATACCGGCTTAAAGCTGAACTATATTACAATTAGTCAAGTTCTCAGTATTGAAGAGGATGCGTATTACAAAATTCGTCGACCTGTACCATCTCCACTAAGGATGTAACTCGCAATTGCAAGTTCAATAGGAGCATATCTCGGAAGATTCTTCTTGTACCCCTTCCTCTCAGGCCCAGAAAATGCTTTGCTAAATGCAAAAAGCACCAGGACGGCGCATAAAAATTTGAAGGCAACAGGCAATGAGCCAAATGTCGCCGAGGCGGCCTGGTAAAGTGAAGACAGCTCCATTGTCTCAACAACAAGCTTACTCAAATTCACTGAGGGGAAACTCTCTGTTTTAGAATGTTCAGGAGGCTAACACCATGTTCACTCGACTGAAATTAGGGGAAATAAAGTTTACGTGATTGGTTGCATCAAGTGGAATTATCTCGACTAAGTCGATCTTAGCGTCGCAGTATAAGCACTAGACAGGATCAACATCCTCAAATTCGATCTCGGGTTTGGATTTGTCTAATAGGTCAGTATGAGACGTCGAGGCCAAGGTCTTTGTGTAATTGTCTTTGAGCGATATATCCTATCTGCTTGGCTCTGGTCTCAGCTTCAGGCCGATGTATATACTGTATATCTGTCCAATAATCACGTTGACTTCAAATTCATGATAAGCCGAATACGAGAAATTTGAGTTCTATCACGATGATATGGTTACACTACATTGTCAGTCAAAGTCATACTTTCCGACGAAGCCGGTTATCATATGACAGATGGCATTATCACGGATATAGATGGAGTTGTTCTGAGACATCGTCTCCAAGTCTATGACGGATATTGCAGCAAGCCACATGCACCTAACGAGGCCGGTCTTACATATCATACTAGCTAGCAAGCCCTTGACATCTCCTCACTTCAACTTCAGAGATAAGACTCACATGTTTACATAACTTATAATAAACAATCAAAATGGACTCGACAGTACGAGCTTTTCAAGTCTTTGGCCTTACCTCGAGCCTCGTCCTCGCAGGCATAAACCTTGGCTCTTCACACCTAACAGTCCCTCTTCTCTACAACCAGCCTACCTCCATCAATACACCCTTCTTCAAGGAATTCTACACCCGCGGTGCGGTGACTCTTGTTCCGCTCGCTCTGTTCTCAGGTGCATCTTCTGGAATAGTTGCTTATCTTGTCCCCGCTCAACGTACACTCTGGGGATTTGCTGCTGTGGCTACAGTGTCTCAGTTGCCCTGGACGGTGCTTGGGATGATGGCCACCAATAATCGACTCAACGATATTGCTGCTAGTAGCGTTGAGCAGGAGAAAGTCGGCCGTGATGAGGTTGTGGCTTTGTTAAAGAAGTGGAGATGGATGAATATCGTTCGGGGGCTTCTGGCCTTCACTGGAGGCTTGTCTGCTATTTTGGCCCTGCAGAATGAGTAACAACATAAAGAGGAGGAATAGTAGGATAGCTTGATAGTCTTATGTGAGTGATATGGTTAAGAATCGATACCCTTTCTCATGAGTCAAGGGTACATGGTAGTTAGTGGTATATCTGAAGAATTTCAATGCTCCTCTCCATGCCCAACATCCTTCCAGTCAGTATCCTCCCCGTCATTATCCATCTATGTAGTGGTCCAGACCATCCAAATGCAATTTCTCCTACCAGCGCTTTTTACAGCGACAATGCGTCTAAAAACGCCCCAAGGACCGACATCAGCAAAAATATCAACCCAATTAGATAAAATACAAGAATGCAGTGGTGTACTCAGGGAGCAAAATTGAAGGCTTCTGCCGAGTCGAGAGACAGAAACGCCTCCATATTCATAGTTCCAAAATCAATATCCCATCCAACATCAGCAGCTGTAAAATCTGCCATATCTTCTGATGCAGCGCCAGCTGGAGAGCTCGAACTCCCATTCATCTGACCAGTGACATCAAATCCGAATGGCATGGAAGGGAATGTGAACGCAGGCTCGCTCCTCATACCACCTGCAACAGAGACAGGTGCTGGTGATCCAGGAAGCGTGGACTGCGTGGTCTGCTTCTGGTGGTTCGTGTCCACTGGATCTTTCAGTTCAAACCCGGCAGATCGTACCATCTGTTCTATTGAGGCGATTGTTATTGGAAGCTGACCGGCGTTTACTCCTGCTGACCCCATCATGGAGCGAAGGCATCTTAGACCAGAGTGAATCCAGGGCAGATTGCGGTGAGCTGTCTTCTTTTCTTGAAGCATATCGAAAGCCAAAGCATAGCATGCTCCCTCCATAAAGAAGCCATGATACTTGATATCCTGATTTCTGTTAGCCAATTCTGACTCCGAGTCAAGGGAGATAACCGTACACGACAGAGAATATTAGTGGCACATGAGCCCGTTAAGAACCCAACCGAATTCCTCGCTGCTTCCAAGCAATACTCGCAAGCGCTATCAAGCCAAGGCGGCGGCATCTGTAGATTCTCTGCTGAGGTAGCAGCAGCACGGTCGTGATTCAGTTTTGCTCGTAAGATGAGAAAGGGGCGGAATGTTAATAGGAGTGTATGATGGTACACTATCTCGATTAGTGTGGTTCATGAGATGAAATGTGTTGGCTTACTTGTTGAAACCATAGCTTGGCACACGCCGAGCTCTCCTGTGCTGGGGTCTCCAAAAAGACCAAATTTCATATCCTTGAGTTGCTGCTCCGCAAACTGATGTAGTTCGCGACGGATCTCGATGGCTGCGTTCCAGACTGGCAGCAGGGAGTCATGCCGTGGGCTGTATATTTTCTTTACACACTTGTCCATGATACGTGATAGAGTGACCAAAGACTTTAGTAGTTTTTGGCCTTTCGGCAGTGGTATGATCGACCCAGGGTCAGGAAGCGAGCTAGGTCGGCCAAGGACAAAGCATTGCCATCTGTATCATGTCAGTCAGTAGTGGTCAAAGTGGATAATTAACAAACATACGTTTCCCAGAAGAATAAGCTCCAGAATGTTATTCTTCGCTGATTTGTATCATCTTCAGTGTATCCTGGGCGTGAGCATCCGTCCTTATGGAGACCGGCCGCTACAGCTTTTCTGCATGCAGTTCCAACATGCAAGAAACCTGAGTTCGGCCTTGCCCTTTCAGATTGGAAGTGGGCGTGAGAGCGTGTAAGCTTATATGAGAGCAAAGTTCAGGAGGTATGACTTATCATTAGGAGGTGTATCTGAACCATCTGCATGTTCACAACCTCATCCAACTTGGCGACACCCTGTTTGGTTTTCTGGAAAAGGAACTCTGCAATGGCTTCTTCGCCTGTCATTGAAGCTCCCAGTCCCACAGCCAGCATGATGATGATAGTCTCGGGTGCATCATAATCAAAGATACCTGGTGGTTGATACAGGGCACTTAAGCGACGGCGGTAATGGTCTTTACTCATGATGGGAAGACCGTGCCAATAGGTCAGAAGATATCTCTCGAGTAGCCGGTTAGCAGTATCTGGGTCAATCAACATAGCTGAGCAGTCGTCCGGTACTGATGATTGCCGTTGGTTGTCAGCCAAATCTCCGAAGAACAGTCTCCGATGACTAAATAGGTCTAGACCCGGACCAACTTCTTCGACAATTCCAGAGCGCGATGGAGGATCATTTGGGCACGTTCCTGCTATTTGGTGATAGATCGAGTTGAGCAAGGCAAAATTAGATGAAGGCCCATAGTAAAGCTGGAGGAAACAAGACGGTGATGCGCGATGTGTCGCAGCAACACTATTATGTGTCAAACTGCGTTCGCTGTCCATTACTGATCCTGCAGGTCCGACAGATGCCGTGTCGTCGGCATTTGGCGTAGGCGGCACAGTTCCCTCATCGGAGGGTTCCAGAGACGTGCACTCCATTGCATCGTGAGACATTATAGTCTCATAAGCGGCAGTTCGCGGCTTGACCTTGCGCGTCCGATTACGGGCCTTTTCGCGATAGACACAACTGAGATTTCTCATGCTGCAGTTTTGACAGGGAGTCTCCCCATTGCACTTGATCTTCTTGGCGCGACATTCTTGGCAAGCCTTTGAGATCCTCCATTTCGTCGTGTTCATGGTCGCCGTAGAGTTGTGTCAACTCTAGATATTGATAAAGATGTGATAGACTATTAAATTCAATGCTCGGCATGCATGGAGTGATTAACTTAGTCTGTCTCGGCACGCTAGTGTGGATTTCGGTTTCATTAGCTGCATAAACTTTATTTGTTTTGGTGCATATATAGCGGGAACGGGCACTCCGTAGTAGGAAATCCGGTCGGCCGCTGCGTCAGGGATACCTTGAGCATCCTTGACAGATTCGTGCCTGACAACCTCATGAAATTATCTAACAGCTCCAGTTGCTCTTGATAACATCGGCAATAACTCCATGGTCTTCATCTTGCTTGAGCCCGCTCACTACGACAACAGCAACGATGCCTTCAACTCCCTGGACACGAATCGGGATAGCGCCACCATGGATTGCGTAGTCACCCTTGCTTGAATCTGCAATGGCATATTTGGCAGCGAAAGCAACTTCATCCCCCTTGAACTTGTTGTGCATGAACCACGTGCTATTGCCGAATCGGAGAACCGTGTTCCTCTTGCGGCGAACCCATTGCTCGTTGTCGGGAGCTGTGCCGGGTCCGGTAACGGTTTGGAAGACCACCTGGGAGGTGTTTGCAAGGGCAATTGAGATCACCGTCGGCTTGCCTTTGACAGCGTATGGGTAAAGACGGGCGTAGAGAAGGTTACCCAGTACAAAAGCATCATCTGTGGTGAATGATGTGAAAGTGAATGAATCGCAATCAGCCTTGAGTTCCTCAAGCTGTAATCTTATTAGTATAACAGGCGTTCATTTTGTATCAGACTCACTTACGTCAGAAGGTGGCTTGGGAATCACCTCTGTCGTTGGGCTCTGGATGGCACCCTGGACCTTCTCCAGCGCAGCGCCAGTTGTCGTCTCTCGGGTCAAGGCTTTAGGTGTCATTGCAATATTTAATGATGTGACAGTTGATAGAGTTTATGGTTATTGACTTGTGAATGGTAAAGAAATTTGCTCGGTCGGCGATTGGATAGTGGAAGATATATGTCACCATGGCTCGGTTGGACCTTCATCTCGTGTGGAGACCATGATTTAGAAGTACCCAGAACATCTTTTTCTATTTCACCACAACACTTTGTATCAGCTCCATAAAGCCATCATTTGTCATGCTTATTACCATAGGGACTTTCTAGGCTAGCTATAAATTGTAAATACTTCAATGGTTTTCCATGACTCCAGCTGAAAACCTGTAGACTCTGACATGATCAAGTAAAGATATCCACTTGAAGTGACGTCAGAAATTGGATTGAGTTGGTGACGTCTTTCAGAAGACGACACACTGTAAAACTTAAGCTTATCACTACCTACCTGAATAAAGTTATGGTTGAAAACGGCTTGTGATTCTAGTTCATTAGATAGACTACCTTATATCGTAAATCTACACTGACAAGGAGTTTCCGGAAATAATTCCAAACAACATGGATATTCTAAAATTAGCTAGCCAACCAGGCTTCGACAAGGGACATGAGTCAAGCATATTTCATATGGAGCAAAATCCTCGGATTTCATACCTCAAAAGATACCCCAGCTCCGAGAGCAAAAAGACTTCAGATTTTAATATAGCGCTAAGAGAAACTCGTCAAAGAGACCCCGAAGCTTAGACTAACTTGTCTAAATATTTTAATTGTTTAGGGTGAACGTCGCAAGTTTTTCTGCCCCCTTAGCAGTCAAAGCTCCGTCTTATGCCCGGAGTCGCTGTGGCTAATGCCTAGAACCATAGTTGGTACAGTCATGTATATCATGCTCTGAGAATATAATATTCAATTTTGACACCCTCTTACTATATATCCTCAGCAATAAGGAGGTTTTTCAAGGCTGAATAGGTTTTGAAGCACCACTGGATGTGCTTCGTACCCACAACTTGCTTTCAAACAGTCACAAAATTCATTAGTCCAAGATCCAGAAATGGCTCTGAGAGGATCGCGGCATGAAATGGCTGGCTTTCAGCCTTCAACACACTTAATCATAATTAGAGAACTTGAGGGACATCCTTCGCATCAGGAAAGAGTATATCCAAGGTAATACGAGTAGCCAAGCACGCCGCTTTCCAGGGCATAGCAGAATGAGGTTTCTAATCTTCCCTTGGACCTTCTCTTTTCATTCTTCGTTTCTCTTTCCCATTATAAATATCTTCACATATCATCTTATCACTACCAGACTCTTCCTTTCATTCATGAGGGACAAGAAACTTCAATGTTATCGTCAGTTCTTCAACCAATCACAATATCTCCATATTTTCATGCAAAGTATCAACATGAGCCAATCTTCTAATAACCATCCCAATCAGGGATGTACTTTAAACTCGGCCAATTCTATGTCTCCAAGCCCCCCTGTGGCCTCAAGCTCTTGTGCAACCTCACGCCCGCCCGTGCCCTCCAACAGTGAATCAGCCTCTGATCACCCATCCGCTCTGGCGACTGAGACTACAAGCACACACTCCCAATACAGAGATCATGAGGGATCCCATGAGGGATCCCATGATGGCAGGCTTCCCGCTAGTCTCCCTCGGGTGGGCATATCTGATCATGTCAGTCGACCCGATCTCACCTTAGGCGATGTAAGACATCATCCTGTCTTTATCAGCCATCCACTAACTTGCCCTGACCAGCTTGCTCGACAAACGAAACTCCTCACAGCCTACCACGACATGCTTTCGGGCCAAGTCACGATATTTGGCGAAAGGCTTCGCGATTTGCACAATGCAATTATACTAGTCATGGAGAATTATGGACAAACCCCGGAAGTCAACAGGTCGTTCGCCACAGACCATGCACACTGGCCCGATGAGGCCGCATCGGCACAGCATTCTGCACCCAACCAGTCGGCTCCAGATCACAATGAAGCTCAATAGTTAGTGTGCGTATTTGAATAAGCTCCAAATTACTGCCTTAGGAAGATTAGTTGGGTCTAATTGACAACCTTACGTCTTTGAAGCCTTCGACTCAGAAAATCTGTAATTACTGTACCCGAATTGTCTGCACCACTGCCTCACATTGATATTCCAGATGTTAAAGGTGCGAGGGTGAAATACAAAGACGCGTCTTGTTAACTTACAGAATGCAGAGCAATATCTCCAGGGTAACTTAAAATGAAAAGTCAATTCCTCAAGGGCAGACTTACCACGTAGGGATTATCCGTCAAGCGAGAAATCTCATTAGCTTTGAATAAGCGGCTCTTTAACGTGTAGCCGATCTACCGATGTTGAGCTTGGTAGACCTCGGTAGCTGGTTTTCTTGCCTCGTCCTCTTCTTCTTAGTGTAACTGATGTCTTAAGTAGTCGTGACGTAACATTCGCGGCTCATCCCGGCCCCGTCTAAACCAGCACCAACGAAAGAACGCGCCCCTGATCATCTTCAGCTCTAGAATCAGGAACTGCACAAGGATCTCGATCTTGAGCACGGATTGGGATTGGGGTCATGGAACCCAATTGGCCAATTCGGCTGTCTTGGTCTCACATGGGGAACGCCAAACTCACCCCGCAATGTCCGCATATGAGCGTCATTGACGTCACGTTTCCGGAGCTTTGGTCCTGAAGCTCTTGCTTGTGGTTTGTTTGCGTCGTGATCGTGTGAATACGTCATTCCTTGCGCAAATTGCAAAAAGTTTCTTTACTTATGTAGTTTCGAAATGCCATCTTGGACCTTTTCCTCTCCTCATCCTCACATCCTCCCCCTCTTCATTACAATCTGATTCTCCATTCTCCATCTCATAACAGCAACCAATCCGACACAATGCTTCCCGCTCGCCCTCTCTTTCGATCAACTGCGCCTCGTGCTGCACGTGCTTGTCGTGCTTCTCGCCAAGTTCGATTCCAATCTACAGCCTCCTCTTCATCGAGCAGCGCTCATCTCGCCTCCGGTATCGCTGGTGGTTTTGTTGGCTCAGCTATCTTCTACGGCATCTACTCTTACACACCCGCTGGCCGTGCTGCTTCAGGTATCAACAAGGCGGCCAAAGAGGCCCAGCAAAAATATGAGGCTGCCGCAAAGAAGCTCCAGAAGAACACTCCCGACGCCGACCAGGCTGTGAACTACATCAAGGAGTTTGCTTACTCCTACGTTGGTTGGATCCCTGGTGGTCGCGCCTACGTTGACGCTGCCTTCAAGGACTGGGAGAAGGTTCGAGAGAACAACAAGGATGAGGCCGACAAGCTCGTCAACGATGCTTACAAGCAGTTCCAAGATCTTTCCAAGTCTGGCCTGAGCCTCGAGACTGCTTCAAAGGCCTACGACGTCCTCGCCGATCTCGCTAAGAAGGTCGCCAACCTCGCTGGTGATGCAATCGGCGACATCATTGACAACCATCCCCAGGTCAAGGAGAAGATTGGCGGCAACGTTGATCAGCTCAAGGAGCTCGGCGACAAGTATGGCCCCGAGGCTAAGAAGCAGGTCGACGAGACTTGGAAGCAGGTCAAGGACATCTTTGCTGGAGGTTTCAGTGCCGCTAGCATAAGCAAGGCCCGCAAGGTCATTGAGGAGAAGGTGGAGCAGATCAAGAAGCTTGGCGACGAGGCCTGGAAGAAGGGTCTTGAGGAGGCCAAGCCCTACCTTGACAAGAATCCCAAGGTCAAGGAGCTTATCGAGAAGAACGCCGACGCTCTAAAGGAGGGTAACACCGCCGAGCTGTTCAAGCGCGCCAAGTCTGCTGTCGACTCTGGTGACCTAGGCGACCTAGAGAAGTACGTCAAGGATGCGGCTGAGAAGGTCAAATCCAAGGGCAACGAGCTGACTGGTGGCTGGGTTGATATTGAGAAGTACATCAAGGAGATCCCCAACGGTGGCGAGATCATGGAGAAGTTGCAGCAGTTGAGCGAGGTTGCGGACAAGCACAAGGAAGAGGGTGAGAAGCTGTTCAAAGAGACCGTCGAGGAACTGCGACAGGTGCTGGAGAAGAAGTCTGAGAAGGCCCAAGAGATTGCTGGTGAGGCCAAGAAGGACGCTAAGAAGGAGACCAAGTAAACACAGAATTGTTCTCTAGTCCATGGTTCCCTAATAATATTCTCTAATAATTGATCAAAAGTTCAAACAGTTAACTTCCAATGACTCCACTGCCAACCAATGCTGTGACCTGGCAAAGCAAGTGCATGTTCTTTACACAATTACGGACTATACTTCAGTCCCTTGCGACCTATCCGTCTTCCGTTGAGGAAAAAGTACTGCAAGTTCGCAACGACAGCCATAACAAGACCGACCGAAGCTAGCGCCATGATGGAAGTCCAGCCTGTCTTGTAAAGAGGAGCATCATGCTCTTGGAAGAGTTGACTTCCAATAATGCCAGATGTGTTGGCTGACATGATGAGGATGGCCATGGTGATTGATCTCTCTCCAGCGGAACCAGCGTTGAGAGACATCCAAGAACCATTCAGAGGATCTATAAGAATATTAGTATGATGTGAGTTTATCGAGTATGTGGTTCAACTTACGCCATTGCCATCCGAAAGCATGTGTTAATGTCAAGAGAGCGAATCGTGTATGCCCATTAGGTGAAAACACCATGACACGATCAGCGATCTAACGAGTCAGTAGTGCATGAGTAAGGCCCGCAAAGAGTTACTTACTGTGAATGCCCAGAACATGAAGATTCCAAATGCAACCAGAGGGCCACGCATTTGAAGTTTATCACTGGAAGGAGTTAGCACAAAGTCTCAAATGATGAATTGGTGTTTCTTACCCCAGATAACCCCATAGCAGATTGGTTACAACAAGGGCCCAAGATCCAATTGACACGAGGGCATTGGACTTGAGTCTTTCATAACCGAATGACTTTACTAGGCTTGGCGAGTAAGAGCTCATTGTTGTAGCGGGCGCGAGAGCACTGATGGTAAGTAGAACATGAGGAATGAGTCTCCAATTTGTCATCTGCAACCATTAGCAAATTATGATATGATACACCGAATAAGATACATACCACAGTTCGAAACTCTGCTTTAGTGACGTTTGGCTTTGCGTGAAGCTTGGAAGGATCATCCTTTAGAATTCTCTTCGTTAGGATCTCTTTCTCCCTCTCAGTGAAGACACCGAACTTGAAGAGTGAGACGGGGTTGAAGGGACTTTCGGGGAAGAACAAGATGAAGAGAATTCCAACGAGGATGGTGAAAATACCCTCAAGCTAACATTGTTAGTTTATATAGATAGGTTAAGGTTGTGTTGACTTACGATAAAAAGCCATTGCCAACCTCCGAGTCCACCAATACCTCGCATGTGAAGACTACCATGATAAGCATGTGAATAAAGAGTTAGATAGGTTAAGTCATGCTTACATTCCATATGCAATGAGACCCGATGCCCCAGAGGCAAGCATGTTACCTAGGAAGTAGATGGAGAATCGCTTGCTGGTCTCATCACGTTTGTACCATCGAGTAATTGTATACAGTCCAGCAGGGATGAAGCCAGCTTCACAAAGACTAAATATGCATTAGAAAGGTTTCACAAAGTATCGAGAGACCGAAATACCCAAGGAGAAGTCGAGTGGAAAGAAACGCGCCCAAACCTTTCTGGAACGCCTGAAACGTGGCAACGAGGCCCCTATGAGACGTTAGACAAGATAAGAAAGGAGAAATTGGTACTGTTTTACCATGCGATGATCTGGGATCCAATCCACTTGGCGGGCCCAACACGGTAGAGGATGAAGTTGCTAGGAATCTATCATCATTAGCAACCCTCATCAACACACATACTCTGAAGCATACCTCAAGCAGGACAATACCCGCAGATAAAAGCTGCTGTCCAACGTTGAACTGACTTTGAGTGATCCCAACATCAGCCATGAAAAAGTCTGTGAGGGCATTTCCACTGGAGTTATATTAGTCGAGTATATAGTCGTGTATCGGTATAAGCGTACATGTTTCCTCGATCGAGTTGCAGGGCAAAGAAGCCAAGGACCAAGAGTGGCATAATAGTGAAATCGACCCTAAACGGGGATGAAGATTTAGTATCAGGGAAGAACCCATAGTTTCTGGATGGTTTACTTACTTGCGAACGAGTTTTGCTTCCTCTTCTTCAGACCAGTCAACCTCGATGTGCTCCAGATCACTGGAACTACCATCTTGGCTACCAACAACCGTCTCATCAAAGTACTTCTCCATTTTGAAATTTGAGTATAAGATAAAACTCAAACTTAGATTGTCAGTTAGAGGGGGTAATTGCTCGAGAAGTCAAGCCAAGATCCGCGGGCGATCGCCCTCTTTATTTCAGCGACATCCCACGCGACAGCCCGATCTTTCTCGTCGCCCTTGAACTCCACCGTTATCTCTTTACCAGCGAAAGCCAGTGATTTCCAATTCCTAACAAGTAAAGATGTCTTGGGTTCGCCGAACCTAGGAGTGTGATGTGGGAAAGTGGAGTTTTATGCCATCTATAGTGCCCATCACGCAATTGACCAACGAGCTCATCCTTGCAACCTATATTTCCGAAAGGCAATTTGTTGATCGATATGCATAAAATGCTACAGTTTGCAAGATTCTGTCATATCAGAATACATTTCTTCGTCCTCTTGAATATTCTAGGTGCTCGTAGATCCAGCTGCATGTATGCTGTTGCAGAAATGGCTTACAGCTCGTCAAATACTCGTCAGAGACATAAGTATCCTGTTTCTCAAATCATCTTCTCCTAACGAGCTTCTGGCATCAATATTTAGCTGCCAAGTATCCCGGGTATAAGTGCCGGATCTGTTTGCTCAATGCCACCATGCTATCACGACATTTAACTCCCATCTCGAGCCAGGGTGTGTTGCATTCCTATCACATACGGCGACATGCAGCCAGACATGGTCATTCACGTGAGAATTGACAATGTGCAATTAATCAAATCTCGAAACGCTTTTGTTTTCACCCTCAAACTCCTCCCTCTAGATACTAGATAGGTTACCCATTTCAACACCACTTCTCATTTCTACAACAGCCCCTTAGTCTTGAGATCATCGTGCGCCTTCTTCTGTCGGTCCCATTGCTTCTTCAAACCCTTCAATTGGCTCTTGGGCACATCACTGCCATCTTTCATCTTAGTGGGCAGTCCTTGCTCATCCCAAGCACTGTATCTCTCATCACTCTTGAAGAGATCCTCGGGTCTGACCTTGGCCTTCTCACGAGCTTCTTGATCGGCCTTTTCACGTGCAAGACGAGCTTCCTCCTTCTTTCGTGCCTTTTCAGCAGCTTGAGCGGCCTTTTCCTCACGCGCAGCAATCAGTTCAGCAGCGGGGATGAACTTGATCAGGGACGCTTGGCCATCAGGTCTGTCGTCCAAGTAAACGCCAAGATTTGTGAGATCCTCATCGCGAATACGATCTGTCAAGGAAAGAATAGCCTTCTTCGTCTCAGGTGTTTGGTTAGAGACAATGCGACGCAGCTCATCTCGAAGCTTAGAGACGGCACGAAGATAAGGCAAAGCCAATTGCTCAGGGTCGCGAGAGCCACCAGAAGCGATCGACTCGAACTCAGCAGCAGGGTCTTGCTCAAGCAATGAAGAAACCTCGGCGCTCTCTAGAGGCAAGCCAGAAATATCTGTCTTGACCTTGGTGTATACATCGGCGTAGGGCTGGACGGCTGTTTTTGGCTCAACATCTGAGGCGATGACTGTGGCCCAGCCAAGGCCTTCATATGGGGGCGAAGCATTCGAATCGAGACCAAAGATACCCACAATCTTGGTGATCCAGCGTGCAATAGACTCAAGGGCCACAAGATCAGCGTCCTTGTTGTCTCTCAAGTGCACGTTGGCAGTGTTGACCAACTTGAGGATAACAGACATAGCCTTAGGTGTGTCGATTGAGTTGACCAAAGCAGCCTCAAAGTCCTTCTTGGCTTGCTCGAGCTCAGCCATGAGACCCTCACTGGCCTTGCCATCTGCGCTAAGAGACAGAGACTTGACATCATGCGAGATGCCGGCCTCAGCCAGTAATGCCTTGACGTTGATGAAGAAGTTCTGTCATATGTCAGTCATGTTCGATCAAGGTCTGAGTCATACTCACGCCGATGGTTGACTCCCAGTTGTCAGCTTGCAATCGCATATCCGGTGAAATTTCAACACCATCGTTCCATCGACCCATCAAAAACACAATTCGCATTCCTCTGGAAGAGTAGTTCGTAGACAGTGCATCCTGAATAGTTTGGAAGTTCTTGAGAGACTTGGACATCTTGGATCCAGAAATAGACAAGTGGCCCATGTGGATAAAGTAGTTGACCCAGGTGTGCTCGCCCTTACCATGCTCGCAGAAGTAAGCCTCACTCTGTGCCAACTCATTGTCATGATGAGGGAATGCCAGGTCGATACCTCCAGAGTGGATGTCAATGGTTGCCCCTAGAACATCACTGCACATAACCGAGCACCTTGAATTCACTTGTTAGCTCATTCCTCAGTTGCCCCAGTTCATTTAAACTTACTCAATATGCCATCCAGGACGTCCATCTCCCCAAGGGCTAGGCCAGAAGGGCTCGCCAGCCTTGGACTTCTTCCAAAGAGCAAAGTCGCCGGGATTCTTCTTCCCACCAAGGTTTTTTGAGAGTGAGCCCTCGCCTTCCTCTTGGAGAGACTTGTCATTTCGGTTATCAGGACGCAGTCGCGCATATGTATTTCCGGCCTGCTCAAACGCAGTGATATCGAAGTAGACAGATCCCTCAGATTCGTATGCGAATCCCTTGTCGACAATTCTTTTGACAAAATCGGCAATTTGGGGAACGTACTCGGTAACTCGAGTGATAACGTCAGGTCGCAGTACGTTGAGCGCATCCATGTCGTCCATAAATAGCTTCTCCATGCTCTGAGTCAGATCTGTGAACATCGTCTGATCCCTCGTGTCAATGGTTTCCTTGTAAAGCGAATCGAGGAAGGGCAACAGAATCTCGTCGGTGCCGGGGAAGATCTCGCCAGAAGCGATAGCTTCAGCAGCAGCAGTCATGTTGCTGAGGTGCATTTTGACCTTGGCCTCATCATCGCCAGGCTTTCCCTCACCAGAAATGGTGCCGCCCGCAAGCACGTGTCCATATCCCGCCTCTCTGCGCTGAGCATAGCTGGCCGCATCGATGTCCTCTCCATCCTTTAGCAGCAAAGGCAGGCTGCTCTTAGCGTATGCCCGGAAAGCGGCCAGGGCTAGATCGTGAAGTTCTTCCCTTGTGTAGTTCTTGTTCTTCTCGAGCTCGAGCAATCGTTGTCGTCGTGCCTTGATGATGATCTGTAGATGTTTAGGCAAGTCGCATCGTGTCTAGCGGGCACTTCTTCATACCTTGTCGTCAATGTCGGTAATATTCATGACAAACTTGACATCAAAGCCAAAGTAATGCATCAGAATACGACGAATAATGTCTGTAGAGACATAGTTGCGAGCATGGCCCAAGTGACTCTTGTCGTATACAGTAGGACCACAAGCATACCAGGTAACTTTGCCCTTCTCAATAGGAACAAACGGCACTGGAGCGCCAGGCTTAAGCGAGTTGTAGAGCTTCAGCGACTCCATTGTGCTCGTGTTGGAGCTGGATAGAGACGAATACAATCGATGGAGGGGTCGCAGTCGGGGCGTTGAGAACGGAGTGGGGATTTTAGATCGAATAAGACGTTGTCGAAAGAGATTCATACAGACGCCAAAGGGTAGGACGAGGGGAGAGAAAAGGAGACGAGGGGGAGGGTATCGTAGGAGGAGAAAAGGAGGTGTATATGCAAGGCAAGGTAATGTACCTTAGAACAAGACAAATGTCTACAATGAGAGGCCTGAGTCACAATCGAGTGAAAGGGAGAGAAAGACGCCATAGATCGCTTTTCGAGTCACCCGAGACCTGCCCTGAGCTACAGGGGAGCTACAGGGGACCAGCACCTGAGGTCCCCGCGAGGTCTGTCCAATAGCCTGGTCCATGATCATTTTTAGTGTCACATTGAGTGCCCCTCACTAAGGCTTCCAGTGGGGACAACGCTAATTGTTCAGCCTCGTGCGCATCCTGGAAATATTTTTCTGCCTCGTCTTTGCAAATCTAGTCTAATCTTTACCTACCTACCTTATACCAACTCGATTCTCAAGACACGCCTGTGCGTGCAGTCGCATCAATGGTCCAACCATCTCCTTTCCTGGAGCCAGGAACTACAACTTCCACTGGCGACTTGGCAATTGTTCTTCTCTCCAGAGATAACCTACAGCCCATTAGACTGGAACAGTCGACTGGCGCAGTCGATGGATACCTCGAAGGCGCAACTTTAAACACGCGATTCGGATCTTTTCCTCACTCGACACTTCTTGGTATTCCTTGGGGATCCCAAGTTCGTGCATCAAATGTCGACACTGGCTCAAGAGGGCGAAAGCGCCGCCGCGAAGCGACAGATGATGACACGCCGACAACGACTGGCCCAGACGATGATGTCGCAGATGTGACGTCTAAGCCTGCCAAAAAGGCTGTCGCAGCTGCAAGTGGTTTTATCCATATCCTTCGACCGACTCCCGAGCTCTGGACAAGCAGTCTGCCTCATCGAACTCAAGTCGTGTACACTCCCGATTATAGCTACATCCTTCAAAGAATACGAGCAGTTCCCGGTACCCGAATCATTGAGGCTGGAGCCGGCAGTGGAAGCTTTACGCATGCCTCTGCGCGTGCTGTGTACAATGGCTACCCCAAGGACAAGAACGATAAGAAGGGAAAGGTTTTCAGTTTTGAATACCACGAGCCTCGATATATTAAGATGCAAGAAGAAATTCACGAGCATAAGCTGGATGGTGTTGTGCAATTGACACATCGCGATGTGTATGGAGAAGGATTCAATGTGGACGGAAAGTCTCCCCAAGCAACATCAGTCTTTCTTGATCTCCCTGCGCCTTGGGAAGCGCTTCATCACCTTTCACGACAGAAGCCCGATAAGCTAAAGAAGGAAAGCGAGGGTGCTGACACCCCTGAATGGGTCTCGCCTCTGGACCCCAAAAGAAGTGTCCATATTTGTACCTTCTCTCCTTGTATTGAGCAAGTTACAAGAACAATTGAGGAGCTTCGGCTTCTTGGCTGGAAGGACATTGACATGGTGGAAATCTCAGCTCGACGGATCAATACTATTCGCGAGCGAGTCGGAGCAAATCTTCCTGCGGAAAGGGGCAATGTCCAAACACCGGCCAATGTGAAGGAGGCCATGCAAAGGCTTAAGGAGATCAATCGAAAGACGAAAGAATTCCATAAGGTGCATTTCAAGTCAACGAACGGTGACGACGACTCATCTGCAATGGATGTAGATACCCCTGCCTCAAATTCACCCAAGACCGACGCCAATGGAAAGGCCGCTGAAGATAGCAAACCATGGATGCATGGCAATCTCTACCACAGACCTGAGAACGATCTCAAGACTCACACGTCATATCTCACCTTCGCTGTTCTGCCTCGAGAGTGGACCGAGGAAGACGAAGCGGCAGCTGAGGCGAAGTGGCCATGCGGAAAAGAGGGTGGAGTGATTGGGAGCCTCAAGAGGCAGGCTCGCAAGCAACAAACAAGGGAGAAGCTGGCAGCAAAGAAGAAGCAGAAGCAGGAGAATGATACCCAGAAAGAGGGGGTGGTCGAGGAGACTGCAGAGAAGCAATAATAAGAGAATCGCTGATAAGCGGTTGTGAGTTCAACATATCAATTTCTCCAAACCAGCCTGCTGCAGTCCAATCGATGGCTGTGCCTTCCGTCAGCATTGTGATTGTTATCATTGTGATGTTCACTACCTCAATTACAAAACTCCTATTCGCAAAGACGGTTTTATTACTTCATGTGTCCATTCTGGTTCGAAATTCCGCTGCACGCGACAGGCAGCTGACAAGGCGGGCTTGACTGAGGCCATCCATGCTCGACTTGCCAGATCAGGTACCTCGCAGGATTAGTCAAAGTGCAGCTGTTCAATTGGCAGATGCAGTGACACCTGTCCAACGCTCATAGCTTTCACAAAACAAGCCTTTACGATTCTCAGCCAACTATAGGAATAATCTGCCCATTTCTTACCCAATCAAGGACTCATTCACAGTACCTCGACGACCCACGGGTTCTTGGAAACACGAGAGGTCGCTTTTTGTGTGTCTCCTGCATGCAGGCTTCCTTTCGGCACCCAGCGAGAAGAGTGAGGCTGTCGAGCGAGGTTATGCGTTAGGATTATCTACGAACCTCGAATTTACGACCCGACGCAGCTGTCCTTTGCTTGGAGGGATATCCCTGGATTATATCTCTTTAACGTGCCCGTGTTCTCGTGCACTTATTTCCGTTCTGGAGGGCTAAGCGACCGCCGCATCACGAATATGGTGAACAAAAGACACACTACGCATGAGCCCCAACCTTCAACTCCTGCATCGAAGGCCATTGAGCCATTGCCCGGGCGATCTTGGTGGTCGGAATGGGCTCTCCACAATTCGGGACTGTACTACTATCGAGCTCGATATATCTCATTCGAGGACATCTCATCAATACCGCCAACTGGGAGAAATTCGATTGTGCCGAATGTTCAAGGCGGATACATTCATTACCAATCCATGAGTGTCAATGAGGCGACCAGTCAAGGTTCCAGTCAAGCTCCAGAGCTATCAACTTGCTCTACCGTGACAACACCAACAACCAGTGATCCCCCGGTATCTACACGAGAAGTGTATGGCCAGCAGAATGATCAACTTGTCATTTCAACAAAGACGACTGAGGATAGCATGTTGATGAGCGGAGCGCTGCAACCAGAAGCAGACACTACAGAGACTGTCGTAGTGATATCGAACTCCAATGCACTAAAGCGGAAATCAACTACATCGAAGCAGAAGAAGGAGAAGAAGAAGCATGGAAAGAAGTTGGATGTGGATAAGAGAAAGCAAGTCAGCAATAAGGCTAAAGTGAACAAGTGGTTAGACACTCTATAATCCCGTGGCATTCTTATGTTATTTGGACGGTATTTCAGGTTTATGGCGTTAATTAGGGAAATAGTATGTTTCAGCGATCATGTCGAATCTCAATTGTACTGGAAGCATATAATGCTCTCAGAAACTGTGAAATACAGGCACTGTGCTTTTCCCGTCCAGCTTACATACCGTACACAGTGCCAAACCAAAATCTTGCGGGCTCGGATCAACTCTTCTCCACCTCCCCAACGTCCCTCACCACCAAGCCTCGCCAATTTTCACGATATACCAAGCTCCAGCTCAGCCTCGGCCTTGTGTACACGCGACAACACGAAAATCACACCCAACCGCAAACATGACTTCCACAATCGGTATTCCTATTAAGCTCCTGAACGAGGCGCAGGTCCGTACTCCTTTAGGTGCACTCCTGATTGAGCTATCAAGCTAACTTTCCCTTACAGGGCCATATTGTGACGCTCGAAATCACTTCCGGCCAGACTTACCGTGGCAAGCTTCTCGATGGTACGCCCCTCCTCTTGCTATCCCTTCTCCTCAATTGTCTTGAATGCTTGGATTTCCGCTGACACATCACAGCTGAGGACAACATGAACGTTCAACTGAAGGACATTACCGTCACCGCTCGCGACGGCCGTGTTTCCCATCTCGACCAAGTTTACATCCGTGGCTCACACGTGCGCTTCTTCATCGTTCCCGACATGCTTCGCAATGCCCCCATGTTCCGCAGCCGTAACGTGCGTGGTCGTGGTGTTGGTCTTGCCAGAGGTCGCGCGACGGTCAGCCGAGCGCGCGCAGGCGGACGAGGAGGACGATAAACAAGACATAATAGAAATATGCGAGTTTTGGCGTTCGGGCTTGGATTTTTACAATGGGCATGCCTCGATTTTGGGAAAACGAGTGGAACAGGCTTAGGTTGATACCAGTCTAGAAGGGGGATATGTCTTGTGAGGCTTGCAAGACCTCACAGTGGAGGGTGGTTTTTTGAGATTGACTAGATTACAAAAATGAAGGCGTGCCTTACGCCTGGTATCTCGTCACCTTCTAAGTCCAATGCTTTTCAATCCATATTGTACAGTTCCCTTTTATTTCATTCGTCCAAGAGCTTCCTGGGCCTTGGCTACCAGCTTGCGAACCTCGTTAATCTCATCACCTTTTTGGTCTACAACTGGCTTTTCCTGTTGCTTCTTGTGGCTGAGAACCTCTGCAACACTGTCCTCGACGCCTCGGAGAGCTTTACGGCCTTCTTCTCGCACCTCGCCCTCCCAGAATGCTCGCGCTGCATCCCATTTCTTCTGCAACCGGCTGCAACTCCAGACGATACCCAGTGCTGCTACAGCACTGGCTTCGTATACTGTTGAGGAGAAGGAAGAGATATAGAGTAGAGCGGCGAGGGATGTTGTAACTCCAGATGTTCCTAACGACTGCACAACCAAGCGTTGTGCGAGAGCTTGTAGCGCAGGGACAGTCTCGTTTTGGAGATATCTTCGGGTAAAGGCAATATGACCAGGCCATTTTGGTAGTGCCGGTCGGTTGTTCACTGGTGCCAATGGTTTCAACTCTCCTGGGCCAAGTCGCTTCAGCTCAAGGTTTGCGTCGCTATCGTTCACAGAATGTGGTTGAGGATAACTTTGGTCCGCATTTGCAGCCTGAGAGATCTTGCCGGTTAAATAAACAAGCTCTCGCTCTGCTGTTGGTAGGAACCGCTGGTTGAGCATATCGTTTGTGAGCATGGCAACATCATCAACCCTCCAGAATAGTTGCCACCATCCTAGCTTTCGCCATCTTCGGCCTGTGAACGCCAAGTCAAGCTCTTCTTGTAACTCTGCGTGAGCTTGCTGTGACCATGCAGCAGCTACTTGAATCAGTATAGGTGAGAGGCCTGACTCCTGGCCGTTAAGAGTGGGAGCAGCCTTGTAAGCCTCCCTGATTTCACGACGGTTTTCCTCCTCGCATCGCGCCAGAATGTTGTTCAACAGAGAGGTAACGAGCCCTCGCACTGCAGGTTTCGTAGTGCCATCGGGGGAACTGATTCCCGACTTAAGCCATGTTGTTAAGGCAGGGAAGTTACTGTTGAACCAAAGCCGCTCATACTCAATGGCATTGCTGGAACTCTGACGAAAGAGCGACACTCCCCTCTCGGCAAGTGATGTATCAACAAGTGCAAAGGGTGCATCAAGCTGCTTTGAGTCAACACCTCTCAAATCAACCACTTTTAGCACAGACTCCTCTTCCTTGGCAACCGGTACCGATGTGACATTGACAGCTCCTTCAAACCCATCACCAACAAGAATCGCCCTGTGCACAGGTGTAGTAACTGGTGTTACTCGATCTTCAGCCGATGGAATGCCGACTTTGGGCACCAGAACAGCTTCTTCGACCTCGATAGCCCGTGTTTGCTCATCTTTGGCGAACTCGGGTAGATGCGTCTGCATGAACAGTAGCTCCAAGTTGAGATTATTCCATTCTGCCGAGGATACATTGACCTCACTCAAAAGACTCGTTCTGGTGACTGTTAAAGTACTCTGCTGCTCCGCAGTGGGCCGAATTCGAACAACGAGCGGGTTCTTTGGATCATGGTCCTTCAATTGACGCTCCCATTCTTGCTCATCCTGCAGCGGATCTGTTACCAAAACCCTCAGAACATTTTTCGCAGTCTGTCCCGCGTTCGAACCAGGTGCCAGTCCCAAGATCGCAACCCTCACAGCTTCCTGACCAGGTATTTGCCGCAGTCCCTGTAGTGCCAATTGCAATCTTGAGAGATTCACCAAAGACGGTGCGAGTTTCTGAATATCGAGAAGATGCTGTTCAAGCTCGGCACGAGGACTCGTCGACACAGTGTAGAAACGTTTTCCGAGGATAGCGCGACGAGGTCGTATTCGCGGCCGTGATGCAATGCAGCAGAATGGACATATCGAGACACCGTAAAGCTTCGATCTCGGTATTAAAACCCCGAGTTTGCCTGCACGAGGCAGACGGGCTCTCGGTGAAGCCATTTGCTTTGAGAAATGATTGGCGATGCGAGGTTCTACCTCATACTACAAGTTGCACTATAGGTTTGAAGATGGAGCTACCAAAGCAGGGAAGCTCCGTTGGCGGCAAAGGGTCGGCAAATCACGGAAAAGTCGTCACAGGCATCTTGACTCTACGACCTACCAACGAGCAACAGCCTTACAACCTAGGAAGGCCACTGTCGATCACTTGTTCCTTTGATTGTTCATGGCTGCTAACCAGACATACTGGGATTTCGATTGTGTTCAATCTCTAGCACGGAGTTGTGACTGAGTTCTCCGTCCAACCATGGGGTACAGGTGGTTAGAGCCAAGGTTTAGGTCCTTAGCTATATACCTAAATTAAATTTCAAGATATAGGCCGAATACTTCTTAGCAATGCTTTGTCTCTTCGATGTAGACAAGGCCATATGCTATCTTGTATAGAGATTGATAACTCCATGCCATGTGTCTCGCAAGCATACGGAGTGGTGGTTATTCCGCGCATAACCCACTAAAAAGATAATCGCGGGGTGCCCCACCCTACGAGATGCTTCAGTACACCACCAGAAAAAAAAAAGAGGAAAACCCTGCCGTCTCACTCACAGTCAAGAACGCAATGCCGAAATCGTCAGATAGCAGGCGCGGTGGTGCCCGAAAGGGGCCATACGATAAGCCTGAAGCTCGCAAGTCCATCTTCAAATACAACACGAATATTGGCCAGCACATCTTGAAGAACCCTGGCATCGCCGATATGATTGTCGCAAAGGCAAACCTCAAACCCACCGACACCGTCCTCGAGATCGGTCCTGGAACTGGCGTCCTCACCACACGCATCCTAGAGCAAGCCAAAGCGGTCAAGGCCGTAGAGCTCGACATACGCATGGGAGCCGAGTTAACAAAGAGAGTCCAAGGCAAGCCCGAGCAGCAAAAGTTAGAGATCATCATGGGCGATTTCGCCAAATTGGATCTCCCAGAAGCACTCCCACCTTTCGACGTTTGCATTAGCAATACCCCGTACCAAATTTCGTCCATCATCATCTCCAAGCTCATCTCTCTGCCTCGGCCTCCACGCGTCAGCATTCTTATGGTCCAACGAGAATTTGGACTCCGGTTATGCGCCCGACCTGGCGATTCCTTATACTCTCGCCTTTCAGTCAACACACAATTCACCTCCAAAGTCGCCCTGATCGCCAAGGTCGGCAAGAACAACTTCTCGCCGCCACCCGAAGTCGAATCCGTTGTCGTGAGACTTGAGCCCCGACCAGAAGTGCCTGCCGCCAACATTCAGGAGCTAGACGGCATGTTGCGTATATGTTTCTCGAGGAAGAACAAGACTCTACGAGCGAGCTTCATCGATTCGGAGGAACTCTGCCAGCGAAACTGGATCACTTGGGCGGCTATGGATCCCGAAAAAGTCAGCGAGCAAGACTTGCAGTTCTTCCGTGACAGCGAAGATACAATAGACGCTCACCAGTCTGTATGCGGAATTCCCGTTAGCAAGGCCACTCTCAAGAGCTTCATCCGGAGCAAGATTGAGCATGTCCTTGAGAAGACTGAACTCTCTGAAGCACGATCAGCCAAGTGTGACGAAAACGACTTCTTACGACTTCTTTTGGCGTTCCGCGAGAACAACATTTATTTTACATAATGTCCAACGTAACGATCGCAAAACATATCTTATCCAAACACATCTTCAACCCAGTCTGGCCAGTCTGAGACTTATATCATCCATCAGCACCACTCTCAGCTGGTCTCCAGTACCAGGGAGATCCGAGTCCAGCGACACGAGTTCGCATGAGAATGGGATCCTCGCTGGAAGTACAGTCGCTTTATTGATGATAGAGAAGGGGAGTAAGGAGGACGATGTCCCCAGCCCAACCTGCGCCAAGCCAACTCTCCAGTTTCATCCGAGAGCCGCTATTGCCGCGCATTATACCCGATAATGGAGATTATCATGACTGCATTGAAAGAGGAACAAATAGTAGTCTACCGTAGTTCGGAGAATCGAGGTTGTTAACCGGAAAAACTCCTCAGAGCCGCGTAGCTTGGCATGAATACAACATCCTGGTTGATCCTAAATCGCCCGATACTTGCACACTGATGTCATGCCGCAGATGGGAGACCTGCATGGGATAATCCCTGGCTTTGATCGCTGGCTTACCTGCTACATAGGGTCATCCGAGAATTCTCTTGCTTGTCGTTTTTTCTAGAAGATGCAATATGATTGGTTGCAGCAATAATTTGAGGCGAACAGGCTTCACAGTTCTGCCTTTTTATTGCATATATTTTGGGTCGTGATCGTGAATCCTCCTGCAGCGTTCGACTCATGTCTTGCCTTACTCTGCGCGGTTTATGAAGGCTTATTTCCTAAGCTTGAGTCGGTTATTGTAATTATCTTGTACGAAGCAAAATATAAGTAACTTGGATCCAAGCAAGCTTTTATAGTTTCAAATTGGCTATCTCAAGTGAAAACTCTTGCCCTGCTGCTATAAACGCCTTGCTGGTTCATTTAGGCATCATCTGATTTCATTGTCATCTGATGAATCTCTACCTGAGAGTGCATTCGCGTTTCAAAAAGTCTTCTCCGACTCCATCATGGCTGCAGTCATGGAACCCAACCCACCACCTCCATTCAACTCTCACAGCCAAATGCCGGACATCAAAGACGCAATAAAAGCAGTCTTTTCAAGGACAGCAGAGTTATTAAACCTGCTAGAACAAAAGAAACATATTCGCACTGATCTTGCTCTACAGCAAAAGATCGTTTCAGACCTTGAGTCACAGTTATCAGACTCTAACCGAGAACTCGATGGATTAGATCGCAAGCGTTTAGCTGACCTTGAGTCGCATAAGAAATACCGCGATGGCCATGTAATGAAGTTTCTTTACAAAGCCAGTGGTAAGGAGAACTCATTTACAGGTCAGGCTGAGAGGGAAGAGCAAAATTACCACAACACACTTCAACGGGCGCATCTGGCATCGGAGCACAATTCGAGCGTCAAGGCCAAACTGGATGAAGAACTTCGGAGAAAGAGTAACCTCGATCAGAGCATGCAGGGTTACCTTGATCTGCAAAAGCAGCTCGACGATATCTATGATGATATCTTTTCAGGCCCAACGCCAGAATTCCCCGAGGAGGACGCAAAGGAACAGCAGAGTAATAACGCACTATCTGCTTATATCGCTACAAAGACAGCCCTCGAACTACACCAAAAAGCATTAGATCTGCTCGAGCAAGCGACAGCGACTATGACAGCTGGACTACAACAAGTCGACAAGGCTTTGCAATCGGGAGACATGAATCATCTTCGAGCTCTGAATAAGGGCAGGGAACTTGTTCAGCAGAGCAAGACAACGGTTGATCAGCTAGTGCAGCTCGGTGCGGATGTGATTGAGCTGCCACCCGAGGCCAATCCCCGCACTATGGAGGTCACGTCTAACCTGGGCGATGTCTGGGGAAAGGTAGATATCACTGGTGGTCGACAGGAGGTAGCGCGATGCACAGCGGCTTTGAGCAACTGCTTGGGTCAGGCGAAAGAGAAGAAGTATTACCTGAGCAAAGAGCTCAAGAGGAAGGGTGAAGAGATGGATGAAGCCCGTACGGAGTTGCAGAAGGTTAGAAAGGGTATCTTTGAAGAGGTCATGGGTGATGATCTGGTCAAGAGGTCATAGACTGGCGTAGCATTCGGGATAGATACAGGGAAGATTAGACTCAAGTAGGATCTCGGTTGATAGAGGGTCTTGAACCCACAATTAGAAGGCATTGTTCAGCATCCTCAAAGTGGAGGTTATCATCTTAAGGAAGCTTCTGATTCGTCTTTTCGGCAACGGTCGCTTAAGTAGCCCAGCCTTTGACAGCCATGGGTCTAATCACTCTAATGGCAATGGCACAACGCCAAGAATTGTCAACGGTTGATTAATTTCTTAGTGTCTGTGCACAAGACGACTAGACCTTTCATGTGAAGCTCCAACAAATCTGGGGGACCCTTTTACATCGCAAGATGCTTCATCTGTATGAAATACTTCATCTGAACTTTGTGTCTCTCCCTCAAACAAACCAAAACTTGAGTAGTTGGCTGTAACAGCTGCCAATTTACTCGAAATTATCATCCCGTTTCTGTCAAGTGGCTTTCCCGCTGAATGTCACTGTCCAAGACATGCGTCTTTCGTTCCCACGGCTTAGAGTCTTCTAGACATGTCCCCTTTCTCAAAAAGGAAACCAAATCGTCAGGGACCGTTTTTTCGCCAAATGTAAACGATTATTGAGACCCCTTGGGGATTTTGACGGGTGCATGGCCCAGGGTCTCCATTTCCATTCTGGGGAATAGATTCAAAATGATGATTCATGACTTTGCGCCAGGACCAGGGGTTTGGCGCTCGTCTCTCCATTCACTAAAGAAGCTTATATCAAAGCTGAATGTGAAGGGTCCTGTCGTAGGATTTAAAGATCCAACGTCAACCGCTGAAGAATGTTGTGTTACATTTGAATATTTCGTGATTATCAAGTATTAGCTTTGACTTTTCACTCATCTTCATCATGAGCAGCTCTGGTATGTTTGCAATTGCACTGGAGACATCCGTGTGATACCTACGTTAAGATACTAACAAGACTCAGGAGAACGCCCAATCAATGGCTATGTCGACCCAAACTTTCCCAACCCTAACGGCGAGTGGGATACGCCTGTAATCATTTACGGTTACACACCCGCGTTCTCTCTCGCCGTTTTCGCTGCAGCCTGGTTCGCCCTCTTTCTCGTCGTCCACCTGGTTCAAACAATCCGCTTTCGCAGCTGGTACTTTATCACATTCCCAATTGGTCTTCTCTTTGAGATCGTGGGCTATGTTGCTCGCTCGCTCTCAGCCAAGAAGGACCCGTATCATCTTTTGTACTTTATCCTCAACTACTTCTTCATCGTCACGGCGCCTGTGTTCCTTGCCGCGGGCGTGTACACTATCCTCTCCGCACTGATCCCCCGGCTTGGAAGACGATATTCCTTCTTGCCACCAAAGTTTATTCTTTGGTTCTTTATCACTTCTGATGTTATTGCTACGGTTGTGCAGATCACTGGTGCTGCTCTGATCGGTGTAAGACAGTCGAACCGAGATGATCCAACTGACGCCAATAATATTCTTCTTGGAGGTCTGGCATACCAGGTTTTCTCCCTCGGTGTGTTTGTAATCCTCACGGCTTCGTTCCTTTTCCGTGCTCGGAGGGAGGTTAGTTCGCGCGGCAAGAAGCTCAGCCTGTTCTGCGTTGCCTTCGGAGTGGCTACCATCTTGATTTATCTTCGAACCTGCTTTCGTCTAGCAGAGACGGCTGAAGGCCTTGGGGGACATTTGTATTCGAACGAGATCTTCTTTGCTTGTCTGGAGTTTGCTCCTGTGGCATTGGCTGTCTTGCTCTTTGCTATTTGGCATCCCGGAAGATGTGTCGGCAAGAAGGTCAGGGTGCAGGATTTGGAAAAAGAACAGCCTAGAGTGCAAGACTTTTAGTTTGAGAAAATAGATACCCATTGTTACTTAGTCTATAGGCAGTAATCTTGAATCAAGTTGTTGAATAGAACCCCAATCTAATATAGGTAGACATGAAGGACCCTCCAGTGGTTGGGTTTAGTGGCTGTCTACCCGCTGAACCCGAAACCTTCAGCGGCGGAGCTCCACCTAAGCTCCAGGGCTGCTTACAACTTCAACAAGCTCCAAGAATGCCAGCTCATCCTCGTCATCAACAACCTCACGAACAGATATACGATGCCCCCTCTTCCCCCCTCCGCTAACCCTTTGCCACGGCTGATCACATATTACCAAACTCATCATGACTCGGCGGGAAATCTCATCTCACCCCTCTCTCTCATCACACAACCCGGTATCGCTATAACCCACGTCATTGTCGCAGCCATCCACATCAACGATGATCCTCAAAAGATCACGCTCAATGATTATCACCCATCTCACCCCATTTTTCAGACTATGTGGGCTGAACTACGTGTATTGCAAGCCTCAGGTGTGAAGGTGATGGGCATGCTAGGTGGTGCTTGTAAGGGCAGCTACGCACGCCTAGATGCGGACCAAGAGACGTTTGATCGGTACTACGGCCCCGTGAAAGACATGATTCGAGAACGCGGTCTAGACGGCTTGGATCTGGATGTCGAAGAGGAAATGACTCTTGGAGGAATTGTGCGGCTGATAGACCGCCTACGCAGCGATTTTGGGCCAACTTTCATCATCACCCTAGCACCAGTCGCCATGTCTCTTCTTGACTTCACCAAGAATCTCAGCGGCTTTGACTACGAGGCTCTCGAAGTGATGCGCGGTCGTGATATCGCCTGGTACAACACACAATTCTACTGCGGCTGGGGAGATTGCAGTAATCCCCTTATGTACGATCTCATGGTCCGCAAGGGCTGGCCACCAGAGAAGATCGTCATCGGACTTGTCACCAACCCTGAGAACGGAAGCGGCTATGTGCCGATGAACCCTCTCAATATGGTGCTCACAACACTGCGGGGCCGATATGGATCGTTTGGGGGAATCATGGGCTGGGAGTACTTCAACAGTCTGCCTGGGGGGAAGGAACGGCCGTGGGAATGGGCCAGGGAGATGACCAAGTTGTTGAGAGGGCATTTGTTGTCAGCACCTGCACATGCTGCACGACCAGTACAACCGGCGGCGGTAGAAAGTGGTTCGAAAGCAAAGAACGAAGATGTTGATCCAGATGAACCTGGTGGACAAGATGCACCAGTGCCAAAACAGTTTGATTACTACTCGGATGGACTTGAGGATTAGACATAGAAAGTAATCTGGTCCAGGGACGGATGACTTTCGCATTGCGGGTGATAGCGACTATATAGCCCTTCGCAATTCATTATGATGAAACGAACAGAACTGTGTTAAAGAGGGAGTCTACTTGCAAACAAGGTCTTGACATCGCTTGTACAAATGATGGTACTACTACCGTTCCTTTACAAATTTCGTCAATTTCAGCACGATTTGCTTTATACTTTTCAAGACAAAATATATTCATGCCAACCAAATAGAAGTTATGATATGGCTTGTCCAATCCCTGTAATAGGTACTTCATATTTTCGGCTTTGAGACTGGCACAATGCCCTGTCACCAAATGCGGCTAAGCACACTCAGCATCTCGCATCTTAACACTTACAACGAAGCCGTGAGGCTTTGGGAAATGAACCGTCAACTTTGCGACTTCCTGCCAAAATGAGGGTCGGATTGAGATCCAGTACCCAGTTGCTAGCCCAGGTCGAGCCATTTCATCTAGCTGCTGGTGCCACCATAATAGTGCTCATCGTCAACGCTCAGCATCTCCGAAGTATTGTCGTTACCACATCGCAATATATATACGACTCGCTTTCGAAAGCCCTTTTCAACGTCTCTCGGGCGCTTTTCGGCTTCAGTTACGACGACAGCATTCTCGATCAGCACATACGCTTGATTCATCTGTCAGATTCAGCATCCAGCTCATCACCTAATCTCACTCTCCATACCTTCAAACTCGATGAATGTCCGCCATACATCGCCCTTTCTTACACCTGGGGTCCGTTTACACAGAAGACAATCTTTGACCAGAGCACAATTCTTTTGAATGCAAGGCCATTTCCCGTATTGCCAAATTTACACCATGCAATCAAGCAACTCTGCATCTCAAGACCAGACCAGTACCTCTGGGTCGATGGAATCTGCATCAACCAGAGAAGTCTCCCCGAGCGCTCTGCTCAAGTAGCAATCATGGATCTCATATACAACGGAGCCGCCGAGACAATAATATGGCTTGGTCTCGCCACAGATGAAACAGCTAAAGCTATCGAGCTCGTTCAAAGGATTGCGAAAGGTGCTGAGTCTAAGATCATAGAATGGGGAAGGGATCAGTCATACGGCGATGCTTATATCATGGATGATTCTGAGCTTCTAAAAAGGAATGGCCTTCCAAATCTTACCGAGAGCGATTGGCTGACTCTTCGAGATATCTACACAAGGCCGTGGTTCGGGCGCGTCTGGATGCTCCAAGAAGTTGCCCTCTCTCGAACCCCAAGAGTTCTCATCGGTCATCACGAGACAGCGTGGGACTCAGTTGGCGACACAGCAGGGCTGATCAATATGTCCGGTGCCCTTATCGGTTTGTTTACTGTGGGCTCCGGATCAGAAACCGCGCCTTTAATCTACTCTCTTGTTCACGCTGCTGGCCTTCATGTTACTCGCCAATGGGCCCAGGACAAGAATAGTCGGTACAAAGAAGTTCTGAGGAGCATTGATTATTCTGTTGGGATACACCAAGACCACCCTAAAAAGCTGCTGCTCGAGCTATTGCTAAGTAGCATCGGCTTCAAGGCGACTATTCCCAGAGATCGTGTTTACTCTCTGCTTGGAATCGTAAACTTCATGGAGCGTGCGAAAGGGAGACCTCGGCTCGACGTCACTGTAGACTACAAGTCTCCTAACAATGACATCCTTATAGATCTGGGCATCAGCTTTTTCAGAGAAACAAAATCCCTACATCTCCTATCCCTCGCCGGTATCACTAGCCGTGCCGTGCCAGCTGACTTACCAACCTGGATTCCCTCTTTCGAGACAGTTCACATCCCCGTTCTTGGCCCCAACTATACCAGAATGATTCCTTTCGATGCCGCCGCGGGGGAAGAAGCAGACTTTACAATCGACAGGTCTCTCCTCCAACTAAACATTAAAATCTTTAGTCCTCACCTTGGTACAATCGAAGAGCTCGGTGAGGGCTGGTCTGATGTTGTTCAAGGGAAGTTTAACGACATGATGAAGATGCTTCTTCACTGCGGCACAACCTATATACCCACGGGCCAACCAATAGTTGAAGCTTTCTGGCGGACTCTGATTATGGACTGCGACTTATCCCGGAGGCCCGCACCATCACATCTAGCCATATCCTTCTCTAAGTGGATGCTTCTTGTCACCATCCAAGCCTTGATCGCTTATCAGCACAAGAACCCATCTATATACGATCAATTCGATGCCCTAGAGCCACTTTGGACCCTGGCTAATACCCGAGACTCTACCAATACCCTCCCCAAATCTGGTGATATGATCCCATTATTGTTTGAGCTTGGCTTACGCTACGACCCCGGAGTTCGGGTTGACACTGAATCAGAGAAGGCGGCCAAATTCTCTTCTTGGGCTGAGATATCCGCTCCCTTCGAAGCCTTATTACGTGTCAACCTTGCTGCAGGCAGACGTATTGCGAGAACCATCCGAGGCTTCTTATGTTTAGTTCCTCTCCAGGCAAGGGCTGGTGATAAAATTATGATTGTCGCTGGCTGTGCAGCCCCCATGGTCCTTAGAAGATCAGGCCCTTCAGAGAGCCGCTTTCAGCTTGTCGGTGACGCTTATGTTCATGGTGCTATGTTTGGAGAGCACATCACTGGCACTGGCGAGCCCTCCTGGAGAGATGTTCATCTAGTTTAAGAAGTCGCCTCATCCGGTTCGTCACATATCTTAACCGAAGTTCGGTTGTTCTTGTAGCGAATGATTTGATTATGGCCCATCATCGAGTCGAGTTAACTCATTAAATACATATCGACAAGCGAAGGATGCAATACCATATAAACCACCAAAATTGATCATCCCCTGGTTTATTCCTCATAACCCACATGACCTATACGCGCCGTAAAATTCCTTATGCACTGAATACAGATAAAAGATCCCCCAGTCCCCATTTTACCAGCATGCCATCCAGGGACTGCACTGAGCCTGAATGTTGTAGCTGTTGTAGAGCGGGTAAGTACCCTTTATGGCTTCCAGAGCCGGATCAAAGAAATCCTTGTTGAATCGCTCAGATTGGCAAGATGAGCATGGACCAGCGAGGAAGTTGTCGTATGTTGTGTTGTATGCGAGATAGCCGATGGTATTCTGATGAGAAACATCAATAGCCTGGAGACTGAAAGACTCGGGCATGACCACCCAATGATCCGCTGTGGAGTTACGCTTCCCTGGCACAGTCGGGTTCTGGTTGAAGAAAGTACTATTCATACCAATGTCATGGAGAATTTTGATCATTATCAGCGTCATATGAGAGTCAGAATCAATCTGGATGCCAGCACAGTCGATGTTGATTGTGTATCCGTCCCCTTTCACCGGCTCAGCAACGCACTTTCCAGAGTCCCGATCCCAGGAGAACTTCTCAATGAAGGCTTGCCAGGTGTTTGGCCAGTTGATGAAACGCGGGCTGAGGAGAATAGACACAAAGAGCTTCCCAGCATTGGGGTCAGCCGGAGGGTTTGGTTCACCACCTGTAGGACTGGGTGTCGCCGGCGGCTGTGAGACAAAGGTAGTCGTGGCAGGGGGGGCAGGAGATGTTTCCAAGGTAGAAGTGGGATTTTCCATGCCACTGGGACGAGGGGGGGCGCGATTATCACGGTTGCAGATAAAGGCAGTCAAGCAAACCGCATCAGCGTTGATAGTAGTGTTGATGGCTGCGCTGACAGGGCGACCACGGTAGGCATAGCAGGTAAGTTCTTGACCACCTTCCTTTGTGGTGACGGCAGACCCAGCTGGTTGGCCGTCAGCAATTCTCGGGTTGATGTAGGCTGTCCAGACGACACCGTTAGATAGCTTGACAGTGGTTCCCTTGGGATTCCAGGGGTAGGTTCCATCTGCGTAAGGAACTTCAACCTCCAGGTCGGGTGGAGAGGGGAACTTGGACACATCGTCAGGCCACTGAATGTCCTTGTACCAGTTTACCTGGCGAGAAGTAGACCATCCAGGGTGGGCTTTGTTGTCGCCAATGCCACAATCGGCAAGGATCAGGTCCTCATTGGGGTGACGGATCTGGGCTTGAGCAGTTGCCAGAAGGGCACCAATGGCCGCCAACTTGACAGAGACCATATTTGTGAATGCAGGGTTTTCTTCAGGAATATATTGCCGATAGTTGATTGCAGGCTTTTGGGATTGAATGAGTGGTTTTGAGCAACAAACTGAAGGATTTGTGAGAGCTGAGGAGATGCAGATGTGTGTGAAGGGAGATGAAAAGGAGAAGAGAAGAGAACAGACGGGGGAGAATCTTAAAAAGACTTGGATTCTGTCATGAGGAAGTACATTGACTGAGTTCCTTCTTTTTCCAGCTGCAGTCGCTTCATTCTGAGGACCTTGTTGGGGACCTCTGAGGTCATTGTCTTGTGTCTTGGGCAGGAGCCTGCCCATCATGAACAGGCGATTTGGGCTAGGGAGGAAAGAACACAGATGCAAATGACGCGGTCAATACTCCTTTCCTGCCTTCAGAACTTGCATTTTATGTTCCCACATGATCTCTTGCGCCATGTTGAGGACGTTGGGGTTTGGCTTGTGCAGTATCCTCTAAGGTAGTGGAAAGAGAGGCCATCAATGGTAACTTAGTATTCGAGGAAGAACGAGGACCACGTGTGTTTAAGGTATGTGTGTCTGAACAGAATTCATTGCCCCAGGGTCCGAAATCCAGAGTCAAGCTTCACTTTGTATCAATAGAATTTTTGCAAATGCTTTCAAGATGATATCAGTCGGAGGTTCTCGTGGTGATCTCGCACCAATCTTTGCAGTTCAACAATGAGACTTATCTGAAGCACATAATCTGACAATGTCACAACAATAACAAATGTTGCCCGAATTCTTTCTATGAACACTGCGACGGTGTTTCCTGTAATAAGGCTCACTATCTTTGACCTTTGAGCCTTTGAATTGCAAAAAAGAAGTTAGGACCGATAAATGCGAAGCAAACAATAAATGAACGAGCTTTGTTGGCAAGCTGGTTACCCTGAACTGTAGCTGGAGCCGCAACAAACCAAGCCGTCAGCAGCTCCACTTAGAATTCAACAACGACTGTTGAAACTTTGATTTACTTCACGCTACCAACAAAACGCCTCTCCCAAGCCCGTATACCTGATCTCAATATGCGCCGCAACTTGGTATCTTTCAATTGGCGCCCTAGCCTCCGTGCTCGCGCTCACCCGCGCATCAACACCTCATATCCTCGCGCCAAGTCAACCCAAGCTTCCCGCATCGACCGCATCATATCTAAGCTTCCTCGACGTTTACAAAGATACACTAGCGGTTTACGCAGCGCCCCAGTCTCGCATATTGTTTCATTCTTGATCCTTCACGAAATCACAGCAATTGTGCCCGTGCTAGGACTATTTGGCTTCTTTCATTACACAAACTATGTGCCAGTGGAATACGTAACGGGCCACTTTGGAAGCTATGTCGAAGATGGAGTTGGCCGCTTTGAGAGGTACTTCACACACAAGGGGTGGTTTGGTTTCGGCCAGAACAAAGAGGATGAAGCCTCAAATGCAGCTACAACACATCCGGACTCCAAATCCGAAGACGCAGTGGAGCGCTGGCATAGTGGAGATGGACGGTACAAAGTGGTAGTTGAAGTTGCTCTGGCGTACGCAATCACTAAAGCTTTACTGCCAGTGCGTATCATCGGCAGTGTATGGGCTACGCCATGGTTTGCTAGGGTACTCATGAGAGCCAAAGGAATATTCACAAACAAGCCTTAGTCACTTTGAAATCGAGCACGAAGGTTTTGAGAAGATTTTCTGTCTTGATTTTTGTTATACCCACAGAGATGAAGGCATCCCACTTGTATGTGCTTTTTCCATTCCGTCATTCAGGGCGTTACAACATTAACAATTTAAGCCTTCTCGTAGACCCAGTTGAACTGGGCGGACTTCCAGGAGAGGACCTCACCCTCCTTGAACCAGAGAGCGATCTCCTTCTGGGCGTTCTCGACGGAGTCGGAGCCGTGGCAGACGTTGCGGCCGACATCGATGGCGTAGTCACCACGGATGGTACCGGGGGAAGAGGCAAGAGGGTTGGTGGCACCGAGGATGGCTGAACACGCAATTAGAGAATGATGGGCAATATGCAAACGATTCGAAACTTACAACGACCAGTCTTGACAGCATCACGGCCCTCCCAGACCATGGCGCAGATAGGGCCAGAGGACATGTCTACTTAAAGTTAGATTTGGTTGTATCAATTGGATTTGGGAGCCATACACTCAATCAGACCAGCGAAGAAAGGCTTGCCAGCGAGATCGGCATCTATCACGATGTTAGGGCGAATCGATGTATCGAACGACTTTTGGGAATGACGCACAGTGCTTCTCGAGGTGCTCCTTGCCGGGGCTGACGAGCTTGATGGCAGCAAGCTTGAAGCTGTAAAAAGTTAATGGCTATAGCAACAACGACATACATAACTACTCACCCTCGGTTCTCGAATCGAGAGATGATGGGACCAACGAGGCCACGCTGTGGGAGCCTTGTTAGCTCTTATCAAATCAATTGTACAACCGTCGAGGTTTGTTTACCTGGACACCATCGGGCTTGATAGCAATGAAGCTACAATCAAGTTAGCAAACCATCCAACTAGGAGCATCAACCATGATGGAGTGAAGTTTGATGGCGGGGTAGCTTACGTCTGCTCAGAGGAGGACATTTTGGCGATATTCTTGTCTGGTATGACTTGAGATGTAGGAACAGAGGAAGAAGTAGATGTAGAGGAGAGATCGACTGGAGGGGAAAGGCTTGAAGAAGGCGGTGAAAAGAGGATATAAAGGGCGAGGAGGGCGAAGAGAAGAGCAAAAAATCGCGGGGCCAGATTTTCCGCACTTCTCCGTACCTGCTGCTGCTTCCAATTCTTGCCGCTGGTGGCGGGGTCTTCTCGTTGGCGGGGCTCCTCTACAGCCATGATGAGCTGGCGTTGAGGGGTCTTGGGTGCGAGATCTGGAGAATTCACACGGACACGTGATGTAATAAGTTGTCGAGGACAGATAGAAATTGGTGAATAAGAGAATAGGAGTAAAGAGAAGATTGGAGAAAAGACAAATGAACGATACTCCCAGATACTCCCAGAGTTAGTATAGCTCTATAAAAAAAAGACAAATCTAATATAAAATGAACTTAAAGAGTATCGAAACTTCTCTACTTACAAAACTCAGAGCGTGTAAATGAACTACACCTGTGTCAAAAAGAGCTTCTTACAGTGCATCCAACGCAAAAGCTGAGCTCAGAAATCGAGAACTGAAATGTTTGATTAACGGGTCTAATCTTCTATCGAAGCTGCCCCGCCATTTCGGTATCCACTCCCCTGCGTCTGAAACCAACCCCAATCTGGAATGGAGTTTCACAGGGGGAGCTTAGGGACAGCTTGACTTGACCTCGACATCATCAAAGCTGAGGTTATCCCAGCATAAACAACAATAACATTCCCTTCAACTAGCGACGGGACAGAGGATATAGGCCAGGGGACCATATCTTATGTCTATGTGTTTTCTGAATTTAATTGGCCAGTTTCCCGTTCATTTATTTCGCCGTGTTTGAGCTCTGGTTCCTGACCGTCTCAACATCATGAGGTCGAGTACGGCGTCGTCCTTTCGCTGGACGGCGTTATTGCTGCTGCTAGGCACCTTGACGTGCCTTTTCCAGTCAGCTAGTAAGTTTTTATGAGTGTGCTGTCGAACTATCTGCTTACAACCTCCCCAGTTGCCGTGAAAGACAAGGACTTCAAGAAATGCGACCAATCCGGCTTCTGCAAACGAAATCGCGCCTATGCCGACAACGCTGTTGCCCAAGGTTCGAACTGGAAAGCTCCATACGAGATCTCGGCCGATTCGACAGTTTTTGAGGATGGAAAATTGCAGGCCGTGGTTGTCAAGACCATCAATAGCCATGGAGAGACCGTCCGTCTGCCCCTTACAATTTCATTCCTCAAGTCTGGTGCCGCCCGAGTCACGATGGACGAAGAGAAGCGACGTAACAAGGATGTGGTTTTGCGAGACGACAGCCCTGTTCGAAAGGAAAGATATAACGAGGCGGACGATTGGGTTCTTGTCGGTGGTTTGGAACTTGACAAGGAGGCGCAACTTGCTTTCCAAGATAAGTCTCAGATCAACATCAAGTATGGACCCGAGGCCAAGCAGGAAGCGATCATCAAGTTTTCGCCTTTCGAAATCGACTTTCGACGTGAAGGCAACTCGCATGTCAAGTTCAACGACCGCGGTTTGCTCAACATGGAGCACTGGAGACCCAAGATTGAGAACAAGGAAGGCGAGGAAGCCACTGAAGATGAGAGTACATGGTGGGACGAATCTTTCGGTGGAAACACTGACACCAAACCCCGAGGACCCGAAAGTGTTGCTTTGGACATCACTTTCCACGGGTACGAGCATGTGTTTGGCATTCCTGAACACACTGGTCCTCTATCGCTGAAGCAGACGCGTGGCGGAGACGACAACTATGACGAGCCTTATCGTATGTATAACGCCGACGTTTTCGAGTACATTCTCGATAGCCCAATGACGCTTTACGGCTCAATTCCCTTTATGCAGGCGCATCGCAAAGGTTCATCGGTTGGTGTTTTTTGGTTCAACGTTGCCGAGACTTGGGTTGATATTACCAAGGCCAAGAACCAAGCGAACCCATTAAGCCTTGGAGTTGGTGGTAAGACTAACACTCATACTCATTGGATCTCTGAGGCTGGCCTTCTGGATGTCTTTGTTCTTCTTGGCCCTACGCCCCAGGACCTCACCAAAACTTACGGCGAGTTGACTGGCTATACTGCTATGCCTCAAGAATTTGCAATTGCCTACCACCAATGCCGTTGGAACTACATCTCCAGTGACGATGTTCGAAACGTTGATCGCAACATGGACAAGCACAAGATTCCATACGACGTCATCTGGCTCGATCTTGAGTATACAGATGATCGCAAGTATTTTACCTGGGAGCCTCACTCGTTCCCCGATCCCATCGACATGGGTGAGCACCTCGACGCTCATGGTCGGCAACTAGTTGTTCTCCTTGATCCCCATATCAAGAAGACCGATAACTATGCTGCCTCCGAGGAGTTGGTCGCTCAGGACCTTGGTGTTCATGACAAGGAGCAGAAGCTCTATGAAGGATGGTGCTGGCCTGGAGCCTCCCACTGGATCGACTGCTTTAACCCTAAGGCCATTGAATGGTGGAAGACTATGCTCAAGTTTGACAAGTTCAAGGGAACCATGTCCAATACTTGGATGTGGAACGATATGAGCGAGCCCTCTGTCTTCAACGGACCCGAGGTGACTATGCCCAAGGACAACGTTCACCACGGAGGATGGGAGCACCGTGATGTCCATAACCTGAACGGCTTGACCTTCCAGAATGCGACGTTCCAGGCTCTCCTTCACCGCGAGAAGGGCGAGCTTCGGCGACCATTCATTCTGACCCGAGCCTTCTACGCCGGATCACAAAAGCTTGGTGCTATGTGGACGGGAGATAACCAGGCTGATTGGGGACACTTGGCTACATCTATTCCCATGACCATCAACCAAGGAATTTCCGGCTTCCCCTTTGCTGGTGCTGATGTCGGAGGCTTCTTTGGTAACCCCGAGAAAGATCTTCTCGTCCGCTGGTATCAGACTGGTATCTGGTATCCCTTTTTCCGAGCTCATGCTCACATCGATGCTCGCCGTCGTGAGCCTTATCTCCTAGGCGAGCATTACACGCCAATTGCAACCGCCGCAATCCGATTCCGATACTCGCTTCTCCCTGCTTGGTATACTGCATTCTACAATGCTGCCCAGGACGGAAGCCCCATTATTCGACCTATGTTCTGGACCCATCCCTCGGAGGAGGCTGGTTTTGCTCTTGAGGATCAGTTCTTCGTCGGCTCAACTGGTCTCTTGGTGAAGCCAGTCACAGAACAGAACAAGGAGTCCGTCGATATCTGGATTCCCGATGACGAGGTCTACTATGATTACTTTACCTACGACGTTCAAAAGACAAGCAAGGGCAAGTATCTCGCAGTGAGCACGCCCCTTGACAAGATCCCTGTTTTATTGCGAGGTGGTCATATCATCCCTCGACGAGATATTCCCCGACGATCAAGCGCTCTGATGCGATTTGATGACTATACACTTGTTGTCTCAGCCTCCAAGTCTGGCGCAGGTGAGGGCGAGCTCTATGTGGATGATGGCGACTCGTTTGATTACGAGCAAGGCCAATACATTCACCGCAAGTTTACGCTTAGTGGAAACACTCTGACCTCTATTGAGGCCGAGGGACGTGACACCAAGTCTATCAAGTCTGGCCCTTGGCTGAAGGCCATGGAGAAGGTGCATGTCGACAAGATCATCATTGTCGGTGCGCCCAAGACCTGGGACCAGAAGGAGGTGCAGGTTGAGTCTGAGGGACGAACATGGACGGCCAAGGTTCAATATCATGCCGCCAAAGGCAGCCGCGCAGCCTTTGCGGTGGTGGGCCGAGTTGGAGCCAAAATTGGGGAGGATTGGAGCATTAAGCTTGCTTAAAAGACATGAAGCTGGTATGATTAGAGGTGGAGTGCAACTAAGAATAGACACAATTTTGGACATCAAATTGATTCACGAATTAACTATGGACGGCGGCATCCGCAAGAATTGCGACTATGGTGTATACTAGACTGTCACCATCGACAAAGGGATACAGTATCAAGCACTACTAATGAGGCAAGTATCGACAGTGATGGCGCGTCACGGAAATACGGACGATTTGAACGGCCGAGTGAGTGGAGATGCATTGAAGTCAAGACCAGGGTTGAAAATAAGCATGATTAGAGTAATTACGAAACGGAATGCCTCGAGGGATGGTGCACAGCGTCAGTGACGTCGGTGTCTTCGATGATTCAGAGTCAGATCATGAGCCAATGCACAACTCTTGAAGATAGTCGGATAAAAATTGGACATGCACGACATGTGAGCTGATCTGTGCAGCAGAAGCCGACGAGGTGCATGTGAATTTGCTTGAATCAACTGGGGTGAATATTATGGAGAAACACGATCGAAACGAGATTTGCTCGCTTTGAGATAGCTGGGAACTGAATTATGATATGCTTCGTACAGATGGGTTGATGTAACGCTTGCCAGGCGAATTATGCTCCTGATATTTGTAGAATCTGAGGACAATCATCATGAGAATGTTTAGTCTGACAATTGCTATAAAGTTATTTATTTTCCTAATGCCGATTATAAACTAGCCCTATTTCTTTTAAGCGTAATAAATAAAAATCTCATTTAGTAAGATCTATAAGTATTATTAAAATCTTAAACTAGTTCTCTAATGAATATTATAAGTCTATCCTAAACTCAGGGTAAACAATTCATCAGGACTATCCTAAACTTCTAGGTTATCATGACTGAGCCGCAGTTTCACAAGCTTGGGAGGGACGAAGTTGGGATTACCAAGCCCGAGACCAAACAAGTTGAAGTAATGATCGACTGTGGCAGCTGTTTCTTGCACACATTCACGCTCCGTGCATACTTAGCCTGCTTTCGCGACTCTAACAGAAGACCCTGGCTTGGCCCGACCTGTGAGTTGCTTGATTCCAAGGGAGCCCCAACGAGGTCTGTATCGACGATTAGAATCCAGTGGAGCTTAGTTGCCACTCACTACAAGAATTAAATTTCTACCGAGCAGCATATATAGCAATGCAATCTCGATAAGTAGAAGCGGTGACAAGGAATAAGGGATGGTTATATTCGGAAGCACGATAACGTAAATTTGGTTGTTTCAGATGAAAACCATCGTGATCCTCATGGTTGGCCGTTGATATCGAACATGTGCTGGGACAGGGGGTTAATGGCTGCGCTGCGGGCGTTTGCAAAGCTCTATTTGGAGAGCTAACATTGGTTCCCCGTCATTCAAACCCCCTGAGCTTGAGCTTTGATCAGAGATAGCTGGTTTCCATTCTAAACAATGGGTCTTGATGTTAAAGTCCGCGGCCGCGGGTTAAGAAATGCTGAGTATCTGGAAATGCTTTTCGTTATACTAATGGATGTAAGTTTAGGATGAGTTTATATAATTGAAGCCTAAGATTATGCTTCTTAGTCCTAAGCTTAGGGTGATGCGATCATACTTTATTTCAGTTGTGATTTGTGATTCAGGGACCTTGAGATGCCCTCTTTGCAGTCAGCCTTCTGAGCCTATAACACGCTTACGCGGACATGTAAATCTATCGTACACCACAAATTCATTTGGTCCTGGCTGCTCTTGATCTCGGCAAGGCGGATGCAAGCGTGAATCGTCTAGGGGCTGGGCAGAGGATTTGAGTGGTAATCTAAGGGTCCTAAGTTTCTATGGTTTCACAATCTGAGGCTCTTTTTGAACACTTGAAACTGCCCCTACATATTTTGTTTTTGGTGAGCCCCCACGCTGACGCGGATGGTAGGTAGCACAGTGAGTTGAAGACGGGAGTGCCTGGCGGCAAGCCACTGTGCGTGTGTGTGTGGTAGGAATGCAGGGGACAACCATTACAAGATTGATTTTCTCAACGGGAACGGGAATCAACGGGGGAGGGAAAAAAAGTTTTAAATCCGCCACCAGCCATCCACCGCAAAAATCAAATCAATGAACGTCATCATCATGGCCGCTGACTATTTTCAGCTAATGCACCAAGAATACGAGATGGTGAAATGCGTTAATATCTGAGAGATCGAGGAAAGTCAAAATAAGAGTATTAACCTCAGATTGCCTCATTTGCATAACAGCAAGGATCCATCATGAGCGCATCTCGGTCGTTTTCTTGGCTGTGACGTCAGCTTTCTAAACCCTGCGGTTTGGTCAGAACTCCAATGATTCTGTGTCTTGCTTAAGCCCCTGATCCAATGTATCCCCAGTGGATTTGCGCCCGTCTTTTGTCTCTGGGTAGCGAGTGTGACTGCGCCAGATCGACTTATCTTTTTGTACTGCAGATGCAAGAATCCATTCATTCACGTTTGCGTCCCTGATTTCCGGCCGCTTTTCATCAGTGACAACTCAGTCGTGATCTGCACCGATCTTGGCCAAACAAGTTCAGGCTATATCAACAAAAGAACTTACCAAGCCCTGAATTGGGGGGTGCAGTGGCCCGGCGGCATCCTCGGGGTTTCCATTTAGGGAGTTCCACGGGTGACACCATCCACAACGTCTTGGCCCCATGTCCTGACTCCCGGCGAGACGGCGTGGATACTGAACATTACTCGATGATGAAGACCGGTGGCTTGCCTTGACCCTGAGCCCCGTGGTTCCACTTTCGACGGGCTACGGGCTATGGCCGAACGACCTTATCACCACTAGTTAGAGCAAGATTTCTATGTTGGTAGGTTGGCTGGATTTGGTCATGGAGGTGTGGGCGTGTTCCCAATCTTGATGATGATGGTGGGAAGAAGAAAAAAAGTATGTATGATGGAATTTGAGAGAGAAAGGTGGAAGGAAAATTGCTACGCAAAAGACGGGTAACATATATGCTGCAGTAAATTCGGATGAAAATATCCTTGGAAGAAATTCCACCTCCATATAACCATTCTTCACTCCCTGACCGAGCTCAAGCAAGCCTATCTGAGGTGACCCATTCTTCCTCCATCTTGGCTACTGTACATTGTCTCCAGTGCTCCACGGTCGCAGGTCGATCTCTTAAAGCTCAACAGCATCCCCGTCACCCGCAGGGTTTCCAACAATCCCCCCAGACTCTCTACTACTTTGTTTCCTTTTTTTTATTGTCGAAAAATATCTCTCTCTTTCATACAAATTAAGCGGGAGACAAAAAGTCGATTCATCTGCCTGGGGTGACGACATCATAACACCTCAACACCAAGCAATATAGCTTCGCACGTATACAAACGTGCACTGATCGCCTCACCAGGCGAGAATCAACCTGTTCGATCGATTTCGTGAGAGATCATCGGTTGATCAGTCCACCTCACTTCAATTTACTTTTTCTCATCTGTCTTTGTCCCTCGTTTTTTATCTCACTTCCTCACGACGGAGATCTTGAGGATATTTCATTACTCACTCTCAACCATCATTCAGCAAGCCTCTTTTTTCATAGACCTTGCTTGCGGCCATATTTCCTCATATTTCTTCCTGGTATATTGCCCTTGCAGAGCCTCACGTCGTGAATATCACCAAAAGGGGCCATCATGAGTTCCGATCCTCCGCCTCATGGCTTCGAGGAGAAGGAGTTGAAAGACTTCAATCTCAAACAACCACCTCCAACACGAAACCCATCCCAGTTCAGCGCCTCACAACAACAAGCACCAGCACGAGCAGACTCGCCAAACCCAGCATCCGAGAAAAAGCAATCTGCTCCATCACTCGACACATTCCCTACTCTTCAAGCACCGCATGAAACAAACGACTCGACCTCAATCAGATCACCCATTGGGCAGCGCGCCGATGCCAGCCGACTTGACGATAACATCGAACTTCTTCGGATCGAGCGTGCTGTTTCTGCTGATGATGCGAGTCAAATGAGGAAGCGTGCTCATAATATTGAGCCTGAGGATGCCTTCAACGCACCTATTCCCGCCGAGACCTATCATAATGAGAAGAAGGTGGATCCCGATGCTTCTTTATTAAAATTATGGATGTTTCTGCGAAAGTTCCCTCGGTTTGTTCGATATGTTGTGTATTTGATCCCCGGTGCTGCTATCCTTCTCATTCCTGTCTTGCTTGGTGCGTTTGCACTCAAGTCTGACGGTAAGCGACGAGATGTCAACGGTGTCGATCTCATGTGGTTTGGTATTTGGCTCGAGATCGTCTGGGGAGTTCTCTGGGTTTCTCGTATGATCACAAGTATCCTGCCTCCAACTTTCAAGCTCGTTGCAAAGCTCTCTGGGTCTACCAACGCCAAGAAGTGGAAGGATATTGGATACCAGCTTGACCTTCACACAGCCGTCTTCCTTTGGTTCCTTGCGATCCTCATCTCCTTCGAGCCAACTATGCAGAACCACAACTTCCGGGATCGCAAGCCAAACTGGGTCAATATCATGAACAAGGTCATTATCGCTCTCTTCACTTTGGCGACACTCAATTTTGTCGAGAAGATTCTTATTCAATGGATCGCTTTCACCTTCCACCAGCGAACATACGCTACTCGCATCGATAACAACAAGGCAGACATTGGTCAGCTTGTCCATCTTTATGAGCATGCCAAAGCCCACAATGAGAAGACCGACTACTTCTTCCAGCGCGGCAGCAACTCTGCCAGTGGTGCGCAAACTCCCATGCAGACACTACAGGACAACGCCCGAAACGCATGGAACAAAGTCGGTTATGTTGCTGGTCGAGTTGGAAATGATTTGATCGGCCGCAAGGTCGACAGCAACCACCCTCGCAGAGTTGTTAATGAACTGCTCAAGACCATGTCTACAGCTCACACCCTGGCTCGCCTGATCTATCGTTGTGCTGTCAAGGAGGGCGAGGACCTAGTCTATCTTGAAGACATGGAGAAGATCTTCGAAACTGAGGAAGAGGCCGAAGCTGCCTTTATGATGTTTGATAAGGACATGAACGGCGACATCTCACTCGACGAATTCGAAGCTGTGTGCAACGAGATCCATCTTGAAAAGAAGGCCATTGCCGCATCGCTCAAGGACCTTGATTCGGTGATTAAGAAGCTCGACAAGGTCTTTGTGTTCATCATCATCGTCATCACTATTATTGTCTTCATCTCGATTCTTTCTGGTTCCGCTGCCGCCGCTCTTGGTTCGGCAGGTACTGTGGTTCTGGGCCTGGCGTGGGTTCTTCAGGCCACGGCCCAGGAGTTCCTCCAGTCCATCATCTTCGTCTTTGTCAAGCATCCCTTTGATGTCGGTGATCGTGTGACTGTCTATGGGTCTACTGGCGACACCATGATGGGTGATGATTACTACGTGACTGAGATTTCTCTTCTCTACACCGAGTTCAAGAAGATGCAGGGTCACATCGTGCAGGCTCCCAACTCACTCCTCAACAACCTTTTCATTCTGAACCAGCGTCGGTCAAACGGTTTGGCCGATGTTCTTCCTCTGGTGATGCGCTTCGGTACCCCTCAGCATATGATCGATGACCTCAAGGCCCGCATGACCGACTTTTGTCTGGCAAACAAGCGGGACTATGCGCCTCGCATCATTACTGAGATGACCAAGGTTGATGAAGTGCGATCGTGCAGTATGAACATGATCTTCTTCCACAAGACCAACTTCCAGAACGAACTGCTCCGTCTCAACCGTCATAACAAGTTTGTCACGGAGTTGATGACTCAGATGGTCAACGTCGGTATCCAGTCACCGTTCCGCATCGAGCCTGGTGGCAGTCGCGAGCATCCGATGTACTGGTCTGGTCTCCAGCCTCCTCCTGCGTATGGAAAGGAGCCCGATCATGGTGGTGTTGAGCTTCACGACAAGCCCGCCCATGATCGGCCTCTCCACTCTGAAGGACCTCCTCTGAGCCATGTTTCCTCATCCTACAGCCGCCGAGGTGTCGATCGCATGGGTTCCATTGACAACAATGTGAACGACTTCCAAGATGTTTTCGAAAACAGGCGAGACAACATCCACGCACAACGGCTTGCTTCCATCCGAGAAAAGGAACGGGGCGCCCGAATCGAAGATGAAAAGGAGCGTCGATCGCTTGCCAGTTCTTCAGGAGTGGATCGCCGTACTTCGACGGAAAGTCGATCCCGGGTGTTCAGTCGCGTTAGGACTGGGTCTAAGAGCCGACGTCCGGGCGATATTGTCTGAGGACTGTTATGAGATTATGAACAAAGCTAGCATTATAGAGATCCAGATTGGTATATCTGGACAGGTGCATAATTTTCTTTTATATGCGTTTTTATCATGCACATCGAGTGTGCTGTGATATTTTGGTCAGATAGGATTGTAGTGTATAGATAGCGAATATTCGACCAGATTGACTTGACTGATCTGATAAATGTCCCAGACTGAAGTGATGAACATTTGACGATCTATCTGACCGTATCACAGACAAGGTGTCATTAATTGGAAGCTGTATGGAACCTGCGGAAGCGAGGACATACAGGGATGATCCTGGACTGGTAGAAGTGATGTATTGTTTGATGTAGAGAGAATAGCTGGCGGACCATGAGCATCAGGTATCAGAGTCTGGTAATCGGAAGGGTATGTCCATCACGCATGATCTGAGAGATTCTAGATCACTATTAAAGCTCCCATCCTGACTGCTTCTCAGGAGAACCAATTCCAGGTCCATTGACCCCTCAATCAAGGCTGACACCCTAGTCTAAGGGAGCCAAAACCGTGGTGGTGATTAGAGCTATTAGCGTAATTTAAGGGTCCTCTAAATCCGCCTTACAAGGCCCGTATCCAATAGCAAAACAGCTGATCCCATAGCTCGCGGTCAAAGTGGAGAGTGCGCTCAGCTCCTGCGTAGGATCATCAGGCTGGACAATTGAAACCTTGGGCGCTTGTTTGACGATGGAAGGAATGTGTACCTGAGTGTTTATATATTAGCAGTATTCATTTCATCTCCTCTAATACACTCATCGTCTCTGCACGATCAACGCCGAATCACTGTTGTATTTCCTTTGTGCTTTGTCCTTCCGGAGCCATCGCTGCCTGAGGTCTTTCGCATCCAATGGTTGGTCGCTGCGTAGTTCAGCTGAAGCTCGCCCTTAACCGCCCGGCCACATCACCAAAGCCTCGTTTTCTCTGCACCTCCGAGGACGGAATTTACCCTCCCTCAAGCATCAGCCATGCCCATCGCAGCGGCGCAATAATACCGACCTCTCTCTAGCGCAAACGAAGCGATAGAACCATGTCGAGCCTACCAGAAGGCTGGGAATCCGACTATGATGGCCGACGCTGGTTCTACAAGTACAAGCCAACGGGGCATATTCAGTACCACTTCCCAAAGGAAGGCGACGAGTTTCCTGACTTCATAGATACGTTTTCGCCAGCGCCGGTCCTTGCACCCGAAGAACGTCTCGAATCGCAGCAGCAGATCCGAAGATATGCGAGCACCACTACACCTGCGAGGCTGAGCCCGAAAAAGGAAGATGGAGGTTATGGTATGTCGTCTACGGCGCGGCCCGTAAGTATGACATGGGATGGTGGGTTTGAAGATGAGGAGAACGGAGTGTTTCAGCCAGAAAACTTTATGTACCTGGGGCCTGGCGCTTATAATGATGTGAGCCCACTGGCAGAGGAGGAAGAGGAGGCTGCGAGACGGGTCGTTGCGGGCGGAATTGAAGGAAGAGTTGAGAAAAGCTCCTCGAAAGGTGTGAGTCCTCTGAACAGTGAGAGGACGACGCCTGCTCAAGGAACGACAACCACGGGTCCGGTCACAGGAGAACCCGTCTTGGTGCCGCCTACAGTTGTTGAAGAGATTCATGAGATGCCGGCTGTCGAGCCTCCTCCGCCGCATGACCCTGTGGGCATTATCGCCGAGATGCCGACAGACGACACAGCTCAGGCCCATATTGAGAAACACCCTCCACCGATCGAGATGGCGGATAATATGGTCCTGGCGCCTATTGAGACTGCAGCTTCCATGATGGCTGAGTTACCAGAGCGAACCAGTCCGAAGACCAAGAAAAAGGAGGAACCACAGCTTGCACCTGGATCACTGCGGAACTACGGCGCACAAATGCAGCCGTTACGGATATCTAAGAAGCCTGCCGAGGATATACCGCCTGGCTTTCAATCATATAAGCCAGTAGATATTTCTGTTGATATACCCCCAAACCCAGCGCCTCTTCGAAGAGCTACTTTCCAGCCTGTGGGGTCAATGATAGACGCAAGTCCTGTTCGGCCGCCTGATAGAGGTCATTCTGGTACGCCCAATGTCCTGTCGCCGCCTCAAGTGCCACCAAAGCGTCCTCTCGATGAGCCTTCACAGCCTCAAATACCGCCAAAGCACCCTGAACAACAACATGCTCTGAGTATCGCCAGCAATGGATCTTTAGTCCCGGATCAGCAGCCAGAGTTATCCCATATGCCTTCTGTACTGAAGCCAGCACGAGGGAAAGTTCCCGGCCAGCAAACTGTGCCTGGTCCTCCAAGACCACCACAAGGACATGGTTACGTACCACCTACACAAGGGAAACATCCTCCATCTATGACTCCAGCACCTCTTGTTCAGCAACAGCGCCTTGAAGAACCCGCAATGGGCATCCAAAGGGTCAACACTGTGCCTGATCTATTGCCTTCTCAGAGACCACAGTCCACCGTCCAAACTGGACACCAGGTGTTAGCACCTAGTACAATGAATCAGCAACATGTTCCAAAACGACCGGCTAGTGTGATGCCTGATATGATGGCTGGACAATCTCAAGAACAAATCCAAGCACGTTACAATGCTGGGCCGCAACAAGGCGGAAATCCACCTTATCGAGGTCCAGTTGAGAGTGTGCCACCGAAAGGTCTTCCGCGATCGGCAACTGCAGGGCCTACAACTCCATTTACTCCATATCCAGTTGATAATCCACCTTATCCTGATGATGGACCAGTTTATCGCAGAGAACACCTTCCATACCCAGAAGAACCTTTTGTACAGAAGCAAATATCAGGTCAGGGCTCTAGCGATCCATCTCCCCCCATACCGAGCAACCGGCGACACTCATCATTTAGCTCAGCAGTCGTCTCGCCAGATTCGAGACACGGCAGCATGTCGTTTCCCACCCAAACGCCATCGCCCATGGAACAGAGTCGTCGCGCATCAACCAATTCAAGCATCAACCCAAACTATACGCCTTCTCCTGTTTCTCAAAGCTCATCTTCGATGCAAAGTTTCTCACCAACGCCCCCGTCTGTTCCGGCCAATCAGTATCAACAAGGATCATACTTTACTATGCAAGATGTTGAAGGTCAAGGCCATAACATTGCTGCCCGAGACGTGCTGCGCAAGAAATCCCTAAGTCGAAGCACGGATGCTAGGCGTAGCTCGGTCGGGGCAGACCCTGTTGCTGCCCAACGTGGATCACCTTTGGCGCAACAAACTGGACAGGGTTATAATACTGCATCTCAGGGAGTATCGCGTTCGCAGTCCCTTCGGCAATCACCTCAAGGAAATGCTGCACCACAGAATCAACCTCCCACTGCGCCTACGCCACCACCACAGGGACAGCAAGGCCTAGGACGCATCGAGGAGTACGAAGAAGCTCCGAGCGCAACAGTGAGTCGGTCTTCGACTATGAGTGTGTCAACAGATATGAGGAAAGGATCAGTAGGTTCGTCTGTGCAGCCAAGTCCGATGGGAAGTCGAAGAACTAGTTGGCAAGCTGAAAGCCCGAAAAATGTTTCACCTATCCAGTTCCAAGGACAGCAGGGCCCAATACCACAGAGCGGTGCAGGACAGCCTATGCATCAAGTGCAAGCTCCTCAAGGCGCGCCTATGGCAGCTCAGAATCCGAAGCAGCTGCAGCGAAAGCCCTCACAAGGACATGCACCTCAACCTCAAACCCAACAAATGTCTGCCCGGGATTCGAGAGCAACTCAGGGAGTGCCTCCACAGCAAGGCCCTGGATCACAAGGGCAACCTATGCAAGGCCAGGTGATACCACCCCAGGTTCAAGGGAGAGCACCTCATCCTGGGCAGGCATCTACACCGGTGCAGAATCTTCTCCATAAACCTCCTCCTGCGCCTGCCCTAACACCTCCAGCGCTAGCCCCTAAACCTACACCAACGAGGTTGCAAAAGCGCTCGTCTTATCCAGCCAGTCCAGCAGGACAACCGTCTCCTCAGCCCCAGTTCCCGCTAGGCCCTGTTCCTCCTGGACAGATGCCACAAGGTCCAGTGCCGGGTCCAATGCCTCCACAAGGACAGCCACAAATGCCCTATCATGGCCAAGGATCCAACGGGAGGGTGCTGCCGCAAGTCCAGATTCCTCCAAACCAACAGCAATGGCGACCTGGCATGCAGCCTATGACACCTCAGGGCTCTCGCCCAGTCTCTATGCAGATGCCGTCTCAGGCTTCACAAAGCGCTGGGGCAAAGGAAGGTAAAGAGGGAAAGAAGTGGCTCAAGTGGTTGAAGGGTGGCTCCAAATCTGTTTCACACAGTCCAACCACGCCAGTCATTGCTTCACCTATATCACCTGTTGTTGGACGTCCCAGTTGGGGCGGTGGAGAGTATGCTCAGCAAGCTGTATGGCAGCCTGGGCAGCCTGGGCAGCCTATGTCTTCCGCTCAACCAGGCTTCCGGGGAAGTACGGTGCCTCCTCAATCTCAACCTAAGCAGATGCACCAGCACGCTCAACCGCCGATTCAGCCCGTCCAGGCACCCCCTCATCATGGCCAGATGGGTTCAAGGCCTGGTCAACCACTTCCTCGGACTGGATCATTACCGCCTCAAGTCGCTCAATTTCCCCAGGCTAGTCAAGTGTCTCAGCAGCCAAGCCAAATGGTTCCCCAATCTGGGCATATGCTTCATCAAGGGGGACCTTCGGCCCAGCCAGGCCAGATCCCCCCTCAAGCCATGCAATTGCCTCCTCAACAACGGCAACCACCTCAGCACAGACAGATGCCACAACTGCAGGGACAGATAAATGCCCAGCCAGGACCAGCACCCACTCCATCGAGCCAGATTCCTCCTCAAGCAACGCAGTTGCCGCCCCAAAACCGACAGTCGGCTCCCCAACAGGAACGAATGCCCACCCAACAGGTTCAAACGCAACCGCAGTCTAACCAAATGACGTCGAGACCTGGCCAAGTTCCTCCCCCAGGTCCAGCACCGAGAGATCGACAGCCCGAGCCTAGGGGATACTCGACGGGAGGGTCATCAGTAGGAGTCTCGGCTACACAACCTGCTACTCTACCTCCTAAAGTACCAGAACCTTCCATGGCTCCTCCTGTCAGAGTTGGACCGAGCAACATTTCTCAGCGACAAGCGCCGCTTCGAAGACAACCATCTCCAACCCGACCAAAAGCTTTGGAACAGGCACCTATGCCTCAGTCCAAAGCTCCTAAGCCACCTCAACCTCCACAAATGGCTGCGCCAAATACCCTTCAGCCTCAGCCAAACAGCCAGAGAGGTATATCTCCACCCCCGCCTGCAGTGAGCCCCGGCTTGTCTGATGCGGCTGCTTCCTCGATAAGTCGCATGTCCTCTTACAGAAGAGACAGCTTCTCGGATGCCGGGTCAATCACAACCATTGAGGTGGCTCAGGCACAGCCGCAGCCTGTGTTGAAGCCTTCCATCGTTCAAGTCCACAGGAGGTCAACTGACATGATTAACAAATCCCAAGTCCATCTGAACAACGACTCTCAGTCAAGCTCGGATGTAACTCCGAGAATATCCGCAGAGACTGCTCGTATGGGAACAGAGGCTGCTCCGCCTCCCTCAAACCTACAATATCAGCAGGCCGCTTCTAGACCTGAGCCCATACCTCAGGTCAACACTTCCAAGCATGATATCAATACAGTACCTTTGCCCTCCAAACCCAACGAGCCAAAGTTTGTCCAATCCCATACGCGGGACCAACATATGAACAAGGACGTAGCACCACACAAGGCTGATCATCACTCCGCGGCTGATGCCAACTCCGGCTTTCAAAATCAACACAGCAACAATAATACCAAGCCTATTTCGAATACACCACAACCGGCACCTGCCAGGCCAACTGGCCCAGTGGCAGAAGACAAATGGGCAAAGAAAACAGTAGTAGACTATTCTGGTGGAGACTGGGGGGATGACGATGACTGGGACTACTGATATCTTGATTGTATACATGGCTTCACATTTCTTAGCGATCATATAGCGGAGTTCACTATCCATTATCAAGAGTTTAAGATTGTATAAGAGCAGGAACTTGATTGGGAAAATTCAGATAGAAAACTTAGTAATCGACAATTAAGAGTTCTTAGTTGGCTGTTCTCTGGTTCTCATCTGCTCTGCCACTCTAAAAACAATCGATAACGGGGACGATGTAATTCATTCTACGGCTTCAAGTTCCTGTCACAGCCCTAAAATCGCTTATATATATTATAAATATCGAAACTGTTTGCGTGTTTGACTTCCTTTTCTTGGCCACTTTGGTCCTTGGAGTAGCACGCTCAAAACAACCAGCACAACATTCTCCCACTCACTCTGAGAAGTATTTTCAACAACACAAAGACAGTGTTCGCTTGTTCTAGCAGAGGGATGAGTCACCTGCCTAAGAATACTTGTCTTGTGTAAAGTCTGCGGTTAATGTAGAAGAACCCCAGGATGCAAGTAAACGATAAATGCAAACAATACCTGAACGCGTCCCTAAGTTTTCCTGAACGCGATCTGGGTCATATTGAGAACCATTATGGGATGGAAAGGTTGACGAAGCCCAAGTCTAAATTAATTGGCAAGTTTATTAGCACCATCCCATCGTCTTTGGCTTGCTCAGGCTTCAAGCTTGACCTTAACCTCCAAGGACACCATCCTCATCGGGACCTTCGAACCCGACACAGGCCATTCCATTCCTCACCAAGCAGGCTGCTTGTTGGACATTCACATAAGACTTACTTACTTATGACAGCATTAAAGATGCTGGTAATCCCGCTATGGACAAGGAGGGGTTTCTAGCAGCGCTGTCAATCAGGATAGTCGCCACAACCGAAACGTCGTTGTTGGTAATCGAGTGAGAGAAGAGCCTGTGAACGGGACTTACTAGATACTTTATTGGTAGTTCAAGTTAAAGCTTATGATATCTCAATGACAAATATTGAATAGTCCAAATAGCTAGAGCTCTGGGAAGGAATTACATACAAAGCCTCACAACGACGGATATCTCAATCTAGACAAGATATTAACTTACATTGGCTCAATCAGCACCTTTTCTACATGTTTTTGGAGTACAAAAAGTCGTCATAAGACCTGATCCTTCATTGATAGAAGCAGAATACCAAAATCCCTCGTCTCAGCCTGAGTGGATGGTTGTCGATGTATTCCTCACGACGAGAGCGATCGGCAGTAACTCGACAGCCAGCCAGCCAATTAACGCATTTTTCGAAGACCCAGTCAACCAGTGCTACTAAGTGGGTCTTGATCCATTGAGCTCCCCATAACCCGCGTAATTGGATATAAGGCCAAATATCCGTGTGGCTCTTCAACAAACACATCCGGTGTGGTGTATCGGTTATCATTCCGCGTTTTCATTACCCTGAAATTCCGCGGCGAGCGGGGTTCGATTCCCCGCACCGGAGAATGAAAGGAGCTCAGGAATGAGTTCGTGATCTTTTTGTGGTGTTTTGCAATTCGTTGTGAGGCATATTGACCATGCCGAAAGTCGGTTCTTCTTTTAGCAATACATCCCCAACTCAGCGTCAAATCAGCTTACATATGGGCTCTCCTTAATGGATTAATTATAGAAATCTTAATTAATAGATTACCTTTACATGAAAATGGCTCTTGAACTTTCTTTTCAGCTTTGTGGGTAGAACGTTTACAAATACTTAGTACTATCCGAGAAGCCAAACCATCTTTAGCTAATACGAAGCCCATGATATAAACCATCAGCTTGTATACCACAGTATGACAACTTCATCTTGCTATCTTTCTTATTGTGTTTTATTGCCCGGTCAGCTTCTCATAGAGTCAAAGTCAGCATACCTGCATGAACATGATGCTTACGTCTTTTCATCAATCCCAATATATCCAATTATTCGGTCCAGTCAATCAGCTCTCGACTTGGCTTCATTATTGCTCCCAGCTGTCAGGTCGTCCGTGATTCTTTGACATCTGCCAAAAACGGCAAAAGACCGTCGACGCCGAAATAACATTGTGGGGCTGTCCGTATCCCGGGGTCCCCACTAGCCGTCACCTTCCCTCCACCTTGTCCGAAACATACCTTCCTTCCGCTTCTTGGAGTCTATTCGAACAACATCATTGCATTTCTTGTCTAGCGCCTACAACAACGTTGATTCTTTAGAATATATCCTTTCATTGTTCGTCACTAGCTAGCATAGGTACTCACCCCGCATCATGACGTCTACCGCCCACCGCCGCCTACTCCAAGAGTATCGCGCTCTCACCAACAACCCACCTGAAGGCATCACCGCCGGCCCCATCTCCGAGGACGATCTTCTTCACTGGGAATGCCTTATTCAAGGCCCTGAGGGTACTCCCTTTGAGGGCGGCGTCTTTCCTGCGGAGCTCAAGTTCCCAAAGGACTATCCGCTTGCCCCGCCATCAATGAGGTTCCTCGCCGATGTATGGCACCCGAATGGTTCGTCAAGTCTTCAGTCTTTCGCATGCTCATACTGACTTTCTACAGTGTACCCTAGTGGTCTGGTATGCATTTCGATCCTTCATCCTCCTGGCGACGATCCCAACCATTACGAGCACGCATCCGAACGATGGTCACCTATTCAGTCTGTCGAGAAGATCCTAATCTCTGTCATGAGCATGCTCGCCGAGCCCAACGACGAGTCTCCTGCAAACGTTGAGGCAGCAAAGATGTGGCGTGAGCGGCGCACCGAATACGAGAATAAGGTCCGCGAGGGTGTCCGAAAAATGCTGGGTCTGTAGCATATAAATCTAGTGGCAGGGAGTATTGGCGCACATTTTTGACACGGCGAGGCATGGCATAGCATGGTGTTCGGCAGCGGTATCGCCGCCTCAATAAAATTCATATACTCATCCGACATCCGTCTCAAGACACGCTTCTAAGTGAACGCTCTACAAACTCCGTCCCTCATGCTCATGCATATATCATAGTCCATTGTCCGCCTTAAACTTATCCCAGCTCTCGTTGAGAGTGCTAAACACCAATCCTGCGATCAACCTGACCTCAGTACTTGCGTCTTGAGGAAGCTGCGACATATTAGAAAGGTTCTCAACAGGGTCATGTGTGACACAATGCTTACCTTGTCAGGATGTGTCTTTGCGATAGCTTTCATGTATGAGATCTTGACCTTATTGTTCATAACTAGTTCGTGCAAGCCCACCTTCTTCCATCCACTGTTCTCCCACAGTACGCTATCGAGACTAGCAAGGAGAGCCCGAATGTTGTCTCGTTTTCCGTCGCGCCAGGCAGATACCTTGGCATCTACCTTCTCGGAGAGCACAAACTTCTCGTCATCCTCCTTGGCTGCAGCCTCATTTGCCTCACGAAGACGTGTGACGGCCTCTGAGCTCTTTTGAGGTCCAAGACTGGCTGTTGCGGAGGGTCTAGGTCGAGGTTTGGCGGCTGCTGGCTTCGGTGCTGGCTTGGGTGCCAGAGTGTTTTGGCACCTCTGTCGACCCTTGATGGCATTCGATCCACCAACGCCACTCTCGACACACAACTGCCAGACCGCACTGGCATCGCCCCATTTCTCCATCTGTTCTAGAGCCTCTGCTTTCCTGCTCAAGGCCTTGCCGTAAAGGTCTTTCAGGTCTCGCTTTTCGTCTATTCCGCTCTCATTCTTCACAGCCACCACTTCTCCTTGGCCGTTGCCAGGTCCGATGAGCTTGAGTGCACTATCGGCATCTTCGACAGCCTGCTTGGGCTCTCCGGTCTTTAGCGCAGTCAAAGCACGGTTGCAGAGGAGGAGGATGGCAAGAGGATGTGTCGGTGGAACGGCTGACAGCGAAGACGAGTAGGATGAGTGGGCGGCAGCAAAGTCACCTCGCTTGAAGTGAGCTGTACCCTGGAGGCGGTGCTGTGTAGAGGTTTGGAGCGCGACGGGGCTGATAGACGGGATCTCCCGAGCTGGTCGTGGCGATGGTCTTGTGACAGGGGGTGAGGGTCGCTTAGCCTGTGGAGTTGGTCGAGGAGAAGGCTGAGCGGGTCGTGAAGGCATAGACTGGGATGGCCTAACTTCTTGAGGGTTAAAGAGTAGATCTGATTCTGGTTCCACCGGCTTAGGTGTCGGCGCTGGTGATGAGGCCTGTGAAGATGTCTTATTTCTCCTATTGGGGCTTCTATAAGTAGAGATCTCATCATCTGCCGCCAGTCTATTGAGTCGCGATTTGGAATCAAAAGCCGATGTCGGTGGTGGCGCCTGCTGTTGCCATCGAGGTGCTGGACTGGCACGACTGCCAGCAGAATGAGCGGGTGATTGCCCCCTCGATGTCTGAGGAGTAGCCCTCTGCTCAGTAGGTCGACTGTTAGTTCGACGAGGCTGGGGACGGCCGCCAGCTTCAAGCATCATAGCTTCATCTGTAGCGTCCGCTCGTGCCTTTCCTGCGCTTTGCGATCTGGACTGCTGCTGTGCTTCCCGCATCCACTTAGGTTGGCTTGGGTCGCCTTCTTGTTGGAAATCAGCGACAGCTTGCTGCATCTTCTTCTGTCCAGTCTTCCAAAGTGAGTTGGCAGTCTTGAACAAGGTGTTGCCCATCGCAGCAGCTGTCTTTGCCAAGTCCTGGTCACCTGCTGCAGGCGACCTGCTGTCACCTCTTGGAGGTCGACTTCCGGGCCTACTAGAACTAGCAGACGAGGGTTTTCCCTGTGCCTGTTCCTTGGATTTTCGATGCGCCTCGTCCAGAAGCCAATTGACCGCAGCTTGAGCATTATAACCGTCACCGCTCTCAACCAAAGCACGTCGGGCATCGTCAGCGGAGAACCCATAGTCCACAAGTTGCGCCACAGCTCGATCAAAAGGATCCTTGTTGACTCGTGGCGTTCGTTCAATATACTGCTCACGTGCTGGGGTAGCTTCCTCTTCGGATGAGCTCGAGTCCTCATCTTCAATAGGCTTTCCAGGTTCCGCATGTGGTCTGCTGGCTTCCTGTTTACGTCGTACTTCCTCAACTGGGCGTGCAAGATCTCCCAAAAAGTCGTCATCATCTGCCAATTGAGTAGATGCCGCAGGAGCAGCAGCGGGTTTCATCTCGTTCAGGCCAAAGGGATCATCATCTTCAACCCCAAAGGCGCCTCCATTCGCTCCTTTCCCGTTAGGATTCCATGCGTTGGGGTCGCTCAAATTAATTGGCGCAGCTGTTGGGGCGCCATTCGCTGGAGTTGATCGATGCGACTCGGGAGGAGGATAATAACTCGAATTGTCGACTTTGGTATCTTTATTGAAGGCGGCAAAGAGGTCGTCGTCGTCGATTTTTGGCTTGTTCGAGATAGGCGGCGGTTGTAACGCAGGGCTCGTCGATGCACCTCTGCTTCCAAGTGCATCCCAGAACTGGCCATTACCAAACTGGGCCTCCTGTTGTTTCCTCCTCTCCTCTTCCTTTTGTCGCTTCTCGGCCTCAAGTTGCGCCTGTCGCTCGGCCAAACTCAAGTTCTGCTTCGACTTTGCAGGTCCGAAATTCATCAAATTGCTGAAACTATCCTGTGATGGCTTCGCCGGTGCCGGCTTAGGGGCCACGGAACCAGAGCCCTGTGTGGACAGAGGCGTGTTACGACCTGAGCCCAAAGGGGATGGTGTTGGTCGCATGGGCGCGAATGCCGAGTTCATGATAGGCGGCTTCGGTTGGCTGCCGGCTGGCTTAGAGGACCAATCGAGGCCTGAGAGGTCGTCCATCGTGAAATATCTGGTATGTTATTGGAAATGGCTGATCATAGTACAAGAAGTGAAGTAGTTGTCTGTTATCGCAACTGTGAGATGCGACCCCAGCCAGGGGCCGCATTCGGGTGTGGGGTTATGTGGCTGTGCATAGCTTGTGGCTGTCTTATCACATGATTCCGTACAGTCTACAGATCAAGTCCAGAGCATTCACTCCTATTTGCTTGGTAGACGATTTGAGTGAAATGTTAATACTTTCTGGCAAATTTGGTAGACTTTGATATGTTATGCCAGGATCGTTCCGAATAAGGAATGCATCAAACTTGACAAACCACTAGACTTGTAAATCTGGCCAGCCGTGTCTGAAAAGCAAAGACATTGGCGTTTGAAGGTTACCTTGGTCTCCCACACGCTGCCACAGCTTAACTGAAAAGAATTGTAAGTGATTACTGGCCAACCCGAAAGGGGAATGTAAGACCGATCAACAGCTCAATGTATTCCATACGAATGAATATTGCCAATGACAAAGCTGATTCACTTACACACCATACGTCGGCTACCCTGTACTACTCTGATGGTTGATATGGACAATACTGTCATTATTCGCAAGCACGAGATACAAGTTTGTTTGAGTAGTTGAGTGACAACTAATAGCGCACAGCCATTGATGTGAGCCATGAGTTGAAGTGTCATAGCGTAATTTTTCATCCTTATTATCCCTCCCTCAAGGACATAAAAGGTCGTGCGGATGCATGATCACGAAAGCAGTGGCATTATCGCCAGGACCCTATAATTTAACACCGCATCCTGTTACACTCATGTTCAGTTGTGTTATCGGTGATGTTTCGTGACGAAACGAGGCGATGGTCTCCAAAATGCCCAAACAACGTGGATATTGGGCACTCGACCCTATTCTCTAATTAGATTGTATCATTGTTACAACAGTCATAGTAGTAGCCAAGACATAGAACAGCCAAGAAGTTTTGGGCGGTTCTGGACTGTCTACTGTAGTAAACGTGCATGGCGCTGGTTCAACGAGCTTTGAGGTAACCGAGAAACGTGGCCATGGTTGTACTGGCATCCAGAAAACTCACTCTTATGACTGAGCTGAAAATTTGCAGATCAAGTATTCAATTCACGCTTGTATACGTAATTGCAATGTCGATTCAATAATGCCTCGTGCTGGCACTCAATGTCAAGGGAGATTGGACAAGTAAATCATACTGTAACAGATCTGCGTTGAAGCATGGAGCAACTGGAGGGAACCAAAAGCCAACTGACTGGTATGAACATTGAACGACCAAAGCGTAGTGATCGAAATCTCCCAGAAATTCAACCAACAGACAGAGCCAAGGAAGCCAAGATTCTTAAGTTGAAAGATATTAATTATGTCGGTCTTTATTTACGATATTTACAAGGCCACCGCTTTTATTAGCTCACTTCAGAGTCTAGACTGAGGTCATCCCGCCGTTAAACGACCAACGCCACTCTCGATTATGATAGGGGCTTGGGTGGCAGTGAGGAACTGACAGCCTATGATTGGCTGATACCGGAAGTGAAACCCGTTTCAGGCATCTTGGCCCCTTCAGATATTCCAACCCCTGGATATAAATCCTTATGCAAAGCAAATAAATGTTTGGGAATTTACAACGTTGAAACTCTTATGGAAACATGTCAACGAAACAGACAAATGACGATGAACACTTAGGACCTGAAGATCATGGCCATCAATCTGCTCTCATTTAGGGAGGTTTCGTTCGTTACTACTTGGAAAACCCCTTGTCTCTCTCCCTTTGTCTTTGAGGCTTGGACCCTTGCCTCGCTCACAACACTAACAAACCAGCCATCCGCAAACTTGACGACACCCAATCTGAGACAATTTACCAGAAGCAGCCCAACGGCGTCATAGCCACACAGATCATGAGAGAGTAACTAGCGACCGATCTAACCGTGAACGACCAGCATGTCCTAGCCTTGTCTTTAGCGTGTAATAGAATGCCGTACGAAGGAGTTTTGGCCCTTCGATGTTATGCAATCGTTTAAGCAATTGTGCACGTGGTGGATCCTGCGCGACTCTGCGAGGCGCAGGAATCCAATCAATGTTTGGCTGAACAGTGAAGATCTGTAGATTCCAATCTGGAGAGTTGCTCATCAGTTGGGATTGACAGGAGAAATGATGGAAGCCCAGACCTTCTGGCGCCGTTCGCAATGTGACCCGATGCTGTGTACAGGCTCTGATTCGGCAATTCTTCTGCCGAGACGTCCCCTGGGCTTGCTGCTATCCAGGGACAGCCTTGGAGATCTCCATGTATTCATTCCGACTACCAGCTGCTGGGTGCCTTGTATGTACCTGCATTCATCATGTGCCGTTCATCCATTGAGAGGTATTTACGACGTGCTATTTGCCCCTACCAGCGCTTACAACCTTCAAGATCAGCCAATGACCCCAGAGAATTCCTCTTAGTTCGGTATCACGACACAAGACCACTCTAATACCCCTGTGCGTTATAGGTTGACCCTTGGAACCGATGCAATTTTGACTGCGACACAACCAAACTATCCCCTCCCCTCTCAGAAGAGAAATGCTCCGTTGAGTGCCAAGATGAATTGAATTGCCCCCGGGCTAGAACCAAACACCCCATGCTCTTTGCTTTGCCTGTCAATGCCATGTTCTAGCGGCGTGTGCTCCCACTTCGCGGGCGATCGTCCTCTCCATCCTCCATTCTCCATCTTTCCAGCTGTGCATTTCCCTTCCGTTATTCCATTCCTTTTCGATTGCTTTTATTCTCAGCTTATCCATTCACTCTTTTGAAGTTCGGGCTGGCTCGCTTCACACTCATTCAACTCTCTTTTCCGTCTCTTCGACGTTTGTATCTGCACTCTTTTCTGGTTTCGACCATACTCACGTTCCTTGCGATTCTGCCCGTTCAATCTCATTCGTTTATCTTTCAAAATACCGATTATCTGGTTCCTTTATTGTCAAGAGTATCGACAGCTCGGGATATAGAAACCTGAAGCATTTTGCGAAAGGAACGCGACTTACAAGACTTGAGAGAATCACGCCTGTATCACAACCATTCCTTTGCAATAACTTTTGCCAGGATCTACCGGACCTTGTGAAAACCGTTGACCGTCAAGTCGTTACAGAAAACGGCAGGCTGATATAGACTCCAACGGTTCCCTAAAGCGTATCAACGAGGCTTGTCAACCGCCCATTTCGAAAACGGCTTTCATCTGAACTGTCGACATCATTCCTCTCCATTACCGAGACTCTTTTGGTTCAGTTTAATTGAATTTCTGCCAAAATCTTCCCGAAGCGTCCGCCAACCACTTTACGCTGAGACAAGTTCACCGATTGTGCGGTAGTTGGCGTCTGTGAACCGGAAGCGGCGCCATTGGACAAAACATTCTTTGTCCTTGATCCAACCCAGCACCATCAAAAGACCTGGTGGCTCAATCCGGAAGTGTGGCAGTGACCTCGACGTTGGGATCTGAACCACGCGTTGGAATTCAGGGTCTCGGATTCTCAGCGGGGCTGGCCAGACTATTCGCAAGAGTGTGCGACCGTCAAGAGCAATAAAGGCATCCCCAGCCATTACAACTTTTGTTTTCAATATTTTCTCTTTGATACCTTTTTTCGTTTCTTTTTGAATCAATATTGTTCGGAAAGGGAGTTTTGAGGTTTACAGAAACTCATCATCGATTTGACCGAAACTCCACAATACGTTGCCGGTGAGTACACTTCCACTTCCACTTATACCCTCACTTTACCATGATCGGAACTCGACTACAACGACTCAAAAAAAAAAAAAAGCTGCTGTCCTTTTAAAATATACACATAACATAATATTGTTCGTTTCTCCAGTCCTTGGGGAAACGGCCTTTCAAAAAATGCCTCTTTCCCATTCACACATTGAGCCTTACCTGCGGCGGCTATCCGCTGCCAGCTGGCTTCCGCCTGAATCCCTCCTTCCGTTTGATACTCGACAGCAGTGCTCTTTCCCTCCTTTGTTGAATCTGGACGATTGCTTACACTTTCCTTTTAAAAATGCACTTTTCTTCTTCTTCATCATCATCATCATCACAATTCTAACATCTCGTTCAGATCGCCTCGTTGCATCGTCCGCTCCTTCAAATATCGCCTCTCGAAGGCTGAACTTGAAGCCTTAATAGGCCAATACCATCAAGATGATCAAATCACTCATCACTCTTTCTGCTGGCCTAATAGGTAGCGCCCATGCTTTCTGGCGCATGGAGTGCCCTGGTCGTGTGGGACTTGCCCGTGTTGATCCCATTGTCAATCCTGGCACAGTTTCTCAGCATGCTCACTCAATTCATGGGTCTTCAAGTAAGTCGTGAACAATAAGGGCTTCATGTGATGCTATGCGTGCCATTGTACAGCAAGCAGTAGGTCGCCTAAAGAGCTTCGCTAATACCGCACAGACTTCGCCGAAACCGTCACCACCGAACAACTTATAGATGCCGACTGTACATCGTGTCGAGTAACACAAGACAAGTCCTCTTACTGGCATCCTGCTGTGTATTTCCAAGATGGCGATTCTGGAGAGTTTGAACTTGTTCCTCAAGTGGGTGGTATGCTTGCGTAAGTACTTCTCTTTGGATCCTGGAGAGCAGCACCCATTATCCTGAATGATGAAACACCACAGACTGGAAGCTAATGCTCTATGTAGTTACTACCTGCTTTTTGGAGATAACGTGACTGCTTTCCCTCCTGACTTCAGAATGCTCTCTGGTTCAAACGACCGAAGAAGCTATACCATCGGTGATCCAAGCAAGCCAGACCCAGAGAAGTCTATGTGGCAAGCTCTCGGTCAGACCACGCAAAGCGATCTAGCTCAACGGGCACTCGGATTCAACTGCCTGAACTATCAAAAAGCCCCCGAGGGTACCCTCTATCGTCACTACATGCCTGACAAGGCTTATCTCGATGCGAACTGTGCCGATGGCATTCGTCTTGAAATCATGTTCCCATCATGCTGGAAGGGCGGTGATGCTGTTGACAGCCCGAATCACAAGGACCACGTCGCGTTCCCTGATCTTGTCATGACGGGTACTTGCCCCGAAGACTATCCTGTCCGGCTACCTAGTCTCATGTATGAGGTCATCTGGAACACGGCCGCTTTCTCCGATCGCAACGGCCGCTTTGTCTTTGCCAACGGAGACACTACCGGTATGTAAGCTCATGTCTCAAAACAATATACTTTTTAACCTTTTCTACTAGGCTACGGTTTACATGCAGATTTCATTATGGGCTGGGAGGAAGAGTTCCTTCAGGATGCCATCAATACCTGCACCAGCGAAACAGGAAGAATTGAGGACTGCCCTCTCTTCGACGTTGTTAGCGAACAGAAGGCCACCTCATGCGAGATGAAGCTTCCCAAAGCTTTGGTCAACGAGGATGTGAAGGGTCCTATGAAACAGCTGCCTGGTGGCGATAAAGTTACTTATGGAGATGGCTCCGACATCGAGCAGCCTGACCCAACAAATGGTGCTCATGCACCCACATTGACCTACTCACCTGGTGACCGACCAGAGAACTCTGCCTCGCCTCTTCCTGGTCAAGTTTTCAAGGTGTCGTCAGCCTATGGGGCTCCGGCACCTGGCCCAAGCTCTAAGACCACTACTAAAGACGTTCCATCATCCGTTGAACAGGAGCCATCTCTGTCCACAGACGAAGTCCTCATCCCCACAGTTGACGCTGGAAATGTGGGCGCGGCTGCACTCAAGGAGTCTACGATTGTTGAGCCTCTCCCTGCTTCGGCACCTACAACGACTCCAGCGCCCGAGCTGCAGCCTGTGACAGACACAAAGAGCCACTTCAGCACACAGTTTGTAACAAACGGTAACCTCGTGAGCAAGATCCTCTGGGATGAGGAAGTGGTCTATGTGACCGATCTCCAAGAGGAAGTTGTGGTTGTTACTGTTACATCAACTGCTGTTGTCACACCCTCAGCAGCACCAGCAGCAGCGCCACCCAGGAGGAGACGTCGTGGAGCTCACCTGCATGGGCATGGGCATGGACATCGATACTTCTAACATTTAAAATGAGATTGAAAAGGAAAACAAAAAAGGACAAAAATATTTGCTTCTATTGTCTGGCTGGTTCCAGGTGTTCGTATGTTATGCATGGTTGGAAGAGGAGCATTTGGCTTGGAGGTATTTTTTTCTTTATAGGAGGACAATGGCGGCCCACGAGTTTGGGAACATGTAAACTTAGAGAGATACAACCTCCCACAAATACAGGAATGATGAATGATCCCAACTCGTACAGCCAATTTCGAGGAGTAATCTCCCCGGTGATTACGTATTCTCGATATTACCAGCTGAAAAACAGTATGATAATCCATATGTTTTCCTTGTTTCGAAGCAAACTACAACTCTGCCGTTTACCATCTGTACATCATGATTATATGCCGATGGAAATAGCGACTCAATTGAATGTTTCTTGAATTCCCCGAAGCCAAGTAGGTGCAGCTATCTTAGAGTGTCGTGAAGCCGGTGTCGTGGTTTGCTGAGGCTGGAATGGGTTACACCTAGCAACACATTCCTCATGATATTGAACTGAGACCCTGGAAATAACCTCAGCAAAAACGTCTACACACAAGTCAAGAATTAAGATGAAAGCGTGCTTTTTCCCTTTGAAGGGTTTCTCCTTCACTTGGTTTCGCCATCTCACGTTGTCTGTCCTTTTCAAGCCTCGTATACTGAACCTAATTCTCGATACCCGTGAAGCACTGCTGCTGGCTAAGGATTTCTCAAGACTCAGCTACGGCAGTGTACATAATGATGGATCTCTTGAATATTTCACGCAGAGCCGTTCATGGAGCTGGTGGACTTGGTCTCGGATGGATCCTCACATTTTCCATTGGTGGTGCAATCCTTCTCTTTGCAGCAATCGGCTTTCTTCTTACTTGGCGCGTCAAGTCTCGAGATAAAGACCACGCGACTACCGTATACCAAGTGTCGGAAAATGTCGAGGACCATAGACGATCCATCTTTACAAAGCGGCTGGTCAAGCGCAAATACGCCATGTCAAGATCAGTTAGTCGACTCTCACTCTCGCTGCCACCGGTACTACCACCACTCCCGACCTATAACAGTTTTACCTTCTTCGGTGGAAACGGAAAACGAGGACGATCGAGTAGCTGGGTCGAAGAGGATAGATTCCATGGTCCAAGAGTTAGCAAGAGTCGTCGCGATAGTCTCTTTAGTCGCGATGGGTGGCTGGGGAGAGCACCAACAATTCCAACTCTCATGACGGATGATGACCTAGAAAAAGCACAGGATAGTCAGGAGCTTGAGCAAGGGATCAAAATCCAAAAGCGACAAAGTGCCGAGACTCTCAAGCCAAGCAAAACTGCACCTGAGCTCCCCATGCCAGAAGATGAGGCTCAGACGAGTCCCGTGCGAGCTCCCTCAAGAGCTCGTGTGCGAGCCTCTGTAACAGATACAGATCTTCGAGATATCCTTCGAAGTACAGAACAGCGACTCCGAGACGGAACGAGCCGTTCGCCAAGCAAGAACTCGCACAGCTCACCAACAAAACGTTCACCACAGAAAATCTCATCAGTGAGAAGCACACCACGCAAGAACTCCCCTACAAAAACCCCACACAGTCACAAGACCATATCATCTGAGGACTCAACCAACACAACTGGAACAGTTCGCATTTCGAGGATCCCGCCAAGCCCTACCAAGAGAGCTTCTATTCATGTGGTACCTACAGATGCACAGAATCGACAGGTTTCTGCTAGCTCGATTGGAAGTGCTGCTAACAGCTTGATTGCCGAAGCGACGCAAGAGCTGGTATTGCCAGGAGGACTGTCAAGCCCAAGTCGAATGAGAGGGCGTCAATGGGATGCGCCGGAAGACCCAAGCCCCGAGAAGCAAAGCCCTCAGAAGCAAAGCCCTCAGAAGCAAAGCCCTCAGAAGACTTCACATGAGCAGTCTGCGAAAGAGGATAGCCCCGATAGACGGGCCTCACAAGACAGCCAGGCATCAAGTTCACTTTCGACACTGTACAGCGCTAATGACCCCGAAGAAAAGGACCAGCCAGATCCATTTGTCGAGCGGAAGACACCTGGATTTATGAGCTCAGAAAGCAGAGGATCTTTGTTTGCAAACCGGGCATCACACAAAAGGGGAAGAAATTTGAGCATATCGATCCCAGGCGGACAATCCATTTTCAACACAACAGGACAACTTCGGCCTTCGTTTGTGAGCACACAAGCTGTCGGAGGACGTCCTATCTCCTCACACTTGCAACCGCCACCAGAGCGATTCCAGCGTAATGATACGTATTCACGCGATCAAGATGGTATTGCTCTCGCGTTCCCGGTCAGCAATTCATACACCAGCATCCTGACACCATCTGTGACGACTACCGAGGGAGATAGCACACTGTCACTAGGAACCAGGATGAGCGAGAGCCCTAAACCTGAAGTACCGGAGCGTGTGAGGCCACTGCTGCAAGAGAACAGGCATAGCGTGGCGACAGTACCGAGCCCCTCGACAATGACTTCTTCGCCTTTTGACGAGCAGGATATGCTATCGTTATTAATGGGCACGGCACCCAAGAGAGCACTCCCAGAGCCACCAAAACATATTGCCCAAGTCGACCAGATCGTCATGCCAAAGCCAGTCTCGCCAATGCCGAGACGAGAGTTCTCACAGCATCTGCGACAAATGTCTTCAACAGCGAATAACATATATCATGATGAGCCGCCGGTGGACTCCCCAAGCGCGATTTCTACAGGATCACCCCTTCGTCGTGCCGTCTCACGCTCGAAGAAGGATATGCCGAATCTTGCACCGCCGAATGCACCAAGCATGGGATCCCTCGGAAACTCGATCATGGAGCTCAGGAGAATGAACAGCATGGTTAGTTCTTACAGCGGTACCTCGTTAGGATCTTCTGTCAACGAACCTGATTCGCCGACACTGCCGATGTTGAACTTGACCAGTAGCTTCTCACGAAGAACCACAAACCCAGTCACGCCTAGAGCTAACATATCTGGTCGCCAAAACTATCTCAATCTCGGAAGTCCCAACAAGAACTCGTCGGGATCAGTTGTGCCACCTATGCTAACTCGTCCACTACCGCAAAGCCGCAGCAATCGTTCAAATTTAGGAGTTGAAATCCGCGAGGATGATATTGATGAGGGGAAAGAGAACCAAGAACCATTGTCGACATCAACTGGGCTCAGAGAGACACGAAGGAGCGCGAATATGGGACGCGATACCCGCGACTTGAGCCGGGCACCGAGCAAGACCAAACTTGGAACTGTGAGTGAGCTCATCGCTGAAAGCAAACGCGATAGTAAGCGCAAGAGCGTGGATTCGATTGGATTATACGACGCGGATGGATTTCTGAAGAGTTCGCCTGTGGATGCGAAGGGACGATGCCTACGCATGTAAATGGAAGGGCTTCATTTTTCTTCATCATTTTCTTTTGGGGGGGGATTTTTTTTTTTTTTTTTTTTGGCCTACCCAAGAGTTATGAATGTGAGATCACGCAGAATCCATTTTTGTCGTCAGCGAGTTTAATATAAGCGTGAGCCTAAAGGATTATTTGATGATCATGTACGTGACATGACAAGGAAAAAACTGCTTCATTGCCGGGCAACCCTAATGCTGGCTTCATTAGGATCGAACTCCGGTGACCACTGGACATTCTCCTCTTGGCACCAGTGCCGAACAACACGCATCGACGCTTGGCAAACTTCCTCGACGGTCGACCAGGGCGCAATGTCAGCTCGAAGACGAGAGCTGCTAATGCCGTCGTAGATACCGTGAACCGCAGGCCAATTCCGATAACGAGTCGACTGGTGTGCAAAGAGCTCCTCCTTAGAGATGTTCTCGTAGTTGGCAGATGCCTTGAGAAATTCATCCACAGTGATGGCTTGTAGAATCAAGATAAGAGCATAGATGGGTTGGCTTCGCCGCGAGTCACGGCGTGTCTCATTTGTTAGGTAATCCACCATCTTAATCAGGCTGGCCCAAGAGCCCGGATCAGATGGTTTATTTTGTAAGTTTCGACTGACGTTAAGAAGGTAGAAGCTTGCCATGAAAGCAATAGTGCTCTCCACGGCGAGTGCGTAATATTGTTTGCGACTCGAATCGGCCCCTCGTTTGTCACCACTGCTCGAAAGCTTGTTAAACCGCTGATTAGCGACGTCGCCTTCATGCTTCAGCCGCCGACCCAGGGTAGAAAATCGGGTGTGTTTTTCAAAAATGGCGCGCGGGTCGGCTTTGTCACGAGCGGCATCTGTTCCATTGGTGGCTGGCCGATCTGATGACCCTAGAGTTACAGGTGTTACGGTGAACGAGTCGCCGGGCGTGTGAGCCTGCGAGTTGCTGGAACTGACTCGAGACATGGCTGCACCCTTCTTAGAGGGAGTCGAGGGTGGTGGGAGACTCGCAGAAACCGAAGGCATCCGAGGTCTTTTGACGGCTATTGTGTCGCCAGTGTTGTCTAATGACACAGGGCGCTTCTTCGCCTGGCTGATAGACGGCGCCTCGGTGCTTTCAGACCGCTCCCTGCGCTTAGAAGGCAAGGCCAGGATACGCTTGAGCGTTTGTCGCATTCTCTTAGATATTCGTAGGGTTACGACCAGTCGCCTCTTTTCTTTAGTACTGTGAGCATCACCATCCTGCTCCTCTCCATCATCCTCCCCCCCCTCTCCTTCTTCAGGTTCGACAGGCGCCTTCCTCGCCGTTGATGACTTGTGGCTTTCTTCGAAACGTCTCTCGCTTCTTTCGTCCTTTTCTCGGTCATCTTGGGTCTTGGACTCCGTTGCTTTCGTTGAAGCCTTTCTCCGTGATAGCTCAGCCTCCAGAGAGCTTGGTAATGTGGGGGATAGGAGCGCAGGCAAGCGAATTGGGGATTTTTCTCTGGTTGCATCGTTCTTTGTCTTCAATGCCGGGGGTGGGTCCAGCTTCTTCGGTTTCGCTGCTTTGGCGGCATCCGCAGCATCCTCACGTACCCGTCTCCTGTCACTTTTGTCCCCTGAGTTTTGGCTATCCCAGCTTAAGTGAAGAGGTGATAGTAGAGGGGGCACGGACGATCGCGAAGCATTATCTATCTTGTTTGGTGTTCCCCTTGTGCTCCCCGATGCGCCAGGTCGAACGCCATTGACGGAGTCGCCACGTGCGCGCCCAGCTGGAGAAGGATTACGGGCGGAGGTGCTGGTATTTTTTAATAGACTGCGTCCATTGGGAAGTGACGAAGAGCTGGTAGGCTTTTCCCTTGGTGGAATATCGGATGCCGCCAAAGAATCTCTATCCTTTCTGCGAGGGGGTTCATCGCGGCTTGGCCGCGACCGATCATCGTGAGGACGAGGCATGTCCGGCTTGTGTCGTTTTTGCGATCTGTGGTCATCTTCGAGGTTCGATGCACGTTTCCTGCTGTCTGGTGATACGGGACGAGGTGGAAGGGATGCAGGTGGTTTAGGGGGTAGCCTGCATCAGAGTCAGTATGGGAGCGAGATCACCCAGGCAATCATGGGTCGCTCAATGCCGCATCTTACCTCATGTCAACAACTGGAAGTTCTCTGGACTTTTGTGATTTAGTATCGGGGTGCTGTTCCTTTTGTCGCTGTGAATCGGGCTTCCTGATGTCGGGTACAGATCTTGGCTCTGCAGATGCGCGCTCAAGCTCGCGCTTTTTGGCGCTGGGTGGTTCTGGGGTGGAGGCATCTGAGGTCACACCAGCCGTCTTTTTGTTCTTGTAGTCACTGAGTGACAGCTTCTTCTTCTCGCCGCCTTTTGCGAGAATGCCCACGTCGCGAGGGACGGGCTTAGGAGGCTCGACACGCATGTCGTAGTAGGATCTAGTAAGAAGTACACCGCGATCGGCTTCCGACACGAGAGTCAAATATTGCAAGCGAGTATTATCCCATTCCTCAGGATGCTTTTGTCGGGATTCGCTGGCGGGGATGTGATATCGCCAGTCGGGGGAGTAAGAGAGATGATGTGGTTTCTCGGGCAGGATGCGCTGTGTGAGCTGCTGAACCGTCTTCGCCGCGGCTTCCATTGTTCATGGGTGTCAGCATGCCGGAAGGACGAAGACGGGGGTGTGGTGCGATGCTGTGCAGTGTAGTGTAGTTGCGATGCGGTGCGGTACGAGGTTTGGCGATCGCAGGTGACGCGCGCGAGGGGTACGCAGGGAGGCCGAGAAACGCGACAATGGAAACGCAGAGGAGAAACTCAAATGCGATAAAGATCTTGAAAGTAGCGCGAGTCCCTGAAAATGGAGGATGCTCAAATCATGCGTCATTCACGACCGATTGGCAGGGTTGTCGCGATGTGATGGTGGCTGATAGTAGTGGTGGTTGATGCCGAGCGACAAGGCATGGAGGTGACCCAGTCGCACACGATAAGGGAAGATTGGAGAGTATTAGCGCGCTGGCCAGAGACGAAACAACAAAGCGGCGGTGGATCGGAGCCCAGAAGCTCTGTCCAGGCCCCGGTGATTGACAAAGAGAGCGGGAATTTTTATGTTGTCGGGGCCGAATGAAACGAGAATTGGGTTAGGAATCAGAGAATTAGGTGAGTTAAGCCTGAAGGGTATGAGTCTGCCTCTTTTCTTGTCCCTTCTTTGTTGCTGAAGCTAAAAAGCACCCAACGTATCCAAGGCAGGTAAGGTAGGTCGGTATCTAAGTTGGGTCTTGGGTTTAATCGGGATGTTTGAGATTTCCAGTGGCAGCCCACCTCAGTCAGGCAGGGCCAGACAGTGACAGTTGCACTTGCACTTTGCAGTGACAGACACCTCATCTCACTGGCGTTATGTGGCAGTTGACAGCGGTCAGGAAAGGAAAGAACCATCCGACCAACCTTAGCAGTGACGATCCGTAGTGGAGCAAGAGTAATAGATCAGGTAGAGGGAGACTAGGGGAGGCAAGAAAACTTAGGACCTTGACATAAAGTGATAAAAATGATTAGGTAACTTGGCCTAAGTTCAGGGGACTCTTTACAAAGTTTATTTTGGCATCTTCTTTTCTAGTCTCATGTTTTCTTGCTCCCTGAGGGGAGAGACCTGAGCTACCTTGCCTGCCTGGTAGGTAGCCTTACTAGGTGGGTTGTACGGAGTACATGCACAGTATTCAGTAGTGAGTGGGCTTCATTCCCGTCCGTCCCGTCCGCCACTTCCCAGTTTCATGTTCTTCTCTTGTGGTGACTGATCCATTCTCCCCTGGACAGGCATGTCCGTTTGTGGCTGTTCTAATACCTCCCCCTCGTGTTTTAGGTTTTTGTGGCTGATATTGAGGCAGTTTTGTCCATGTCTTGGTCTGGCTGGTTCCTGGGCCCTGCTTCTTCTAGCTGCATGCGCTTATGGGAACAAGCATTAATAAACGTTATCCTACGGAGTATTATCATTTCAGCATATCAAAACTAGCCTAGCAACACATGAAGTGAGGCCAAAGATGCACAGTTTAGATAATTTAATAGATGTGTTCTTATTTTATTTTTTCCCAAAGAATATGTTTAATATAAATATCTATAGTATTATTAAAGTATATTTAATAAGCTCTGATAATATTGTTATCTATATTTTCATATTTAACTGTATTCTTATATTCTTATAGCAGAGTAAATACTTAATTTACCTTTGTAGTGTATTTACTTACGTCTCATTCGAGGCATCATCGGTACAAGGTATGCACTGTCTACCCAGTCATGATTTCATGAACCAAGTACATAGCAACCTTGCCAACCACCCACAAGCTCAAGCTGTGCAACATATATTCCATGTCTCCGCACCTTGTTTGCGAGAATAGGTTACCTACCTAAGGTAGCTAGATGTCACCTAAATTCGGCTCCAAATGTTAAAGTGCAACAATACGAACTTCAACCACGACGTCCATCCACAACACACACTATTCTTGACGAGTAAACAACCACCCGCCCGGCAGTAGGCCGGGGCTTCAGTTGTTGCTGGATACTCGTCTCATGTATTCAAGTTCCAGACATGCATGTTAACATCTATAGCGACCTTAAGGTTCACACAAGTCAATATTGTACTATGAGTGAATCCATAGACATGTTTTCTCCTGACTATAATGCATAAAACGCCGCATCCGTAAGGGTATAATGCTGCCTTGCCGCCGTTGTCTCCCTCCTCCACATATTTCAATTGATGCCAAAAAGTAAAACCCTAGGTAGTTCCCAAACCAAGACTGCCCCCGTACGAGAAATCAGTTATACAGACAAAAGTGTTTTTAACTGACCAACATGTTCCACACAGCATCTCTAAACCAAGCCTTAGCTCAATGGACACCGTTGACAACCAGAGGGCTCCCATTAGCTCCCTTGCGTCTCTTGCTCGAGATCTCTGGCGAATCGTGACTTCGGGTCTCAAGATGGCTGACCCTGGTAGCCAGGCTGTCCAATTGTCCCGCAAATTGAGCTGGCACATAAGCGCCGATTTGTTGAGCCACACTGTCATGCCACTGCTTGGAGCTGAAATTCTTCGCCCAGTCCGTCATCTGGACCAGCTGGAACTGAACATCATCGATTCCAGTCCTTGAGTCCTTGCGCACCTTTTCAACGTCCTGGGTCATCACAGCAACCATACCCTTCACCGACTTGAGTTCGGTTGCCTGTTCCTCGAGGCGTTTTCCCGTGTCATCATTCGAGTCATACATATCCACTTTGGTTTCGCTGATGTATTGGTCCAAATCTGTCATTCGCTGGTCCAACTTCTTCTTGTGTTCATCCGCATTTCGCTTCAGCGTTATGACATGTGCATCGAATTCCTTCTTGTTCTCATCCATGCTTCGCTTCAAACCTGTTACACGTGCATCAAGTGCCTGGACAGCTTCCTCAGACTTCAATGTACGGGCATTGGCCTGGTCAACAGTCTCGGCAACTAGCTCAGAGGATATCTGAATCATATCCGCGCAACGCTTTTTTAATGCATCTTCCAGTCTATCCATCTTGGGAGTGATCAGTTGCAACGTCATCTCTTTTGTCATGAATGCAGGAGAGGGTGTGGGCGGAGGAAGTTTAGAAGACCGTGCATTGGCTTCCGACATTGACTCCCTTACAAGTTGGTTAAGCTCATCACTCGATGGCAGTTCATCAAGACGGCGTTTTATGTCCGCTGGAGATGGACATTCATCCAGAAAACGCCTTATGTCATCAGTAGGCGGCATTTCTTCAAGCAGCCGCTTCAGATCACCTGGAGGTGGGTATCTGGCAAGCATGTTCTTGGTGTCCACGAGAGATGGGAATTCAACAAGAAGTTGCTGAATTTCACCTGCAGGCGGATACCCCTGAACTCTTGCCTTAAGGTTTCGGAGGTCTTGCAATGACCAGTCAGCGGTGCTGGCCTGTAGAGCGTCGACCATCTGCTGCAGAACATTGGTCTTCTTTTGCTGTTCTTTAACTTCCTTAACCAACGGTTTTAGAGAGGTGAGTGTTGACAGACGCGCCTCCTGAGACCTCTGCGACTCTTGTGTTTGTTCCACGGATGATCGCAGAGAAGCTATATCTTCAGCTAAAGATTCCTCCTTTTGTGAGAGACCCTCTACAGCTTTTTTTATGCCGGAAACGACATCATCTGTTATCTTTTGCTGTTCTCCCTGGCTTTGACATGTGCATTGTAAAAGCGAAATATCTTTTTCAAAGGACATTTGCTTTGCCCCATGACTTTCAGAGGTATTTTGCAAGGACAAGATTTCCTTTTCTAAAGAACTCTGCTTTGCTCCCAGATTATCAGATGCACTTCGCAGCGATGATATGTCCTTTTCGAGGGATTTTTGCTTGACTTCCTGGTTCTGAGAGGTAGTTTGTAAGGATGATATGTCATTTTCTAAGGATTTTTGCTTTTTTCCCTGCTTTTCAATATGAGTAGAATTCTGCTCATGAAGCGACTTGGCAGATTTGATGCCTTTCGTGAGTCTGTCTGCAAGGTTTTCTGTGTCTTGCTGGAGCTTCTGCAGCCTTGTGGGATCAAACTGACTTTTGATAAAGTTTATAGTGCGTCCCTGCATTTCAACTGTTGACTTGAGCTGGTTATGTTCGGCCGAGGTTGTAGAGGTCGCGGGCTGGCTCTTCTTGGCGGCTACCCTTTCTTCCATCGTGGTGCTGACGCTATCGAGCTTTTGCTCGAGCCGGCTGAGCTTCTCTTCCAACAATTGGTGTTGCTGTCGACCTTCTTCGACTTTATTTTCCAGAAGTTGCGTTTTCTTCTTCTCGTTCTCAAGGCTGTCCACCAATTTCTGGATGTCGCTATTATCGGGTCCCTGAGCGCTTGGTAAGGAGTTTTTGAACTTGTTCAGCTCAGTCTGTAAACGATCCTCCATCCATGCCTTTGTTGACTGGGGCAGTTCCAGCGATTGTGGCTGGAGCTCTGCTGGGGAGCCTTGGACTTTCGTTGGCGAAGGATCTTCTCCTTTTTGGTTGTTGGATCCTATGGAAGTCTGATCTTGCACGTATTGCTTGAATAACGAATCGAAAGTATCACACAGCGTTGGGTGCAGCTCTCTGAGTTTGTGCTTAAGATTGCTCTTTTCGTTCTCGCATTTTTGGACAGCCTGACGTTGTAACTCGTCAACAGAAGAATATTCAGGAGTTTTAGCAGCCGACCGTTTCCAGTCAGCTAATGTTCTCTTAAGCTTCTGGTCAGCTTGGTTGTGCTGCATCCGTAGACAGGCTGCATCGCCGAGCAGGTCTACTATAAGTGGCAGGCCTTCAACTTTCGTGGCGCGTTGCCCTGCTGCAGCGGCCGATATTGAACCTAAATGGCGTATGTCAGCGATGCTATGGTCATGTTCTTTCCCAAGACTTGGGCTCTTACCGCGATCACTACCAGTCGTTGACCTCCTGGAAGAAGATCTTTCCATAGGTGGTTTGCTATGTTTACCGTAAGGCAATCCTCCCCACTTCCCACCGCCCCTCCCTCGATCGTAGTCTGCATCTTTGGAATGAGACGATTCTTCTCGGCGAAGTGAGACACGGTCGGGGAATAAATCCGATGGGGAGCTACCGGCTGGTCGGCGACCGATTCGATCGTCTCTACCAGCCATTGCGGCTCTGGTAGTAAAATGGAGCCTTGAGCATCCGTCGAGATGATGGGCAAAGGATTCGAGACAGGACAAATGCCGTGCGCCGTTGGTTGCAAATCGAAAGAGGCCCAAACAGGAGGGCGCAAGAGTATTGATGAGGACGGTATGCGACCGGAGGAATTAAGGGGACCGAATAAAGACTGCGCTATGTAGGTAGTACTCTGTACCAATGGAACACAAGGCCAAATAGGTACTAGGTGGTGGATGGACAAATAGTTGAGTACGTCGGGAGGCAATCGCGTCGATGAATCGGCTGAGTGTGTGAGTAAGGTAACTAGAGAGTGGCAACGCCTATTAAAACAAAGGAGAGTCAGAGGGCCTCGGGTTGAAGAAAGAACAAAAGGAGGGAGAGAGGGGAAGGAGAGCTAAATAGAAGCGTGTGCATTGAACGAACGAGGATAGAAGACGAGAGAAGAGGGAAAAAGCACGGAGAGGCGACACAAAAGCGGGAGCACGGATATTAAGGTAGCTACCCGGTTTATCGAGAGAAAGAAAACCCAAGAAAAGACCTGAAAAGGATCAACTAACTAATAAGGTATCTATTACAACGAGACCAGGGTGACGCAGTGTGGAGTTCACTCCGTGTGGATTATCATCATGTATATATGTACGGTCGAATTCATTAAACATGGTTGTTGAACTTTGGGGCAGCTCCGTTATTAAATATGAACCCCTAATCCTCGCTGAATCACCGCCTAGGCCATCAGAGTCTAGACTCCACCTAAGAAAGAAACGGTTGGCCCGATGATAGGTGCTTGCCCATATAACTGACACTAATGAGTTTAGTCTTTATGAGGTGGAGGGAAGCATCCTCCATTCTCGTCATACAGGACAGCATAAGACGAGGACAGCACAGGGCCAAGCTATCTTAGTAGCTTCTACGAATAATTCTTTACCAGGTAGCTTGACATCTTGATTCGCGGTGGAAGCTTACAGACTTGGGGAGATGTGTTACACTTTTTGTGTTAGTTGCTCCAGCAGGTTGAGCTGAATGTATCTCAGGCACCTGGCTCGCGTGTGTTCGCGCCCAAGCAGTACAGTACCGAGTTGTGGAGTCACATGGGTTGATGCTCTTCCTCCACGGAGTGGGTCACCAATGTGGCGGTGCACACCTATCGAATTACATAGCGTTAAGGGTTAAGCGCTAAGCGATAGCCGCGTACTAACAATTTTCAACTCGAAAGTTATGCGCAGGCTCGTGCAGCTGTCGCGATCTAGCTCCTAGCCCTGCTCTTCAAGCTTTCTTCATCAAAGCCGTTGCCTTACAACTCAATTCCATAACGATTGCTTACGCTGCACTCGCGCATAACACGCGACAAGATGGCTGCTGTAAGTAGAATTTACTCGTACCTTCCGCGCAACCAATCGCTTACGCTAGATTTCCACAGCCTGTGATGACCGTGTCAGAGTCCAAAGACCTTCGAGGTCTGAATCTGATCGCAGCACACTCCCACATTCGAGGCCTTGGTGTTGATGCAACAACCCTGGAGCCTCGAGCTTCTTCTCAGGGCCTCGTTGGACAGGAGAAGGCGCGAAAGGCCGCTGCTGTGATCTTGCAGATGATCAAGGATGGAAAGATTGCTGGCCGTGCTGTTCTCATTGCTGGACCCCCTAGGTATGCTTCCAATCACCATTACCGCACTGCGCGCATTGACACATATGAAGCACAGGAAAGACTGCCATCGCCATGGGTATGGCTCAGTCTCTAGGCCCCGATGTTCCTTTCACAACACTTGCCTCATCGGAAATCTTTTCGCTCGAAATGTCCAAGACCGAAGCCCTTACCCAAGCCTTCCGAAAGTCCATCGGTGTCCGAATAAAGGAGGAGAGCGAAATTATGGAGGGAGAAGTTGTTGAGATCCAGATCGACCGCAGTGTTACTGGTAGCGCAAAGCAGGGAAAGCTAACCATCAAGACCACCGACATGGAGGCAGTCTATGATATGGGTAGCAAGATGATCGATGCCATGACCAAGGAACGCGTTATGGCAGGCGATATTATCTCGATAGACAAGTCTTCTGGAAAGATCACCAAACTCGGTCGGTCCTATGCCCGATCTCGCGACTATGATGCCATGGGTGTCGACACCAAATTCCTCCAGTGCCCGGATGGAGAGCTCCAAAAGCGCAAGGAGGTTGTTCACACCGTCACATTACACGAGATCGATGTAATCAACTCAAGAACTCAGGGCTTCCTTGCTCTCTTTTCCGGCGATACCGGCGAAATCCGCAGCGAGATCCGTGACCAGATTAACACCAAGGTCGGCGAGTGGAAGGAAGAGGGCAAGGCCGAGATTGTTCCCGGTGTCTTGTTCATTGATGAAGTGCATATGCTCGATATCGAGTGCTTTTCATACATCAACCGAGCTCTTGAGGACGACCTTGCTCCCGTGGTCATCATGGCCAGCAACCGAGGCAACTCGCGCATCCGTGGTACTGACTACCGCAGCCCTCACGGACTGCCTCTCGACTTCTTGGACCGAGTCGTTATCATCAACACACACGAATATAACCCTGAGGAGATCAAGCAGATCCTGTCCATCCGAGCCCAAGAAGAAGAGATCGACGTGCATCCCGACGCTCTCGCCCTTCTCACAAAGATCGGCCAGGAGGCAGGTCTCCGATATGCCAGTAATCTCATCAGCACCTCGCAACTTGTTTCTGCCAAGAGAAAAGCTAAGCAAGTCGAAGTAGGGGATGTGCAACGCAGCTTCCAGCTCTTCTATGATCCCGCCCGCAGCGTCAAGTTCGTGGCTGAGTCAGAGAAGCGCCTGATCGGCAACACAGGTGCAGTCGACTTCGCAGTAGGCGGAGCTGCCAGCAATGGCGATGAGAAAATGGATCTTAGTTAATTATAATGGCGAGCACAGCCTGGCGTTAAAAGGGTATTGGGTTGTGAAGATAGTAGACCTGAAGTGAGATGGACATCTGTATCATACTGATTTGGGCGTAGAATGGGAATACGAAAATCCACAAAGAGCACTCCAAATAGGTTTACTATGTTTCGGCCTCAAGCACAACAGTGATGGTGTCTCGTTGCAGAGAGGATGTGTCCAGATAGACTACGTACTTGACTCCAAATCTTGTGGTGAACACAGAGAAGTACTGTGATATGAGGTTTCTACAATGATTACTATATCTTGCCATTGAGCTTCAAATATCCAACTGAACACAACATAAGACATGCAACTGGGTAGGTGACAACTGTAAAAAGGCTTACTGTTGGATTGGGTTATATGAAAAACTATATACCTGAAGTCATGCCACAAACATGACCTCTACTCTCCCCGTATCATTCACGGGCTTGGAGTCCCTTTCAAATTTATGGGCAGGGCTGGGCATTAGTGGGCGTAATATTAAAATACTTCGAGAAGGGGTCATCAGTCGCAACATGGGGAACATGCTCAACAATACTCGCAATACGCTCGGACTGTTCTGCATCCCAGAAAGTACCGATAAAGGCTAATATGAGATTCAGCCCAGAAGTGACCTGGCAGAGTATCGGATTAGAAACATTGACAGATTCAGGAGATGGACGATCAATGACTCACGCCTGAGGAAGACCAGACTTTACCATCGATGACATAGCGAGCGGGAGATACCCAGTTCACTCTGGGACCCATCTCCTTCATAGTCGCCCAGGTGTTCTTGTTAGTCGTTGCTAAATGCTCATCCAAAACACCCGATCTGGCTGCAACACCGGCACCAGTGCAGATAGTCATTAGCATCTTGACCTTGGGATGCATCTTTGCAATATCATCCGTGACAGCCTGAAGATTCGGGTTCCTCGCGCCAGGGCCACCAGGAACAATAAGCAGATCAAGATCCAGGTCGTCGTCAAATATATTGGTTGGAGGGATCGTTGGAAAGAAGCTCAAGTTGAACTTGTTCATAGACAAAGAGCTGTGCCAACAGGTTGAAGCCTCTCAGCGATGAGGTGAAGATTGAGTTGCTGGACGGTGAGCGAGAGGATCTGGAGAGGATCTAGAAGACCGAAAACATCGATCATGTCGAGAGCCTCGAAGAGAATAACTCCAACGTTGCGGATCTGAGAGCCCGTGATGTTGGGAATGATACCCGGAGTTATACAGGTTGGCTCAGCATCGCGCGAGTAGTAAGGAACATGGGCTTTGGGCCTAGTAATAGTTGAGGCAGAGCTGAAATTCAAGAGGGCGAGGCCGCTGAGAAGAGAAATCGAGAACTTCATGACCGTGAAGCACCTTGATATAGAGCTCGCGATAAGATTATGTTCTGCAAGTTACTTGACAAAGGCAAGATCAAAGAGCAAGGCACACGTATGTAAATGTTCTTGGATTACAGACACACTTGACCATATATACTACCTACCTACCTATCTATCATACATCCGAAACATCACCAAGGAATCCTTCGCTTAATCCGCGACAAATCCTCAATCCTCTGTGTTCTACAAAAACCTTCTCAAAATTGCTCTCAGCTTCCTGCAGCTGTATGCAACTCCCCAGCTACCAATTACAGCCAATCATTCTCAGGGGTTCGTTTTATTGAGGCCTTTCATAATTCCCCGGAGTGATCAAACAACCCATCCTCAACTTGTGAACCAATACCAAGGCCACTGTCTTCCTCGTAGAGCTTAGACGACATTGGCAGCCTGCAGGAAGAGGTCGATGAAGAGTGATGGAATACTGCCAATTTTCTGCTTGCTATTAGCCAATAATATGATCGCCTTGACTCGCTTCAGATGTTCAACCCTGTTCAACATTCTATCCGCTTAATCGTTGAGCCCCTTGTTTCCATACTCATCAATTTCCTGATACGACACGTGGTAGGCACCTGGGTACCTACTTACCTAGGCCATCATCTTGGGCAATGTCACTCAACAAGCGGTTATCTCACTAAGAGGTACCTCGACTGGTGTGACTTCTTATTTCATTCTCGTGTTTCTCGTGTAATCTATCTTCTCCAGCCGCCTCGTCTCATCGGCTCATGACGTAGGGCCAGTTTCTCTACACCCTCGCTCGTACATCGTTATTACCACCTCTTGCCACTCCATTGGGTATTCGACCGCGCCAGTAAGCTATGACGTCCAGCTCCTTGAAACCATCTCTCTGCCCGTAGAGAGTGTGTATTTTCCTTCCATGAACTCCTATACGCACCGGGGGATGGTCATCCAATCCCTTTTGTCCTAATAGAAAAGTAAACACCGACCAAATCGCACGTCTATACACCGATACATGGCACGTATCGTACTCGATTGAGAAAGAGGGCTCAGGTGCGCCCTTCTAAAGCAGCAAGTTGGGCGGCCAGTGCCTCATTCCCTTTCAGTAGGTCCTCCAGCCATTCCGCTGCCATCGCAAGCATAGTACTTTTACTGAAGCCGCCTCCACGAAGGCCAGGAACAAGATCACACAAGTCGTCAAAGCCTTCTTTAATCAGAGTGCGCCGTTTTTGCTCACTCTTTATGTGGTTCTCGCGCTTCTGTTCTTCTGAAAGGTTCTCTCTTGACACTTTGCTATTGTTTGCTGCCGACTTGCGACGTTTCCCCCCAGCAACGTCATCTGCAACAGCCGAAGTGATGGGACCGGCACGTTCTGCTTTAGGTTTCCGCCTCCGCACAGGCTTAGGCGTGATTGTCTCTTCCTGCGCCTCTTCATCTGGAGTATCCTTGTTATTTCTGCTCTTCCGCCTTTTACGTGGGGGCGTATCAGCTTCTTGCACTTTCGTGAGCTCAGCCAATCTGGTATATGGGAGCGGCCCCTTGGTATGAAGTGGGCTGCTGGGTCGCGTGTTATCGGCGCTTTTACTGGGCTCAAAACATTCAAGAACTTTGAGTTGTTCCTTCGTCAAGGACTCGGCAGTTTCTTTCTCCGAGTTAGGAGTATAGCCTTGAATGCGGTTGAAGTTGGCATCAGAACCCCACTGATATTCGGCAGGTGGTGCTCGATGCTGGCGCTTGTCGTGGGGTCCCATCATCCAGTCCGGGTAATGTTCTTGCTCGCTTGCTGCAACGCTGCGTCGATGGTCTTCCCGGAATTCTTCTATAGGTTGATGTCGTAGGTGGCCTACTGGAGGTCCTATTGGGTGCCTCTGGACCGAAGTATCAATTCCGTTGGAGTTCTGACGCTGATTTGGGCCGTTTTGAAGTAAAGTAGCCGCCGCGTTCAGCACATCATCGGGAGTGTGTCGATGCTCAGTTTGATGTTGTAAATGGGGAGGAGGTGGTGGTGGCGGGGGCATCATATGGGATCCCATTGGTGCCATGCCATGGAACTCGTTGAGATTATGGGAGAGTCCTTGAGCCGACGGCTCGCCAAGTGAAGATCCTGGCTGCTGGCCAAATGAAGTACTGGACCCCATGAATTGCGGAGGAAGATCAAGCCAAGTATCGCTGAAATTGAGCCCCTCACCGAAGGAGGGCATATTGTAATGGTCGGCATTGATATCGTCGAAGAAGGATGTTAGAAGTCTGTTGTCGGTATCTGTCAAGAGAGGAGCTCCAGGTGCAGGCTCCGGTGGATCGTTGATCGGAGGATCTTGATTAGGGTCGAATGAATCTGGTCGGGTTAAAGATTAGCAGACTGCTCTTTGGGTTGGTGGATGTGATGCGAAGCATAGGAATCTCGGCGAGCGGTTCACTTACAGCCAAAAGGCAAAAAAGGGTCTGAGGGCGGCTGCGACGAACCCATCCTCGGAGCGTGCTGTACGGCGAGCATGGATGCGTCTTTTGTAATATGGGTTTTCTGTAGAGGAAACGCACTGTGCTACAAAAAGAGCCACAGTAGATGTGTAAATTTTTGTGATTTGAATGACTGAAAATATTTGGCGGGTGTATCTCGACTCGACGGTGTAAATGGTAATGTTTCTAGAATGGTGTGCTTTTTCGTTCGGCATCAAGCGTATAGACCAGGACAATAACGAGCTATGCTGTCTGTCTAGCACATAACAGTGCAAGCCTACCAAGTTGATGGCAAGTGAGTATGCCTGGGCAAATGTCGATTCGCTTCACACGAAGCACAAAGAGGTAACTGTTGTATCTGGCTGGAGTTTGGAGGTAGTCGCTAAGTCGCGAGAGCACGAGGAGGAGCAGATCGATACGGCGATGCTGGTGAATGGTTCGCGAATGTATTATGGACTCTGCGATTGTATGTGTGGCATGCACGTTTCCGTTTATGTGCTTCTTGAATAGCAGGCGAGGAAATATGCTGATAGTCGAGTTTTGTCGCTGGAAGCAAACAGTTGTGAATGGAAGTTGGAGGAAAGTCGTTTATAGTAGAGTTGCAGAGCTGCCTGCTTAAGCCATGGAAGAGAAAGAAGAAGAACAAGAGCGACAGGGGATCAACACAGGAAGGGATTTAGTCTGGACGGAGAGTGCATGTGCTAAAACGTGCATTCGCTGCGTCACATCACACCCGCGACCTAGATGAAGACAAAGAAGGAGCAACAAGGGCCCAACTTCTCCTGCTTCTTCATAGGATGGCTGCTGTGCTTCTGGCCGGGAAAGGTTTAGGAATTTTACCTTATAGAGGCCAAATGGTAGCGGGCCAGGGAAAGGATGGGAGGGTTGGGATGGATTGGACGGGATCGTGGAGGAGGTGGTGGTAGTGTTTAACTAGGTAAAGCGGTTTAGGTGGGCTAGGTTGGAGGAAAGCGGCGGGAGCCCACCGTGACTGTCCTGGCGCAGAGGAACGTGTACGGTACGGCAGGTTGAAGGCGGACCGCGAGTAGTAACTGAGACTTAGATGGAAGGTAGTCTTGTTTTTGGGGAAACGCATCCAAGGACCAGGCTTGCACGGCAATTGGACCCATTGGTCCATGTTGAGCACATTCTGGACCGTCTTAGCCATGTGGGGTTGCCTCGGAGCATTAGAAGCACTCAATCTCCAAGTACTTTCTACCTCGACCTCATGGCGCTCTAGTCATCAATCCCCCATGTTCCCCTCCCCCAGGTCACTGTGTCACCTGCAACTTTCATCGACGTCGACCAGAGCCTTTAGCTTTTGAAAAAGCTTGGTTGTGAATATTCTTGGAGCAATCGGATCGTGGGTGATGTTCAGCGAGTCGAGCCTCTACCAAACCCATAAAGTGATCCAAGCCCCCGCGCCTTGTTCAACAATTACCAAAGCTCTTTCAACACCTTCGTCGTTACATCCCCCCCCCGAGACTCCCGGTAGGGTACTGTCCGTCCTGTAGGTATGGGTACCTACCTATGGGGGGGTGTCTATGGGTCGGATCACCTTGTCATGACGTACCCGTATATCCATAGTCTGCCGTCCAGCTCTATGCATCTATGGGACTATCACATGCTTGAACCTCTCCCATCTCCAGCACTCCCAACAGCTCTATTCTGCGACCTTAGTTGACGACGCCTCATCTCCAGCTGCCATTCATTCACCCAGCCAAGCCTTAAGAGTCAGACAGTTCGTCCAATCTTGATTGGCTCTATTCTTCTGCTGAGAGACTCGGAGAATCTAGTCATCTTGGCGTTGCACGCAGTTGACTTGCTGCAGATATGTATGTTGGTGGTCACTTGACTGGTTTTACTCACCTGTAGTCAGCAACCCGATGAGGCTGAACCAACAATATTGCATTGTCTGGATCAGCCAGCATAGCCACAAGCACAAGCTCAAGCACATGCGTATTTGTTCTCTCAAAAGTGACAAAGACTTTTTTACGTCGACTCGTGACCACGGTCGGCCCGTGCCAGTATGATATTCAGGGCTTACCAGGGTTGATATAAGACCTCCCTGGAAAGGAAAGATGCCAACTGAAATCATGCTTCTTGTGGGAAATCAGGCCAGGAAGAAGAGCCGAAACCTCTTAGAGCCCCGAAATTCGTCGTGGGGCTTCCCTGCCGTAGGTGTTTTTGTTTTTCGAGAACAATTTCATCTCCATGTGTGAATCTACCTGCCTACCTTGGTACTAAGATGTGTCACTTGGAAGTCGGATACGGGCCAACTGGCTTAGACGTAAGCTAGGGGAGGCAAGAAAACTTCAGACTTTGATCCTAAATGACCAAAAGATTAAGGTAAGTTGACATAAAGTTAAGGGGCTCTATCATAAATTTATTTTTGGCATCTTATCTTGACGTCTGGGGTTTTCTTGCTTCCCAGGGACAAGATACCTTATGTAACTGATCAACTGATAAAATTGTACCGGGTGGTCAAAAATCTGCATTATTATTTGCTGCACTGTTGTTCCCTTTTTTCGTCCATGGTCTTGAAATCATAAGCATTGTACAAGATAACTTACATAGTAGAAATTTTCTAATTCCGGCGGCTGTGGACTGAAGGATTCTCAATTGTTCGGCCTTATAAGGTAAAATTTACGTACCGGACCCATATTATGCACATGCCTCTTCTCCCAATGCAGCAGCTGCCTACCCCTGTACCCCAGAATTACGGGCAGACAGGTGGGGCGGGGCGTTCCTTTGACCACATGCAAATTGTTGTACCTACAGATGTTAACGTTAGCGATAACCTCACTCAGCTGCTACTTAATCTCACACCTAAAAGACCTACCGTTACAACGAACGACCCGGGTCTGTCCAGCAGCCGTTACAGTGGAAATCCGGAACGCCTCATGTCTAAATCCGTTCTCAACTACCGTGCCCAGGCCCGGATTGATCGGTTCTCAACTTTGATTTAGCTGAACCCCTGAACTCTCAGGTCATCATCGTCACCAGCAACATCGTCAGCCCTCCCACTCGGGCATTATCCGTGTAATCTGCCAAGATTGCTTTTGAGCTTAATTCTCTCTTGAATACTTGCTAGGCTGTTTCATACTCTCAGCCTCACGGATTTGTTACTCAAAGAATAATAGTTTCTGTCGTGATAGGTTAGTTTCACAATCCCACGTATTGACTTCTCTCTTTCATCTGCAACTCCATCACCCTGCGGCGGTTGCGCTACACTACACTACACTGCACTGCCTATAGCCTTGGCAGGGGGCGTTATGATCTACGACCTGTCAAGGTAGATCATTTGCGTATCTCTCGGTCTATTTCCTGCAGTACTACATACGATCCATGCTTGCCATGCTGCATATTCACACGCGGTATCTTAAACATCAAGCCGAGGCTCAAAGTGAGAGCTCGGCGATGAATCTCCACATTTTCGATCAGCTTCAAGGGACGAGTTTATCATATCAATCTCCTGACTGTTCATTTTATCTGGACAAAAGCCTAGATATCTTTGCCGCCTTTGCCGTCAAGTTCTATCATCAACCTTCTGTGAGACTCATACGTTGCATGATGTTGACATATCCCCCCGCTACTCCAAACCACCGACCTCCCCTTTTCGATTATCTTTACACCACCTTTTTCTCTATTCATTATACTTTGCAGGGGTAGATCTGTTATTGACCGCTCACACACAGTCAGGATCCCCGCGATCATCTTTTCAGATACCCACCTTCTGAGTGCCACCGGTAGCAGGTGCCGTAGCCCTGCTTCGGGATATTGTTGGACATCTCTTATGCTGGAGCAGCATGACCATGCCTGCAATTGATGTGCGCCCTGTCCGTAAAGGGCCCCTGAGGCTCGATCCCATTCCCGAGATCCTACGCCCTTTGATTCGCGCCTATCTCTTGGGCTATGCATCTGCCGTGGCTCCCCGGCTGTTGACATTAGTGTTACAGCATGTTGCTAAGAGGAAGAGGAAACCAGCCAACCAACTTGCCCCGGACCTTGACGATAGCTCATTCGTCAGCTCTGCGGCACACATAGTGAGGACGGGCTTCAACCCGCAGCGGTTTCCAACGTTTTGTGCCATACTAGCTGGTGGCACTACTCTGTTGAAGGCAAGTTAACCTACTCATGATGGACAGTTCCAAGATGTTCGCCTAGCTTTTCTGACATTGGTCGCCTTGTCCTTGGCTACCAGAACCCACCGGACCGTTAATGTTACTTCGATATGCCGTTAGCTAATACGCCGAAAGGAACCTTTGAAAAGCATTCTAGAGAAAACCGCAAGGGGGCTCAGCGAGGCAGGTCGTTTGAGGTAGGCCTTCAGTTTCACTCTGATGAATCATGATGTTCCTTGCTAAACAATCGTCCTAGACTTGCAAGATGGTTGTCAACATTCCTTGCTGCATGGTTTGGCCTGCGGCTGCTGCACTCCTACGAGGGCCGAGCGTATACCGAAACTGTGCCACCGAAAGAGGGCTCGGCCCATAATACCGAGCCTCAAACAGTCAAGTTTGCTGGTCGAACGATGGATCTAACCCTGTTTGCCGTCACTCGAGCCCTCGATGTCCTTGTTGGTGATCTGTGGGCGAGGCACAAGGCCCGTCGTCTGGCCTCCAACAGGTGGTCCAAGGTAATTAGACCATGAAAATCACCTGATTATGATTATCGGATATCCATAGTTACTGACACCTTCTTCCTAAGGCTGAACGATCCCTCTCCAAGTTCGTTGACCCCCTTGTCTTTGCAGCTTCATCAGGCCTTGTTATGTGGGCTTGGTTCTATCATCCCAGCCGCCTGCCCCGCAGCTACAACAAATGGATCACCTCGGCAGCTTCCGTGGACTTGAGGCTCATCGAAGCCCTTCGGCGGTGCCATTCAGGCGAGTTTCAGTACGGCAAGGAGACTGGTCAGGCACATCTCCTTCAAGGCATGTGTGTGGACTACGAGTGGCCACTTGCCTGGGGAGATCCTGCGGTAGTTGTTCCCATACCTTGCCAGATGGTCCATATGTCCAGCGGGCCTTCATGCGAGTACCATGCTGCAAGCCGCTTCTTTCGTGCGTGGAAGTGGTCAATGGCTACGTACTTGCCCCTGACACTCGCACTCGCTCTTCGAAACCCCTCTCGCAAAGCTTTACATCGAGCCATGACCTCGTCTTGCCGTTCTTCTAGTTTCCTCGCGACCTTTATCACACTCTTCTATTATGGGGTCTGTTTGAGCCGTACGCGCGTCGGTCCCCGTCTTCCTGGCGGCACAACCATTGAGCGTCGCCAGAGCATGGATAGTGGGATCTGCGTTGGTACGGGTTGTTTGCTTTGTGGCTGGAGTATCATGATTGAAACAGAAAGCCGGCGAAAGGATATTGCGCTCTTCGTTGCCCCTCGTGCCTTGGCCACTGTTCTGCCTCGAAGGTATTCTTTGGACAAAGAGTGGCGAGAGAGACTTGTATTCGCCGTCAGTACTGCCGTTGTCTTTACGTGCGTGGCAGAGAACCCCGATCGAGTGAGGGGCGTCTTTGGAAAACTGCTGAAGATGGTTCTCAGTAAGTAAACGAGCTGGCTCGGCATCCATCGGGAACTGGAGCCTCTGTTTCGATCTCGTCATTCTCGTCCTTCTTTTCTTGTTGTAACCAATGTGTACAGTAGAGCAACGTCGCATAGAATAGCACCTGAATTCTAATGTATAATCATTAAGCAATAATACCATATTCAGTCACAAGGTCATGCCTGTAATGTAATATGATAATTCTACTGCAATGTGTCTATACGCTACTAAGCTCATTATCCCTTAAACCAAGCAACGGCCCCCAGCACAAAAATACAGGCCAGCATATCACTCCTTACTGTCGTGAATATCTGACCATAACGCATCACGACCTCGACATAGCCCTTGGCAGGCTGGGGTAAGAATTGCATCACAGTGCCTACAATGCCAGAAGGGGGGCTGCCTCTCCTGTCTAGAAAGAAGCGAGTTGTGAGTAGCAGCGACTCGGCTGTGGCAAATGTCCAAAAGAACAGCTTTTTGCGGTGTTCCAGTTCCGTCTCGAGCTCAGGCTCGGCGGCTGCGATAAGCGGATCGGCGGGTGTCGTGCCTGCAAGTGCGGCACGCTCACGCTCGATCTTGCTGCCAGAGAAGGGGGTAAGCATGACTATGTAGAAACCCAGACCGAGAGCTACAAGGGCATGGAGAAGACGCCAGAGGTTGGTAGAGGCGCTGTTGCGGACGGCTGCGGACGGTACGGGGGGTCCTTGGCCAGGCGCCATGCCTGGCATACCGGGAAAAGGAGGCATTGAGCCAGCAGGAAGACCAGCACCAGCCATGAGCTGGGACATCATCTTCATCATGGGGTCTTCCTCAGCTGCTCCGGGTGCAGGGCTAGCGGTACCACTGCCATTGCCACGCTCGAAGCCAAGCATCATCTGCCGTAGTTGATCCTCTGAGATGGCGGGTTCTGTGATTTCAGGTGCATTTGTTCGTGAAGTGGCAGTCCGCTTCGGCTCGTAGTAGTGGTCTGAGATATCGACTTCTTCGGGGTCGGCATGATCGGCGGTGGCAGACGCAGCGGATGCTGAAGCAGCGGGCGCTGGTGCTGGTGTCGGGGCATCGGCCATGGCAGTAGACGCAGTAGTAGGCTCTGGTTCTATGAAAGAAAGTCAGCAACTCTGCAGCTGGAGTTGTATGGAACAACCGAATCGCACCTCCTGGGATACGACCCCCAAGACCAGTAATCTTGTTCAACCTTGCAGAACCCCCAGCCTTGAGTTTGGCTTCACGGCGTTCCTTGCGAAGACGCGCTTGTTCAGCAGCTCGCCGGGCGGCAGCATCTTCAGGACTTTGCGTCGTCTCTGACATGATTTGATAGTTATTGGGAAACGTCTATTTGGGGTTGATATTGAAATATTGGTGTTGATGGGCTCTGGTGACGATGATGTGGTACTTGAGCCGAGTGGGGATCCATTGACAACTGGCCATGATACCCATAGTACCTAAGTACTAGGTAGGGCAAGGTAATACAAGTCACCTACCCTGGAGATGCAGATGTTGATGTCGCAATGCCCCCTTTTTCTTTTGACTCCTATATAAATGATACTCAAATTGCACGTATTATTATATTTTCAACCCTTGATCCTGAGCATATCCTCTACTTCAGCATTTCACTGAGGGAATTAGGTCTCTTCTTAGATATTACGTTGGAAGTTCAGGCTTCTATTATACCAGGCGAAATTAAGTCGAGGAATCAAAGGCTGATTACGAAACAGTATTCGAAGAAAGATCCAGAGGTTTAGAACCATGGCAGTATTATGAAATAGAAAGGCACACAGTAACATCGTCATTTATTTTTCTAACCCTCGGCGTGGGTGTCTTCTTGTAAACTTCGACCCCAACCATGCACCACGCGCTAAGCTATTCAACATCACGTCCGCGCCCTTCATTCATGATCCATAAGCAAGGCACAATAAGTCATGTTATACTAAAAGAAGCTTGCTCACGGGGTAGCCTTGCTCATGCTAATCAATCGCTTGACACCGACCTATTGTTGGGAGAATTAGCATTATAACCGAGTTATGACACAACGAGAACTTACCATCCAGTTGCCGCACTCCTCAGTCTTGTCTCTCTGAAGCTCAACCTGAAACCTGTGTGCGGCTTCGTAATTCTTGGCCTCAATAGCATTAGCAAGCTCGGTAAGCTGTTCAATTGTATCAGGCTTGACAAGTTCCTCGTTGTTGAGGTGGTCAAAGAGCAAACCAAGCCGCTTCTGCGTGTCCTTAACTTGGGGTGCAAATGTCGCAGGAGCCTTGGACGCAACTCGTTGCATATCTTGGTCTAGGATGTCTACCAAACGCTGGGCATTAGGCGGGATATGCGAGCGGTCACCCGCAGGGTGTCTGGCCTTGGGAGGGGCTGACGCCTGGGGGGGAGGAGTCGGCTTGGGAGAAGAAGCAACGGGAGGTCCACCAGGAGGTCCGGGTCGGCTCATGGGAGGAGGCCCAGTCGGAGGAGGTCCCGTGGGAGGTACAGATTGTTGAGCAGGAGGGACACCGTATGGAGAGGGAGCATACTGGTTATGAGGCGTTGACTGCTGAGGAGGAGCTCCAAATGACCCGGCCGGAGGAGGACGGCTTGCGGCTCCAGAAGGGGGTACAGACCCTGGGGGTTGGCTGTACTGTTGCTGCTGCTGTGCTGCAGGAGTGGGAGCATATCGGTTAGTGGGGGGCCCTCCTGCTGGAGGAGCATTGTACGGTGATGCTGTTCGAGGAACGACATTGGGCATTGGTGGGGGGATCGCGCCGGCAGCAGGAGGAGGGGGCGCGTATGGGTTATGGCTACTGACAGCAGGAGGGGGAGGAGCCTGGAAGGTTTGTGGAGGAGCTGCTAGAGGTGACTGAACTCGAGGCGGCGCTGATCCTTTGGGAGGTGGCGGAGGGGGAGTCGAGCCAGTTCGCTGTCCAAAAGGAGACGCACCAGGAGGTGGAGGAGGTACACCTGTGCCTTGTTGGCCAGGGAAAGGAGATGTGATAGGCTGGACACTGGGCGTGGTCCTGCGCGCCGGAGGTGCTTTGGTGACAAGAGGGACATCATTCCAGTTGTCCATATTCTTCATCTTGGCAGCAGGTGTCACTGATGAAGGTGTTGGGTTTCGAGGAGGACCGCTCATCGGTGGGGGGGCTAAGGGGGTGGGAGCACCGTAACCCAGCTGAGTGGG
>JAAVUA010000040.1:0-399275 GCA_014898875.1 Fusarium miscanthi
CCCAATGATCTAACGTGTAACAGACATTAGCCTCGACGATCTAGACCCAAGGGTCCATTTTCACAGGGCCTTCCTGTTTCGTGAGCTTCGCCCCTATAAAGTTGGCACTTGGTTGGTAGGTTGGGGCGTAGCGTAGCGGTTTGCTTCGCGCTGCGCCTGAGTCTGTTGGGTAAGGATCCATTTTCGTTTACCGTATATCGACCCAGTTGGTGGAGACGCAATCTCGAGGGTGATGCCTCGTTACGGCTTAGCCAATTACAACCCCGACGCTAGCAGTGAAGATCTAGCTATGACTGGCTAAACGTGGGCGAGGTCGCCTCGCGATGCTGGGTCTAGACTGGGGACAGCCCCTGAGTTTGGTGGAGCTTTCAGGGTCCAGCGCTTCTGCTGGTTATGTCTTGGGTTAAGCTTTTGGGACTTCTTGTCGTAAAAGCTTAATTGACATGACATTTTACGCGTCTGACTCTGAGGCTTTGCCGTTACACTTTAATGCGATGGTTATTTAAGTTTATTCGGCATATGCCTACTGCAAATAGAGTTTTTCGGCATGTGCAGACGTTGGGTGCGTTTTGACCATCGAGATTGTTGAGTCCTGCTCTCTAATGAATTATGGACCAAGGTTGGTGATCAGCCCAACAGTGAAGCGGAATTGCAGTGACAAGTTTTATTGCCGTCGCTCATCTCCCCGCAATTATGCCTTCGCCACTGTCTTTTTTCGCTCACCGAACAAATCGCAGAATTATCGCGTGCGTTGATGCCTGAATTGTCGCCGGCAATCTCGATGGCACTTCTCCTCACCACCACCGAGGAAACTTGATTCTCGCCCGCTCGATACATACCTCGGGTAAAAAGCACAAAATCTCAATTGGGGCTGTGTGCAGGCCACTTTACCTACCCTGGACTGGAAGCAGCCGGCAAATTGACTCCGCATCGCTTGGAAATTCGGCAACTGGGAGAGGCATTTCACTACCAACACGCAGGTCACACTTCCAAATTCCTAATGCGGTGTCTGTATCGCGTGACTTTTTCCCGCTGGGGTGCATGAAAATGACTCGCAAGCTCTAGAGGCTTGTTTGGCGCGTGTCGCCATTTGGGTTTGCCAAGATTTCGTGATTAGCCCCGGTAGGGCTGATCTCTTCGGTAGTAGCATAGATTAGATAGCGATAAGGCCTTATCTTGGGGTTATCTACTTGGTGAAGCCTGACTTGCAGCGTACAGCCACGCGAAAACGTCAGCATGGAACGGTATGACGACGAACGTGAATGACATTCTGCCAATGAATCAACTGCCGTTTAGGCGGGCGTTCAAATATCGGTATCTAATTTAGACTAATTTTTAGACTTCAATTTTACTCTATGTGCGCTGGCGCTAGCGAGACCATACTCCATGCCTATCGAATCACCGCTGGCCCTTTCAAGATACGCGCAATGCCTTTAGTCTTCCGCGGATTATTACTACATCGGGCCACTTTAATGCTCTACACTTCATCGCCTCCTCATCTACTTGGTATCAACACGCGATGCTTGATCCCAGTGCTGTCGTAATGTGATCGCCGCAGCGGTTTCACTGGTCCAGCATGTCAAAGATGGCCTTGACCTCTGGGACCTTCGCCTCAAGCTCCTCCCTCGTCTCATCCCAAACACGCGCCTGAGCAGCACGTCCACTCTTCCTCACCATGAAAGGAGGATAACTAAATCGTCATCAGTACCAAAACGTATCATACCATGCAGATCACTTACTCAGCAGTATCAAAGTCCTGCATAATCTTGCCGTGCGCATCCGCCGTCGCCGAAACACCATTGACCAGAGCCGTCGCACAGATCTGCGGATCTCTCGCTCCAAAGTTCATGATCAGTCGTGGAATAAGCTTCGCCTGGTTAGGATTCGTAAGAGGTGTCCATGCAGAGCCCGGATCGGCGCTGTTGATGGTGACCTTGCGTGGAAGCTTCTCCGTGGCTTGGATGGCGGAGACTCGTGCCGCCAGTTCGCGGGCCCAGTAGAGGAGAAGGCCCTTGGAGCGTCCGTACTGATGAGCTTGTTCCATACCTTCCTTGTTGTTGCTGAGTTTCTTGAGGTAAGAGCCCTTTTTGGGCACGCCCATCGTGAAGGAGGAGGGGTAGATGCCAAAGGTTGTCACGAAGGTGAGAACGGGAGGGGAGGGGTTGGATGGGGAAGACTTGAGGAGAGGGAGGAACAGAAGAGAGAGGAGTGCGCCGGAGAGGAAGTTGACTTGGATGGCTGTCGACAGGTTAGTATCTTCCCAAGTCTGAGATGATTGAACTCACAAGTTTCCCAGCCCTCAGGTGATTCACGACGATTAAACGCCAGAATTCCCGCAGTCATCAAAACATGATCCAGATGCTCCAAATCCTTCGCCTTCCTCCCAAGTTCCTGGCATCCCTTGAACGTCATCAAATCAGCCTGCCAGACCAGAATCTTGGGCACCGGCTTGCCCGCCTCGGCCAACTCCTTCTCAATCTCCTCCTTCACACCACCGCAATCCCTCACATCAACAAGTACAAGCGTCTCAACATCTCTCTGCGCAAAAATCTTGGCTGCCCGAGATCCAAACGCACCATTCGCACCGGTGATGAGCGCAGTGCGTCCCTTGTACGACTCTGTGGTCACAGTAGGTCTTCCATGGCGCTGCTTGTACAGACTCTGCCAGGGGAAGTACTCTTTCAGAAAGAGGGGTACACCGTAGGTGAGGACGACAACGACGAGTGTCGCGGCCGCCGCGACAATGCCCAGATTGGCCATTTTGATGATTGTGCTTGAGGAGTAGCTGTGTCGCGTGGTGCAGGACCCGAGTAGATAAATGAATGGCCTGAGGGAACGTACGGTTTGTGGGGTAGGGAGCGGAGCGGAACAAGGTTTCGCCTCTGTTCACCGACTCTTGTGCGGCTGAGACATTTTGGTACGTCGTGGATGGAGAGATGAGCTGATGAGATTGATAAGATTAGCCGAGATCAGTTGATCTCTCGGAAAGAATTCGTATTCGTGATGTTGGGTAATAGAACGGTTATTCTCGCTTGGCGATGGAGCTGGTGGAGTTGCGACGTCATGAGGCTTTGACGCGTTGCGACGCGTAGAAGCGCGGTTTTAATGACATGAAACGGGGGCGGATTGAGCCGCGATTGATCCGATATTGATCAAGAGTTCACTGAAGATACAACAAGGTAATGCATTTAAGATTTATTTCAGTCTTTTTATTATAAAGCAACCAATTCTGGTAACGTATATACTCTGGCCTTTATCACTCATGTCTCTAACGAATCTAGATACTCTCCATAAACAAAAATTTAAAAATTATCATCTCTACCTTCCAGTATCACTTCATAAAAGATACCAACTAATCCTTCTTCTCTCTTCATTCCCTATAAATACTTGAATACCTACCTAGTCTTCTTGTCTCACCTTGGTCGAACCCTGTAACGTTCCTTATCAGTTCCCGTGTGGGGGTAAGCCACTCGACTTCTGCATCTCCGGAGCTGATAGAGCCTCAACCAATAGCACAAGCCCAACCTCTTCATCAAGATAAAACCCCTGGTTTCAAACAGGTACAACCCTCAGCTGAAAGCTTTTATCTTCAAAGACTGTTCTTTTTTTAAAGGGGTTATGGCTCGAGCTCACAACCTGACATTGCCACTACTTGAAGTGCCTGCCTGCTTTGGCAAAGAGCAAAGTCCTGACAGGTGATAAGAGATTCAGAGTTTACTGGGTTATCAAAACAGGATAGCTGTTATTGGCGCGTTACGGTTAGATCGTCTTTGACTTGTCCATATATGTCTTGCCATATCCGGGGATGTCTGGACTTGACAGCTAAGTTGGATTGATAACGGAAATGGCACCCGCTGTAGCAATGACCTTAAGATCAGCGTTTCACGCTCCTGTAATTGCAAACTTACTCTGCGTCCATCCTGCCAAGCGCCAAGTCTTTGCGCCATCTGATTTCCCCAGTCGTAGCGCCTCGCTAGGCGATTGACATCCATAATGGAGTCGCCAATGCATATCTATCATCGTGAGGCCCTCGCCGCTCCAACCGATCGACCAGAGATGGTCCTGCAAAGTATTGTCATCCTGGTCGTGTCAATACTTTCAATTCTTGGAGCTGGATGGATTATCGTTAGCTTCTTGGTAACTTCCGACGCCCTGTCCCCATGAGGCAAATAGCTTACGATCCACAGGTATTCAAAAGCCTCCGATCATTCCGCCATCAGCTCATCCTGTTCGTACCTTTAGCATTCCCGCTTCAAGCCGATGTGTACTGATAAGCTTCAGTGGGCTCGCCGTCAGCGACTTTCTCATGGCGCTCAACTTTCTCTCATCGACTGCTATGAACATCAACGGCAAAGAGATTGGTGCCCCAGAACATCAAACATTCTGCAGTTTCAATGGCTTCATGACCCAAGTCTTTGTAATACAGACAGACTACTGGGTCTTGACTATAGCATTGTGCACCTACGTCATTCTGGCAGGTTACAAATCGTTATCATCCTGGGTCCAAGATCAACGCATCTTCCTTTCGTGTCTTCCTTGGGTGCTTAGCCTCCTTTGGGCTGGAATTGGATTGAAACTTGCAGGATATGGTGATATTGGAGCTTGTACGTTTTTCAACACTGAAATGATTTTGTACTGACTTTATTAGGGTGCTGGTTCACTTCCGATAAAGTCCGCCTTCTCGCCAATTTCGTCCCACGCTGGGTCATCATCATCACCATCCTCTCCATGTACGCTCGCCTTTACTTTATTCTCCGAAAATCGCACAAGAGCTTTATCTCACTCGGGAACTCCAACTCGACATCGGAGCCGTCTAGAGAACGGACCATCACGCGATCGAATCATGATGTCTGGCGTTATCACGAGTCAGATGCCGCTGGTCGTCGAAGGCTACAAAGGGTTTGTCACCTCGATTTCTGAGAGCGCACGGCGTAGTGCTAAGTGAGAGGTAGATTGCGCGATTGATGATTATGTATCCCGTCGTGTATATGCTGGTATGGACACTACCTACGTCCATTCGGATATATCAGACCATCAAGCATACTCCAGCTCCATTTGCATTGCAGACCATGGACAAGGTCGGTAATTTGACCAATATTTGGTGACAGCACTGACATGGGTAGGCCTGCATTGTGTCACAAGGTCTCGTCGACGCGATAATCTACGGTGTCAACGAATCTTCTGTGAGTCGATGGCGGGAGCTTATATTCTCGTCTAGCGATAAGGATGCCACAGAGATTGTTTCAGCCAGAAACACTGATGCAAGAGTATCAACACGGGTACACTCCAATGCAGCCGTTGCGTCTTCTGCATCTAGTAGCAAAGTCATAATCACAACGTCGATTGAGCAGGAGACAAGCAGTCTCGATAAAGATGATGGGGTGGAGCTCACAGAGATGAAGCCAGTTTTTAGGCAAAACTCAGGCTTACGATAGAGATGAGGAATATGGGGAGATGGTTGGTTAATTAGATTCTCATCATAGATTAATGGGACAAGCGATAATTACTTATATGCACTTGAACGTGCTGGCTGCTTGTGTTGTTATGCAGGAGGAGTTACACTGACCAATGGGGTGCCGTCATGCCGACTGGCAGTGCCCAGAATTTGCTTCAACTCAATAGTCGTTGCAATCTTCCCAGTAAATCGGAGGAGCTATTCATATATGAAAAAGGGGTTTTTCTTATTAGCTTATTTTCGTTTAAACTGTCAATGTTTTGCATACCTAATTTAGACGGACCAATGGACTGATCTGAATAGCCGAGCGCGGACCCATCATGATCGCTTGTTCAATCCGCCCAGCAAGGTAGAAAAACATGCGTTTATGTATCCCCAGATTGCATGCGCCAGGTGGAGGAGCGTGACTGGTCAGGTTTGTTATTTGAAGCCGCGCGGTTCGCAACTCAGCCCCAGGCAGACAGGGACATCTGTGGTGGTGTGAAGTGCTGATAAGGCTGTGAAGGACACCACACCATACTGGCCAAACATGGAACACCAACCATCTCCAGGACATCGTAATGTCATTTATTCCTCAAGAAAACTGCTAAGAACGGCACTGGAATTAAAAGAGCTAGTAGATCTCCTTACAGATGCAGGCTTGTATTAGTGTTCTCCATGTTGGTTACCTGCCATTGACACCTCGTGTCTTGCATCCCTAGATGCGCAACATAAACAATCATTCATTGTGCCCTTGGGTTTCAGCTTGAAAAATGCCCAATTGTTAATTTTAGTAATTGGCCCCCGGTGGTTGACCTGAGTCAGACCAAAAGTGCAACAGTGCCATTTACCCAGAGCCTCGTTTGATATTCCAGCCTATTAACTCGTTCAAACACAACAACTATTAATAGCATGGCCAATGGCTTGCTTAACCCGCATGTGTGTAACACGACATAGGATACTTAATTGGCTGGAGTTAAGCGGCTATAATAGAGGAACATGCAATCCCAAGCTTGGCAGCTGAAAATGATCCACAAATGCCAATTCCTGGCATCTCTGATGATATTAAAGCCAGCTGTGCCTCGGGGACAATTTAACGTGCCCTTAATTCCATTATCCTCTTCATCTCATTTATTCCGTTATCTTTATACTCATACTCCATGAAATCATCATGCAGTTACCAACGAACATCAAGCAGTTTCACTTTCTTGTTGGTTGGGTTTGTATTCTTGAGAAAGAATACTCTGCAGCTTTGCATGTCTTGGACGAAAGCTATGGTACGAACGACGACGCTGGCTTCATATCAGGCGCAGGCGATTCAAATACGTACCAATTGGGTCTCGTTGGCGATCACCTTGTGGTTATCAACCGTCCTCCGAGTGGCAGCAATGGCCAAATTCCGGCCTTTAAGATTGTGAGCGGTATGAAGCGCACATTTCCTCACATGCGCTTTTGGATGCTTGTTGGAATTGGCGGAGGGGCTCCATCCAGAACAGTCGATATTCGCCTGGGCGATGTCGTGCTTGGCAAGTCAGTCATACCTTACAAGACTGGCAAAGAAAAAGACAAAACCTTCAAAATCACTGGCAAGAGAAAGGAGCCCCCAGATGAGCTTATGGGTGTTGTTACAGACCTTACACACAAACTGGGTATTGGACTTTCGTTGAAACAGAGCCTTGATGATGTGCTTCAGCGACCAAGGCAAGACATATCACCGGGTATTCTCCAGGAAACATATCGCCGCCTAGAGGACGACATCCTATGTAAGAGCGACTATGCACATCAAGACGACGTATGTGTTTGTCTTCGCCATCCGCTAGAGAATGATTTCGGGTCAATCAAACGTCGCCAGCGTGCGGCCGGAAGCCTGATACAAACACACTGCGGTAACATTGGATCAGCCGATCAGGTCATGAGGAGTTCAAAAAAGCGAGACATGTTAGCTTGTCAGGAAGACATCATCTGTTTCGAGATGGAAGCTACGGCTGTGATGGAAGCAACAGCTGGCAGCCAAGTGCTTAACCGCTGCATCTCAATTCGAGGCATCTCGGATTACTCAGATGGACACAAAAATGATGCCTGGCACAACTATGCAGCGTTATCAGCAGCGGTGTGTGCCGTGGAGTTTTTGAAGTGTTTCACGCCAAAGTCTGTTCAGAAAATGACAATCGAGGTGTCCCCAGACGAGATAAAAGACTATATCCTTGACGTTGTTCATGCTGCGGAAGAGAGGATCGACCAGTCCATTGATGCAGACCTGGGCAAACTAAAGGATGCACATGATGAAATCAAAGGACGCATGAACATCCTCGAAAAATTCACAAACCAACAGACGCAATTTCCTGAGGACGAAATGAAAGCCATGCGAGTCAGCTGTCAGAAGATGCTAGACGAAACAATCCACGATCTGAAGACACGAGCTGAGATTGAAGCCGCTAACGCTGGCTATGTGACTCAGTTGGAGTGGGAAGAGTTCAAAAAGCAAATTGAAACTACGGAAGAGAAGTCAAGCAAATTAGCCACAGCACAAGAAGTGCTCGAAATAGGTGGCGAACTTGCGGATACCATCGCGGCAGATGTAAAGGGCAAAGGAGTTCGTTCTTACTCGAAATACTTCAAGTTCGGGTCGACATTCGCCGGCCATGCAGCGAAGTTCAGGGGGAAGACCGGCAACAGTACCGACATTAAGACGGCGACCATTTCTCTATCGTCTACATCGTCCAAACCATCACTCTCGTCGCAATCAGGCTATACAGCCTCAAACTCACGCAGTGACGGACGGCCATCACCGTGTCTACACCCTGACACACCAAGGACCAGCATATCCTTTAACAGGCCTGACCTTATGACTCCCGCGCTGGCATCACCAACAGCAATTCGAATTGAATCGGAGCCATCTTCCATGCATATACGGTCTCAGAGCGTCTCTCCTGGTGATGGCAGGTTAGACAGACGGCCATCACCATGTCTACATCCTGACACACCCAAGACCAGCATGTCCTTCAACAGGCCTGACCTTATGACTCCCGCGCTGGCATCACCAACAGCAATTCAAATTAAATCAGAGCCGTCTTCCATGCATACACGGTCTCAGAGCGTCTCTCCTGGTGATGGCAGGTTAGACAGACGGCCATCACCATATCTACATCCTGACACACCCAAGACCAGCATATCCTTCAACAGGCCTGACCTTATGACTCCCGCGCTGGCATCACTAACAGCAACTCGAATTAAACCGGAGCCGTCTTCCATGCATACACGGTCTAACAGCGCCTCTCCTGATGATGGCAGATTGGACGGGTCTTCATCTGACATACCCGCTCAGATCGCAAGAATTACGCGTCGTTCTTTGCAATTGAGTGTTTCTCAGGAGGACTCTGGGCCTGTCTCTCCGTCTCGCCAAGGCCGTGGCAGACGAACGCCTCCTGATCCCCCCAAACAACGTTGAGGAGAGTAGCTAGGTATAAGGTAGCTTAAATAACGTATTTCTTGTGTTTTGACTTTTTCTTTCGTATTTAATAGAACGAGAACACTTCAAAGAGTAATGCTGACTTACCTGTAGTCGTTACTACTTGAATGTATTTCGGTCTCAGAACTCTAAATCACCTGTGGCACCTTGACGTTGAGATCAATCACCTCCACTATTACAGCATTTGACATTCGGATCAACTTATGAAATAGAGATAATTGAAATTTTGCGATAACAACCAACGCAGTGGATCATTTTATAGCGAAGATGATAGGCTGGAGCCTGTTGCCAGTTGTTCAACTCCTTGCAGATCTAGGCTGTTATAGCTAGTACCTGTCCCATCCAATACTTTCTTCTGGGTACACTGAGGGCAGTTGCTATAACAATATCTACCGCAGCTAGACTGTCTATTAAAGCTAGTGGTTTAGATCTACATGATAACTTAGAAGTAAAAGGAACGATTTCTACCCCATTCGTGATGTTAACTGTTTATATTGTTATTCATTCTAACGCCCATAGCCTGACGCTGGAGGCCTACCATTGCCGTGTCTCGGGAGGCCTACCAACTCCTATCTACCAAATCCTTTCGTCACCCACGAAGAGCTTCATCCTTCCCTCAACTACAACATCATCATCATTCTTAGGATATCAAAATGGCTGCTTTTCACGTCCAAGACCTGCAAGCTCAAATGAAATTGTTCTATCCCCCAGAACATTCCGAGGTCCACGACGTCATCTCAACACCAATATTCACAGACCACGTCGGCAAATACCTCAAACAGCACGCCCACAAAAAGAAAGCACCCCAGTTTGGACTGCTGGCCTGCGACATCTCCAATGGTTCAGCGCTAGACGAGTCTTCCAGGTTGTTCTACAACGTTGCGGCTCCTTCTAGCGTCTTTATCTGCGGCAGTCAAGGCTCTGGAAAGAGCCATACATTGGCGACACTACTGGAGAATTGTCTCGTGAGATCCGTTGCGAATGTCTTGACTCGACCATTGGCGGGGCTGGTCTTTCATTATGATTCCTTCGTATCGGATTCAGGCGGCATCCCATGCGAAGCAGCGTTTCTATCCTCTAACAAGCAAGTATCTGTTAGAGTACTCTGCCCTCCAACAAACACGGCGACTATCAAGGTGACTTCTGCTTCTGTTGTACAAAAGAAAGACCACTGACTCTACCCAAGAATATCTACGCCTGTCTTCCCAACGTTACGGTTCAAGAGCTTCGCTTCAGTGAAGATGATCTAAACACAAAACGCATGTTGAACCTGATGGTAGCAAGCCCGGACCAAGGCGACAAAATGCCACTGTACATGCACACCGTTATGCGCATTCTGCGAGAACTGAGAATCCAGCAGCAACAGCGAGGAGGGGGCTTCAAATACCAAGAGTTTAAGAATGCCATGAAAGCTGCGAAACTTTCTAAACAGCAATCTGGCCCTCTTCACCAGCGTTTGGAAACACTGGAGAGCTTTCTGGTGGAGCAGGATGCTCCTCCCGAAGGAAGTAAGAAAGGGAAGGGAAAAGCGGTGTCGAAGAAGGGAGGTAAAGTTGACTGGACACCTGTTGTATGTGAAATCCCAATTTTCAATCCTTGTTTGGTTCTGAACTAACACCTTGTATCTCAGAGTGGCCAGCTGACCATTGTTGATTTATCCTGCCCATGCGTAACCGCGGAACAAGCATGCTCTTTATTCGACATTTGTCTCAGTCTCTTCCTCGAGCAGAGAACAGACTTGGGACGAGTAGTCGCACTGGATGAGTCACACAAGTACATGAACAACACCAACGAAAGCAGCGTCTTCACAGAGTCCCTCTTGTCTGCAATCCGCCTCCAACGCCACAACGGTACGAGAATCATCATATCTACACAGGAGCCTACTGTATCTCCGGACCTATTGGATCTCTGCTCCATCACAATTGTGCATCGTTTCACATCGCCGGTTTGGCTCCAAGTTCTCCGGCGCCATCTTGCGGGGGCTTCTGAGATTGGCGAGTCAGGCGCCAAAGGGTTGGAAACACCAAGTGAAAGCGAGGAGGGTTCTAAGCAATATTGGACCATCCCAGCATCTGAGGTTTTCTCCAACATTGTGCAACTCCGCACTGGTGAAGCATTCGTGTTTGCTCCAAGCGCCATAATCGATGCTATACCCAAGAGTCAGGCTGTGACTTCTGTTGCACACCAGGGCCGCAATTGGCAGCCGGTTTTTCTTGGAGATGGAATCATCAAAGCGATAATTCGTAACCGTATTACCGCAGATGGAGGGAAGAGTATTATTGCCTCCTAAGATGGTTGGCTAGAGAAGATCGGGAGTCATGTGTGACCATTTCGGGGTTACAGACACTGACAGAGTCTTGGAGGTCACGTTTTGGTGATGTGGAGAGATAATTTAAACCGCAAATATCCAATAGTTCACTCTCTATCTGTGCCATCCGTAGCTAGTACCTGACCCGTCTAACACGAATTCCAGATACACTGTGGGCAGTTGCTGAAACAATATCCACCGCACCCAGCCTGACCATCAGGGCATGTGCAGCAAGTGCCACGTAATTCAAGGCCCCTCACGATGAGTTCATCTGCTTCGGCATTCCTCTTGTCCGATGGAACAGCCAGAGCAACAGTTGCTGACATGATAATGTACGCGATGGTGGTGGTGAATCTCATGATGTCTCTTTGTGTTAGTTAGTTGTATATATTGGTCATAGGGTCTTACCTCGTCTGGAGTTTGTCGTTTAAAGAACTTAAGTATTCAGATAGAGGAAGGATGATAAGACTGAATGAACTTGCTCAATGGAGGATATAGGATTGTATTATATACCCTGAGATCACGCAGTATGTACCAGCTGCACTGATAACTACCGATTCGCTGCTTTACGATGCAGGACGATCTCCATATTCGGCCCGCTGCCGCGTCATTCTATACGAACTAGAACTTGAATCAAGTGCTTTGAACAATGAATCATGCCCTGTTTATTTGAACTTACTTCCTGGCCTGCGAGGATCGTCGTCCCGAGTTCCGAAACTCCCGCGCTTTGTGTCAGTGCATTGGCGAGTAGGTCTGCGGGTAAGAAAATCAGAAAATCGGTAAGCTATCCTCCAGGGGTTATAAAACTTCTGACAGTAAAACAGCGTCCTAAAAATAACTGGTCAAGTTCTACTATATACACTAAACCTACCTGAGTCTTTCCATCATTTAGGATACAGGTCCTAAGCCTCCTTGCCTCCCAGGGCTATTAACGCTGACACTCGAGAGGTCAAAACACCTATTTCTTGTCATTGGATATAATCCTGAACCTTGTATTTCGCCTGTCTGAGCCGCTGTGGGGATCGGCAATGACGGACCGTGCCGACATCCGAAATCACTCTGGGTACGAGGAAACTTGTCCGCATGGATGGCCGCGTGAGCTCGAGCCAGCTTGCAAGTACAATTTTTCGCCATGATCCAGAATGTCGCTTGACGAAAAGTTCGTTGATGCGCTCGTCATGCTCCTTGTTTACCTCTGTCATCAACACTTGAGTGTGAGCGGTTTATTGCTTCGACGGCCCTTTGAATTTCGAAACCGCATATATCATTACCAGCCACCTTCGGCGGGTTACTCAACTGACGTCGCATTCTGAAGTAGCAGCCTGAGGCGCACGAGTATGTCCATATACCTAAAGAACCTCACGAGCCCCAGGTGCTTCATTCTCCTCATGTTCGTCCTTCGTGCCCTACTCTTTCTATCTCTTGTGGCACATATAAATAAATAGACGTAGCGGATGAGCCGTCGATGCAACTGGCTGCATTTAATTGATCAAATAGTTGGTTGTCATTGGCTGGCTTGATGACCTTGAAGGCTTCTTAATTATTGGTGCTGATACGGTGAGGACGACAACCTACTAGTTGGCATATCCAATGGACAAAGCAGGAATGGAGATATTCTTGGGAACGCTTCGGTTATGGTCACAGCAGTGACGGTTCTGTAGCCAGGGGGGACTTTGATCATGATCACGTCGTTAGTGGCGGCGAAAGATCTAGGATGAAGTTTGCTGAAGCATAGCATTGGTTCATCTCTCTGCTTATCGTGCTGGAATAGGAATTTTAGAGAACCCTCCAAGTGTCAAAATAGAAATAAAATAAGAGATAGGATGGGTTGAAGTACCGAGCTCTGGTTCGTTCTAACCGTGTTGAGATGGGTTTGAACTAACAGTATAGGGTATGGAGAACTTTAGCTTTAGCCCAAAATGGAAGTTGTTATGTTGAACGGTGTTTGTCCGATATCCCTGAGCTAGCACCGGGTACAGACCGATCGCGTCGGACACCCTCCAGATCTGGAAGTGTAGCTCATAAAACATGCTCACTGCAGCAAGAGGTCTCGGATAGATGAATAGCAACAACAGATACAGTCAACATGCCTGTGCCCATTTTGCCGGCGGCGGCATGGAACTTCCATGTGCACTGCTTCGACCCGGAACGTTTCCCTTTCAAAACAACCCGCGCATATACCCCGCAGCCTGCAGCACTGAAAGACCTTATTCAGAACTCAAAAGCTGATAATGTGATGCTTGTACAAGCGACCATTGAAGATGGATACACAGGCTTATTGGAGCACTTGCAGCAATGCCGGGACCTGTATTCCGATAAGCATATCCGAGGGACCATCTTTTGGGATCCAGGAGATCCAGGCCTAAAGAGCCTCACAGAAATCGAGTTTCAGAGGCTGCATGACGCAGGAATTCGGTCTGTAAGAATCCACGGCTCATATGGCGGTTCGGGAGATGATGTGTCTTGGGTGGTTCAGCAATTTCTGGACGTTGCTTCTCATTGCCCTCTACGTAGATACAATTGGAGTATCTCAGCACAATTACCGCTCACGACATGGTCTGCAATTACAGAAACCCTCTCGTCTCATCCAGACCTCAAAGAGATCCCCATCATCGCAGATCATAACGGCTCTGCAACACCATCCGACATCGGCACCCCCGAATTCACCTCCCTCCTACATCTCCTCTCCTCACCCAACATGTACGTCAAACTCGGCGCCCTCCACCGAAGAAGCAACCAGATCTCCCAAATGGAGCATATAATAAGAGCATTTGCAAATACCGCTCCTGACTCAATACTCTGGGGAAGCGACTGGCCGCACTGCAACGCTGCTATCCGAGGACTTACCCCGACGCCTCCACTTGAAGTAAACACAGATCAGGAGCTTGGACTTTTCAGGGACTGGCTTACGGAGGAGCAGTGGGAGAATATGCTTGTCTCGAACCCCGAACGGATATTCGGCACGCGGGGTTAGACGCTAGTGAGTGCGGGGAGAATCTGGGGTCGGGATGGGTCCGAAGGTCTTGAGTCGGGGAAGTTGAGTTTGGGAACCTTGGTGTATAAAGGGAGACAATCTTGTGAAGAGCATCAACAGAACCATCACAGTTCAAACCTCTTCTTTACAATACTTGGCCATTTGCAACATGGATAGTTCTAAATCCCAGATAGACGACGTCACCATCCTCAAATCAACTGGTGAAGAAGTCGAAAATGTCCCTACCAAACAACTCACTCTCTTGGACACCTACCGCTCCTACACCCCCGAATTCTCCAAGGAAACAGAAGCTCAACTCGTGCGCAAGATTGATCTTCGACTTCTTCCTTTAATCGTCACTATATACCTCTTCAACTATCTTGATCGCAACTCCATCACCCAAGCTCGTCTCTATGGTCTCCAGGAGGATACCCATGTCAAGGGCGCGACGTACCAGACGGCCATTTCTATCTTTTCCGCTGGATACATCATGATGCAGCTCCCTTCTACGCTGATTATGACAAAGATGCAGCCTCACATCTTCCTGGTATGTATCTCTTTTCAGGGCTTCGTGACGAGACTAACCTGTAAAGCCTGGCTGTATCATCCTTTGGGCTTGTGTAAGTGCCTGCACATCTGCAACCTCCAGTCCAACAGGTCTTCTCATCGTTCGATTCTTCCTCGGCATCGTCGAAGCGCCATTCTTCCCCGGAGCTATATACTACCTCAGCACATGGTATACCAAGAAGGAACTCGGTATCAGAATGGCTTTGCTTGTCAGCGGTATTCTCTTGTCCAATTGCTTCGCCGGTTTGATATCTGCTGGTATTCTATCCGGTATGGCTGGCGTCGGACACCTAGCGGCATGGCGATGGCTCTTCATTCTCGAAGGTCTCGCTACAATCGTCGTTGGTGTCGTCGCTTTCTTTCTTCTTCCTGACTATCCTGGTACTACTAGGTGGTTGACTGAAGAAGAAAGAGTCGTCGCACAGGGCCGATTGGCTGTTGATGCCGGAAGTGAAGAGATCCTTGGTGAAGAGGAGATCACTATGAAGCAGGCCATACTCTCAGCTGTTCGTGACTACAGAGTCTGGTTGTTTGCTTGTCTTCAGATGTCAACAACGGCATCTATTTCCTTCTCACATTTCTTCCCTACTTTGATCAAAGAGCTCGGCTTCAAGAACAACACTATAGTACTCCTTCTAACTGCACCACCGTATCTCTTCTCATTCATCTGGGCTCTCAGCTTCGCGTGGGATGCCGATCGACGACAGAAGCGATCTCCTCATGCTGCCATCTCTGGCCTAACTGCCATTGCAGCTACCATCGCACTTGTTGCCATAGCAGATCAAAAATGGCCCCGCTATGCACTGTCCTTTCTCGTCAGCGCTGGAACGTTTGGTATCTACTCCACGACATATCCTTGGCTGTCTTCAACAATCGTTCAACCACGAGTCAAGCGTGCGGCTTCAATCGGTATCGCCAACACCATGGCCAACAGCGCTTCACTCTTTGCCAACTACTTCTGGCTTGACCAGTACGGTCCTGACTTTCGTGTATCTTGGTCCTGTATCTTGGCTTTTCAAGGGTTGGGATTTGCTTGTATTATGGGGTTGAGATACTCTCTCAAGCGGGCTAACAAGGCTTTCGATGAGCTGAGCGCAACTGTTGATGAGACTAGTGAGGAGAGTGTAAACAGGCTGGACAAGGATTCTCAAAGGGCGGTTCTCAATGGATTCAGGTTCATTACCTAAAGTAGTTAGACACTAGGATGAAGCCAACCGACTTTGGGGAATTTGAGGTATGCATAGCAGAGGGTTATGTAAGAGAGGGTTAAAAGAGCCTTATTTTTATTGTAAGATAAGAGGGTTTAATACTTTTTATATATAAATAAAATAAAAATTATTTTTCTTATAGCTAATATGGACTTTTATAAGGGGCAAGGTGATGGCTATGGAGTTTGGGCCGTGGCAGGATCGAGGCGATTATAGACGCGGAATCAGAAGCTTGGACAAAAATTAAAGCAAGCAATTTCCCTAAATTGTGGGTGAAATGCGGTACATTCCTCAAAACGCGGGGAATCTGCTCATCAGGTGCCCAATGACTACTGCAAGGCACGCTACGTAGGTAGGAAGTTGTTTATTTGTTTCATCTGATAGTTCAGCTGCTGATTGCTCTGCTAATGGATTAAGATGATATGGACGTAGTAAAGCAAATTGGTATTCTTTCTGTTGTTTCATCTATTGCGAGATGAGTTCCTCCAAAATGAAAGTCTGCCAGTTTGTCCCTCAGCTCGGGATTGTAATCAACCCATCCAAGTAGTCCACCACGAACCCAAACTCCCTCACCGTTCTCGGCTGGATCATCTGATCCGCTCACAAAGAGGAAACAGTGGGTGCGCAATCCATCTGGAAGAAGTACTAGTAGACAAAGGCACACCCGCCGCGGTTGCATCGGCCTTTGATATGTACAATTGGAGTTATCGACGACAGACGACAGGCGATACCTGGAGACGCCACCACTAGGCTCCTAGGAATTGTGGTTATAGGAAAGATTGCTATTTACTCCTACATGTTTCTTTTCTTCTCAACTTTCTCTAAGGTCCTTTCAACTACTAGGTTCTCGTCCCATACCGACGTGACAGATGGCTCGGAAATCACTGCCTGAGCCCATTTCCAGAAATTGGGTGCCCTCTGTGGAAGATCCTTCAAGAGTCTCGCTGGGACTAGCATCTCATGGTTGGGGTATTTCAGCACTCTCAGAAGGAAAGGACCCGTCAAAACCTAGTTTACCAGGAGGTTAACTATTATAGATCACATCAACCGACGCCAGAGTTTAAATTTGCTTACCTCGACCAGTGTCAGACGCTCCGATGCCCCAAAGAATGGTGTTGCGTTGCTAAGCATAGGCTCGACATGTTTCGCGACTAAACCAACATACTCGTCCACAGCCACATTCTTAGCCGGAGACCCATCTGCATAGACGATTTTATCAAATATAGGATGTACTTTGATGAAATACATGTCGACAAAGTAACCCATGCGGAAGCGCTGCAGAGCCCCAGATGGTTCAGTGCTTCCCTTAAGCAGATGACTAGGATGCGAGTCTAGCAGGAACTGCACTATAAGTGAAGACTCTGTCAGGAGTATCCCATCATATGAGAGAGCCGGGACCATCCCATTAGGGTTGACAGTAAGATATTCGTTTGTACGAGGCACAGTGATGTCGATTAGTTTCTCCTCGAATGACAATCCAAGTTCCCGCAGCGCGATTTGGGCGCGATGCGCATAAGGACAATGGTGAGCGGTATAGAGGATGATTTCAGGCATGATACAAGCAATTCTCGTGCTGATGGCAAGTACGTGCGAGGTTGGTCGAGATTGTTCAGAGGCACGAAAAGAATAGTGACTATGGTCTTCTCCTCTTTTCATTCTATAGTGGTCTCCCTGGAGACTATTAAATATCTCAACGTTGATTCAGCGGAGCTGTCTCAAGGATCCACCTATCTGCTCGTGAAGTAACAAGTTAACCAGAATACGCTGTCATAGAGACGCTATTCAGGCCTCGCTTCCTGCTATGCAGTGTAGTAGTTCACATGTGTTTCGGCATTTTCCGATAAGATAAGGAATTTTCCGATCTAATCACACGATAAGAACTTTAGACCATAACAGTTCATGCGTCGGAGAAAGCCGATGGCAAGATAAGGGATGGTGTAAGACATGCTTTGCAACGAACATCTACCCAGTAAGGACTACAGCCACTATTTAATACATTGAACTCACTCATTGGGTTGCTACCGATACTTCAGAGCAGAATTTTTAGGCCTATGCAGTCCTGCGATAACTACTTCTCGTCGTTCTGAACAAGTTCCCAATTGAACAAGGCTGAAACACGACCGCAAAAATGCTTGACAATTTCCACCTTACAGCCACCGGGTATAACATCAACTACCTTCCACAATACATTGCGGAAAGGCACGGCTTCTTTTCCGACCAGGGCATTAAACTCATCACAACAATCCCAACACCCTGGGACGGCGTTCTTGATGCCCTGGCTGACGGCTCCGCGGACATGGCGCTCGGCGGCATCTGGGTTCCATCAATGTATCGCAACAGAGTACAAGACTACACGGTCTTTGCGCAGATTGCGAACCGCTGCCCGCTGGCCATGCTAAGACGGTCGAGCCGCGAGGCCTTCAAGATCTCTGATCTCAAGGGATCAACCATCCTTATGAAGTCGATCGGCGGTGCCAGTTGCGGCTTGTTCACCAAGATGTGGCTGCGGGAGAATGGCGTCGACCTCGCATCAATCGACTTCATCCAGGATCTGGATGGCGTCATGCTGGGGAACCTATTCCAGGGCGGCATGGGTGATTTCTTCGTGACGGATAATTTGTCCGCTATGGCGATTGCCTCACGCAACCACGAAATCTCAGTTGCTATGGAGATGGTTACTCAAGGAGAAGTGCCTTGGAGCGTATACTATTGCGAGACTTCGACAATCACTCCCAAGCTCCTGGATATGCAGAGAAGATTCTGCACTGGGCTGAACAGAGCCATTCAATGGGTTAATGAAACCGATCCAGAGTCGTACCGCGTCGAGCTCGCGGAACTGTTCCCCAAAGTCCACGTAGATGTGGCCATCAAAGTAGTGAATTCCTTCCGTCAGAATGGCATGTGGACTGGTGCAAAGATCCCGCGCGAAGCCTTCGACAGGTGGCAGCAGGGCTTGGCTGATGCACGATTTGTGGACAAGCCTTTGCCGTATGAATCGATCATGGAGAATGGGCCAGCAGAGGCAGCAGCAGCGGAAGTGGCGGGACTTGCTACATAGAGTGATCTGAGGCGAGAATTGAAAGAGCAGTTCTATATCGTGGCATCCTGAATATGGAGTTTTTTATGTCCCTCTGTGATCATGTTTGCATCTCCGGAGATGTTCCTGTACCCGCCAGCTGGTCAGTATATCGGGAAAAGAGTTCAAAGCCAAGATACTGCTCGCTTGTGTGCAGGAGACGGATAAAGTGTTGTGCTGTAGTTCAGACCTTGGCTACTTATGGATAGACAGTACTTCTACTGTTATCCTTCTTGCTTTGCTTGATCGAAAAGGTGTAATCTGACAAGAGTCTAATTCATTTACAAGTTACCAGCTATAGCAACATCGAGTTCAAATCCAGCGCCAGGGTAATCATTCATGACATAATCCAACTCACCAGGCCCCGGCCACTGCGCGGCATTGTTCAAGAGCTCACTGAGATCGAAATGATTCGTCGACAGAATACCCAGCATATTATCCATACCGTGGTCTTGAGCCAGCATAGTCTCCTCCCGAGGGAGTTGTAAGTGATCTGACAGGTCCTTGACGTGGCTCTCAAACTCCAACCGGCTTTGCCTCGTGTCTTCGGTATCCTTGGTAACGAGCCAGTTGATTGTTGTGGACGACAGCACGTCGAAAGCATTCCGACATCCAGTGGCGCCTTGGAAGGTCTCCGACATTGCGGATAGAGTCGAGCCACATGATTGTAACGTTGCGATGCATGTGCTGATTGAATGGTGAGCCAAGACATCGCCTGAACGCCAAATACCGTAGATGACTCCGAGCCCGGCCAAGAAAAGTTGGTGAACTGACTTCCAGAGCATCTCCACCCTCCCATCTCGTTGCAGAATCTTGAGGCCGGCAATTACTTTGGTTGAAGCCTCAAAACAAATGAGCAACTCCTCGCTTGATACATGCGCCCCAGCCGAATGAGGCCGGTAGAGCAACAGAACGGCGTTGTAGTATATGACATCCCAGTAGGCATCATAGCTGAAGATAGACGAAGGGTGCGCCTTCTTTGGGTCAGGGATGGTTGCCTGCCACTCTTGGAGGCGTGGTTGTACGCTTTGCAGCCAGGCTTTCCAATTGGGCCGAGGCGACGCGAGTCTGGCAGAAGACCAGGTCTGAGTGTGGTGAACGTGCTTGATCTCAGATTCAAGCCGCATCAACGAGAAGAGATGGGTATGCGCTCTCCGTGTGTACAGATCGAAGTCAACGACTGGCTGCGTCAGGTCTGGGCGCGATCCAGTCCAGGGATTCGGGAGTTGGACACGTGTACTCTCATCAATGATCCCTAATGGGCGGCCAAGGGTAATGGCAAGCATGCGGTCGAAGTAGTAGGTGCAATGCCAAAGTCGTCTCTGATCGTCTAGTACCTCAGGATCCATAGAGACGCTTTGTGACTCGGTCTCCCAATGCAACCCTGCATCGATGCAGAGTCGCAGTGCAAAACCTGTCAGATGCCAAAGACTCCCTTGCATAGGTGAGAGAGCCACAAATTGGGCGAGAAGAAGCACGGTCCGAAGTGTTTCAAGGTCGCTTCTGGAGTAGGTCAACGACGTCTCGATCCAGACTATTGCTGAGCGGAAACATCCGTCGCTTTGGCTCGATCTTGAGCCCGACGCGTGAGGAATGTCTACGAGTGCTATGGCAAACACCATGAATGCAACGAAGAGATCCCTGTCTGCTGCTGGCGGTGCTGGAGAAACCGCCCCAAGTGCTGTTCCATACGCTCTGTCGACTGCCCTTCCCACTTGGGACCGTGTGAGGATGGGCAGATGGGGTGTACGGTACTGGAAGTACACATCGATCAGGTGATCCGCAACGTGACGGGGCGGTAGGGAAGCTTTGGCTGGATTGCTGGATGATGTCTTGTATGATGGCAGCTGCGGCTGAGCAGCCAGAGCCGACGGGAGCTCGCTGAAATTAATGGCAGACATAACCATCTTGGCAAACGAGATGCCGCTGCTTTGGCCAAGGAAGCGATGAGCTCGTGGGCGCTCGACGACCACGTCCTTGACGCTCGTGACCAAGTCTCGAACCAAAGGCGAGCTTTCGTCAGATGGAGACGGCCGGGTGCTCTGCGCGTCTCTCTCGTCTGGCACAGACTCAAGGGAAGGGCTTTCGTGAGCCCTGGGGGTGGTTGGGGATCCGGAAGAACCTTGTCGCAGAGCCTGGATCTCCTGAGTGAGCTTGCTGACTTGCTGTTCTAATCGCAAGATGTAATCGCGCGGGACCTTTGCTTGTAATCAGCTATCAAGTTTTTTCGACTTATGATGAGAATGCAGGCAGGTCTTACGTCCGCTTGTTTCCCAGAGTCGTAGCTTAAGCAAGGAACATTGACCTTTTCGCAACTAGAACATTGCGGATATCGCTGGTCACACTATCAAAGGGATCGCATCTATCAATCAACCAAGGCATCGGGATGAAGCCTATCGTACCTTTTGCTTCCTGCGGCGACATCTGTATGCACTGATAAGCAATAGATCTGATGATCGATCGGAAAGATGCGACGGGCTCTCACCTTTGACACGCCTGGACTCCGCCTCTGATCTTGTGCTCGGCTCGTGACATGGGAGGGAACCAGTTGAGTCGTCAGGAGACGTTGGCTGACTGTCTTGAGATAATGCCAGTGAAAGCAAATGAGAGAGGCCATCCCCCGCATGGGGATATGCCGTCGGAAATATCCGAATCTCATGCCAGCTCTTATCTGATAACGACTACGATAGAACTACATTGGTACCCACATAGGTGTATGCCGCTTGGTTGCTTAGAGTCTAGCTTTTTCTCAGATCGGTAATGATAAACGATAACGTCGTTCCTGGGGTAAGCGACGGCTGATAACAGGCGACCATGCAATTGGCACGATTCTCGGGCGGCTGCTTCGTGGATAGTGTTGAGCTGCTAGTCCTCACAACTCAGGTCGAGGCCAGCATTGAAAGTCATGAAGTATATATATTCTCGCTAGATGCGATTCATCTGAATGCCTCATTCCAGGAGCCAAGCGCAAAGCTGGATCAATTACAAAGACATCTAACTATCTATTGTACCACTCGCCTTTGCCCGTTTCTCATACTTATTACCCCATAAATAGCCCTTCATTCCTATTCATCATGGATGACAAGATAGACAAAATGGCCCAAGAGCCCAGATCAGTTGATCACGAGGTAGCGTCGTCGGCGAGTATTTACATCGATCCCGAAAGAGAAGCAGCAGTCAGACGCAAGTTCGACATCTATGTTGTGCCGGTTTCGGTCATCTATCTTGTCATGTCAACACTGGATCGCAACAACGTGAGCCCCTGTTTTCCTTGCATCCGACTGTAAATCATGGGCTTGTCGCTAACGGCTGCGAAATTCAAGCTCGGAAATGCTCGTGTTTTCGGTTTCGATGAAGACGTCGGCCTGAAAAGCGGGCAGTTTGGCAATATCCAGACTCTCTCAAGTGTTTGCACCGTCCTCTTCGAGATGCCCTGGGTCCTGGCTACGCGACGCTGGGGAGCCAAGAGGGCAATCGGCACCTCATTTGTTCTGTGGAGTATTTGCACGCTTGGTACTGCCTTTATCCACACATATGGCCAGGCCATTGCTTGTAGGATGCTGCTCAATGCTGCTGAGGCCGGTCTCGCACAGGCCTTCGCCTTTTTGTTCTCGACCATCTACCCTCGTGAGTTGGCCGGCAAGCGTGTCATGACCACCAACCTGGCGCAGTGCATTTCCGGGGCCTTCGGGGGTCTCTTTGCTTATGCGGTTCAAAAAATGGGATCTCGCCATGGTTTTGCTGCATGGAGGTGGCTCTTTATTATTGAGTTCGGCCTGACCGTGGTCATCTGTGGCATTGGCTTGATCTTTCTGCCTGGCAAAGTTGAGGAGGCATGGTTCCTGAGTGAAGAAGAAAAAGAAACCATGCGCATGAAGAAAGAAAGAGATTACATCACCAGAGGTGAGGATAAGTTCGAGAAGAAGTGGATCAAGATCGCATTGACTGATCCGTTTGTATACCTTCTCGGCATTGCTTTCTTCACCTCATCCATAGCCATCAATGGCTTTGGAGTATTTTTGCCCACCATTATCTCTGGACTTGGGTAAGTCTTCGTCTGGTTCCTTTTATGCTGCCATTGTCCGTCTAGGTTCCGTCCCTCCTGACAACGTCTAGATTTGCTTCTCTCAAAGTCAACTACATGACGATCCCTGTCTATGCCCTGGGTGCTATATCTCTTTGCATCCAGGTCTACTATTCTGACAAGCTCAGGAAGCGAGGCGCCTTTATTGTGGCATGCTGCGCACCTGTAGCTGTCGGATATCTCATGTGTGTGGGTTCCAGAGATCCTAATGTCGGTTACGCGGGCATGTTCGTCCTGGTGATAGGTAAGAATACACGGACTACCTTTAGCTTGGTCAACAATCTACTAACACACTGCGAAGGGCTGTACCCCATCTCAACATTGGCTGTTACATGGATCACGACCAACTTGGCCCCAGACACCAAGCGCGCAATTGGCCAGCCCTTTGCATACAGTCTTGCTAATGTGTCTAACCTTGTCTCTGGTCAGCTTTATCCCACCAACCAGGGCCCACGCTATGTCCCTGGCAATGCCATCTCAGCTGGGCTCACCATCGTCGCGGGACTTCTTTATGCATCGTGCTGGTTGTTGCTACGACGACGGAACGCAAAGAAAGCAAAGCTGATCGCTGAAGGCGCTATTACCAACGGCAAGGAAGGCGATGAAAGTCTTGGATTTACCTATATCCTATAGTAGTATCTTGTAGAACCTGTGTCTGCATTGGGCCTGGTCTAACAACTCCTAGGTGACCTTTATAGCTTTATATAACTTTATATAAAGTAATAATCAAAGTTTCGTTAATTTACTAAAATCTGCCACCTCTTGTCTAATAGCAAGATCTGTAAGGATCTCTTCGCTGCCCCCGCCAACAACCTATCAACTGTTAGCTGCTCTGAACTCTTTATGGACTGCCGAGACAGTGGCGCAAGGAGACTTACAAACATCCGAAGGTCGCGGCTGATCTGTTCCACAGTCGCCCCCCGGCCGCCCTTTTGGTAACCCGCGCCTCCAAAAACTTGCTGAGCTTCCCTGCATGCCACTTCCAAAATCTGCCCGCCCTGGATCTTGGCCAGGGCTATCTGACTTGCGATGTTTGGCGTCTGCCATCCTGCACTAGATGCATTGACTTGGAAGGCAATCTGCTCAAGCCAAGCCCAGTGAGCTTCGACACGGTGTGCAACTTCAGCGAGTTTGCGCCGTATGACCTGATTCTCAATAAGCTTCTTCCCGAAGGTCTCACGCTCCAGCGCATATGCAAACGCCATGGCGAGACAGGTACGGCTCTTTCGATTGCAACCAACTGCAAGTGCAAACCTTTCCTTGTTGAAGTTCTTCATGATGATTCTGAAACCCTCATTCTCTGGACCAATTCGGTTCTCGACCGGAACTTTGACATCTTCCAGATCTACAAAACTAGCCCCTCCGGCGTTTTGCCCGCTATTGAAGATCTTTCTTCGAGACACGCCAGGACTATCGAGTGGGATCTCAAGGACCGTAATACCTTTGGCACCTGGACCGCCAGTTCTTACAGCAGTAGTCATATGCGTTGCCCATAGAGCGCCTGTGATCCACTTCTTGGCACCGTTCACAACGTAGAACTTGCCATCTGAAGACTTTTCAGCCGTCGTTTGAATATTGGCCACGTCTGAGCCACCGCCGGGCTCCGTAATGCCTAGGCAGATGTTGACACTACCCGAGAATAGCCCCGGAATCCAATGAGACTTTTGTTCCTGGGTTCCATAGTAGAGCACCGGTGGCAGCCCGATTGTAGTTGCGCCCCCAAGGGCAATAGAGACTCCACCTTCAACACGAGCCATTTCATCGCTCGAAATAAGAAAATGAAAGGCGTCCAACTCGCTTTGGGGGATTTCTGCTGGGTTGGGGATATCCCGAGGTCGGAATTGTTCGGGTACGTCCTCGAAAGGAATTCCAGATTTGCAGAAGCTTAGTGCAGCTGATCGTGGTACCTCGCCTTTTTGTTCCCATTCCAAGCTATATGGAAGTATATGTGTGTCGACATATTTGCGTATATTATCCCTCATTTTTCGATGGGATGCATTGAAGTAAACCGAGTTGCCAGTTCGGTACCATGCCGGTTCGCTCCATGGTACATTTGCTGGCAAATGCAGCTTGGGATCGGATGCCATTCTCGAGGATGCGGTCGCCAACGGAATTCTTTAGTTCAAGTAAGCAAGATATGATAATTTACACAACAGAAACCATTAAGCTTGGGTAAGAGGCCTGTTATATTATACCAAATTAGGTTTGGCATGTGATAGGTAATGAGGGGTCATGGCCTAAACTTTGCCTCTTCTAATGGAGGATCTGCAAGTCAGGGTCTGACTGCCGAGGTTGGGGCAGATTGGGTCAGAGCGCTTGGGTCAGAGCGCACTGCTAATAGCCTCGGAAGAGTCAGTGCCAGTAAAACAAAGCAAAATAACGATGGAAACAGGGCAATATAACTCAAGGGTACTATATTAAGTTTATTTATTATCCTAAAGACTTATAGAATCTAGTAGTTTAGAGGTTATGGGGTCTCACTAGATAGTGGGGCTGGCGGTGAGACGCCCTCGCCTCCTATCCCACCAAAAGGCGTGTTTAGAAACCGGAGAATGATCCAATTGGAGCACAGATCACTGGCCATGGACTTTGGTGAGTATATCTTAAATGTACCGAACATATCCGTACCATGACATATTATCGCTGCTGCGTGTCTTTGATCGTCGGTGAGCGCGCTCTGCGACATGCCTTGGAAACTAGCTGATGCACAGTTGGGTCATACTTGATAAAGGTGTTCACTTATCTAAACAATCACCGATCATGATCATTCATTCAATTCAAACGTAATTAATTCCATAAACTTTTCCTTGAACCCAGAAATCTCACCCGTCACTCCTAGTCCCCTTCCCCGTATTCAAATTCTCATCACTCCCTCCCTCCTCCGTGTACCACGTACTCGACTGTTTCTTCGTCGTCTGCACCAGCGAAATCTCACTATCCTGATCCCTCGACTGAAGTCGACTCTGCCCCGATCGGAAACCACTTGAGCTCGGAACCCTAAGGTTTCTCGACGCTGATGTTGATCTCGGCATCCCCCCGTATGAAGACCCCTTGGTCGTGCCCCCTTCGCGAAAGAAGTATGCGAATATCGACCGGCTGAGGGCGAGGTTGGCGCCGACGATGCCGAGGTAGAGTTCGAGGTTTGACCAGATCGCTGTTATGGCGTAGACCCCTAGAATTATTAGCAGGGCTGGAAATTGAGGGCTGGGCTTGGCTTACAGCTTAGATCTGATGTTACGACACCGAGTGATGTTGCACGAGCGATTCCGAAACCAGTGGCTCTATCGAGTGTCAGTGACTGAATCGTAATAAGGATGAAGATTGAATGGGGCAACGTACACTAGGCCCAAGCTCATCAAAGCCCAAACGGAGATCTTTGTCTTCAACGGAAGGCTGGTGTTCCATATCACAAGGACTGGCAGGAGTGAACATATCAAATCAGTGAGAATGGAAAATGCTGACGGGTTTAGTTAGCCTAGCTCGACCTGGATCGTTCGCACTCCAGATATACATACCAATCGTAGCGTAAATATAGTAGATTCGAATCCGCGGGTCCCAGCACTCGCCAACGCCAGTCCAGTATGCACTGACGGGTCTGCACTCAGAAAGCAAGATAATAATGCATCCAAAATTCGTAACAACCAATCCCGCCATAACCCCCCACGCCGCATACCTCACCCTCCGCGAGTCCTTGATCCTCAACAACAGCAGCAGGATCGAAATCTTAAGCAAGCAGATACTCGCAAAGAGCAGAATCTGCGCAACCCAGCCAAGCTTGTTATTCTGCACGTAGTCCTCCGGCTCGATAAACCAGCGATGCCGCCCGTTCCCAATACTGACCTGCCCAACCTGCACGGCGAACCGCGCGATGCCGAGCAATGTAACGATGACGATGGTGTAGTCGTCCCAACCCGACGATCGTAGGGCTAGGCGCACCCAGATCCTCACGCTAGTGGTGATGATCACCAGGGCGAGACAGGTCCCCGATATGCCCAGGAGGATTGGACCGACGTTCTGATCGGGCGGTAGAGGATTCGGTGGTTGCACGGATGCCATGATCAGTGATGACGAAAGAAATAGCGATAGAGGGGGGGAAGGGGGAGTGCATGAATGGGCAGTGGTTAGCAGGTGACTTTTGTTTATGTATGGTCTGCGCGGCATTTGTTGACGAGCAGGGGATGATGCCGGATCTGAGGCATCACAACGGCGCAGGTGCTGCCGAAACTTAAATTCTATTAAAGGTAACATCAGATTCTGCTACCTACTGTATTCATCACTAAGATCCCACTGTTTGAGTCATCCTGCCCCGTTGACCGTTTGGTTTGTACGCGGTTCGGAGCGTGCCCGCGCATCGAACCATGGCATTATTCAGGTCTCTATAATCACATCCCGCAGAAATATCGCCCGTCCTCGCCTAATTCTATTCGTCGCTGTAAGCGAAGTCCCCCAAGTCCCCGGCTGTGCTCCATAAGCAAAACCTTATTGTGCATTGGCGGGGTTTCATCGCCCGCCAAGGACGTATTGGCAGCCCTAAACAGGCGTTGCTCCGTTCCCTGTAACGGGTGAGTCTTGGGCTCGTTAATTAAATTTACAGTTGAATACTACCTCAGTCTGCAGGGGCAAATGCATGAGCGGGCGGACTCAATAAAGGCTTCTCTGCCCGGGCGTTCCTCTCTTTCTTCTTTCGTCTGTCTGCGTTCGTTCTGCAGCTCTGTGGCGATTACCGTGCATTGTAATATCTGTTGCTTTTTGAACCATGCTTGTCAAGTTGCATTTGTGGTTTAGCCTTGCTGCGGCTGCAGTAGCGGCTCCGTCAAAGGACACCTACGATTATGTGAGTTTGCTGTCTCCAATCCAAACGGCATTTGTCTCAGTCTGCCAATTCGACGTTTTAACTCTAATGACACGTCGCATTCTGCATCTTAAAATCGAGCAATCTCTCGGATCTCTCGGCTAATCATGAACTCTTTTTACAGATCGTCGTTGGAGGTGGCACAGCTGGTGTCGCAGTCGCTGCACGTCTCAGCGAAGGCCTCCCATCTGCCAACATTCTCCTCATCGAAGCCGGTCCCGCTGTGGACGATGAACCAAAGATCAACGTTCCCGGTATGAAGGGCTCGACCCTCGGTACCAAGTATGACTGGAACTTTACGACTGTTCCTCAAGCAGGCGCGAATAACAGAGTTTGGCCGATCAATCGGGGTAAGGTCTTGGGAGGGAGCTCGGCTCTCAATCTCATGACCTATGATCGTGCTGCCGTCGCGGAATACGATGCCTGGGAAGCCCTTGGCAACCCTGGATGGAACTGGAAGACCATGATCAAGGCCATGATGAAGTCTGAGACATTTACTGGCAAGAACACTGCGACATATGGCTCAAAGGGCGTTGGCGGCACCGGCCCCGTCAAGGCTGTCATCAATCGCATCATCCCCAAGCATCAAGAGTCTTGGATCCCAACTCTCAACAAGCTCGGAGTCCGCAAGAACCTCGAGTCACTCGGTGGAGATCCTCTCGGTGTTATGTACCAGCCCAGCAGCATCGACCCCTCCAACTACAATCGCTCTTACAGTGCCAACGCCTACACGGAGATCTCGGGTCCCAACCTCGAGATTCTTGCTGACACCATCGTCGCCAAGATCAACGTCTCCGGCCCCGCTGCAAAGAAGAAGGCCATCGCTACTGGCGTGACTCTCCAAGACGGAACCTACATCAAGGCCCGTCTCGAGGTCATCCTCTCCGCTGGCTCCATTCAGAGCCCCGGTCTCCTCGAACAATCCGGCATCGGAAGTAAATCCGTTCTTTCCGCCGCCGGCATCAAGCAGATCGTCGATCTTCCCGGCGTCGGCGAGAATCTTCAGGATCATCTCCGTGTCATGACTTCATACCAGCTCAAGCCTCAGTTCCTCTCCTTCGATGTCCTTCGAAGCAATGCTACCTTTGCCGCTGAGCAGCTTGCTCTCTGGAACGCCGGCAAGCGCTCTCTGTACGATTACACCGGCAGCGCGTATTCCTTTTCCACATGGAAGCAAGCCCTGGGTAACGATGCTAAGCTGGTGTCGCTTGCTAAGGATGCTGCTGGTAAGGATGCTAGCAAGGTCGACAAGAAGAAGTTGGACTTCCTCAAAGATTCTTCAGTTCCTCAGGTCGAGGTCATCTTCTCTGATGGTTACACTGGAGTGAAGGGCTATCCTGCCGCCACGTCCCCACTCTTCGGCAAGGGCTTCGTCACTCTCATCGGCGTAGTCATGCATCCTCTCAGCCGCGGCAGCGTTCATATCAATCCCTCGGACCCAGCTGGTAAACCCATCATCAACCCCAACTACCTCAGCAACTCTCACGATGTCGAAGCTGTCTTCCAAACAGTCAAGTACAACCGAAAGATTGCAAACACAGAGCCCATGCGCTCGATCTGGGAGGATGAGTACGAACCTGGTCTGGATGTGAAGACGGACGAGCAGATCAAGGATTATGTCTTGAGAACGACGCTGAGCATTTTCCACCCTAGCGGTACTTGCGCTATGCTTCCCAAGGCAGATGGCGGTGTCGTTGATGCTAAGCTCAAGGTTTATGGGACTGAGAACCTTCGTGTTGTTGATGCTAGTGTTGTTCCTCTGTTGATCTCGGCGCATATTCAGACCGCGGTTTATGGCATCGCTGAGATTGCTGCTGAACTCATCATCAAGGATGCGAAATGAGTACTTTTAGTTAGACTTTAGATATAACGGCGCATGTCTTGACTGATTGGCCGGTTCAATTAATTCCTTGCCATTCTGAGGTTTTCGCTCGTGAAATGTAGATGCCTCCGAGCACACAGAGCTAAGAAATTTAAAGCCCAATCCAACCTCTGAACCGGAGATCCCTGATACTGCGATGCCTGCCTCTGTCATGAGAACCATAATCGACTGGCACTGAGCAATGATTAAACGTCAATTTGTTCGCCGAGAAGCAGTTACTCGCTGATGCCCGATGTCAGATAATCACAGTGTCTAGCAGCCTTCCCTGTGTGATTGAAGGTCGTCGCCAACAGTCAACAAGTGTCCAAAGTAAAGAGGCCTGATCTCTGAATTCGAATAGCAGGATGTGCATCACTGTCCTCTACAGTGAATGCAGCACTACCTCCAGCACGCAGCATCATTGTCTAGGCAGCTTTCGGCAATATGCTCTCCACGACCGTCCCTTTCCATCTTGGTGCATCGCAACGCTGACAGTACGCTCCTCGCCTGACTCATCACAATCATCACAAAAGACCCGTACTCAGACCAATCAATCTCGCCTTTCGTCATGGCGATTCAGTACGTACACAGCTTTTTTTGCCGCGACCCAAGCCGTCCCTCCAAAGATAAGAAGATTGATCGCTTCGTTGAAAAGTCAGAAGGACGATATCAAGCCAAGTTTCTGGATGAGGATAAGCAGTTCCTTCGAATCACCCGAGCTTTTGTGGAGAGCAACAGCGTGGAGGACACAATTGAAGACGTATTCAAGGCGATGAAGAGAAGGGGGCTGCAGAAATACTGGCAGCGGAGGCTCACTGTGACTGGTTGCTATCCCGACTACGTTGAGGTTGACGTGGCGGAGCTGGAGAGGTGAGAGGGTTTGACGATGACAGGAGAAATAAATTGGAAAGAGAAATTGAATATTCATCAATTTTGATGCCTTTTGGATGGTTCGCTCGTGGCTTTCCGTGGTTTATGTGGAATGGTCAAGTTCTGGCTGGACAAAGAATGTTATGGGACAAAGCCATGGCACTGAGGATCCGACCAAAGTTTGGGGCTTCATCATATCTGTACCACAAACAGACATTAATTCATGAGATTCGTGTCTCTGTATCTATATGGAACATTCATTCTATCGTCGCAATACTGTAGAGGGAAGAGAGCATTCTTTCAAAAGGTTAAAATAGCTTAATGCTCAACTGCAAAAGAACTTCAAGGCGAACGAGAGCGATCTGCGCTGAACTGGATTTTTCATTGAGTCTGAACAGCACTGAATGGATTTTTGTTGGCCTTTGATGCGTGGATAAGAGTGGGTTTCTTGTGCGACATCACTGTTCAGCGTGGACAGAGAACATCCTCATCACAGGCACTCCCCCTAGCTTTTGGCATACAAAATAAGCGTAGCGCCCTCTAAACCTACCCATCAAAACATCCATACGTAACTCTTCGAAACCATGTGGCAACCAAATCCCGATACCAAGCCCACGCATTCGCACACAATATGGCGCAAAAGGCCTTGCAGCACAGTGCAGAGACTGGTCGACAAACTCATCCCCACGCCAGATAATAAACTTCACAAGTTCGTCATGAAGCATAAGATCTGCTACTTGGAATCTTGGGATGATAAGCTTCGATTGACGATTCCATTGGGCAACAAGATCCCAGAGGTGGCACTTGCTGATCTTGATGCTCTGATGACATTCGATGGATTAGACGAGTATTGGGAATTTGTGACGCAGGTCCTTACCGACGATCCGCTAAAGGTCGATCCAAGGATACAAGACATCAACTAGCCATGGTCTTTAAATAATGAGGCCTTCAGGAACATTCTGCCGATTTATAACGGTGCAGCTTTCGTTGTCTTTTTTTATTTTCCTTGCTAGTGGATTATGCGAGATTGAAAAGAGCCATTGTCTCGTCGAGAGTCTTCACAACTAGACAGTTCGCAACGGATATGTGTAACTCTGATTAGCTGTGATGAGCACCGATAGTTATATTAAAGCTGGTTCTTTCTGCTGTACTTAAAATCAATAGTTGTGAGCACATGTGTTATTTACAGCTGAGATTCGTGGCAGCAAGCCTGTCTCATCACATAGGACTTAGTTTCAATCAGCAGGTCTCTGCCCAAGAAGTTTTGAAATGTTTGATAGCAACTCATTCACTTATTTCCTTGCACGTAGTCTATTGATTCACAATACTAAGCAATATATATTCAGCAACAGTCTCTTACTCACTGACAATGCCCTCGGAGGTCCCGATAATCACAGCAACAATGAGTCCTTCCAGTATGTGATACTTTGCATGTCTACTGGTTTATTTATCACTGTCCACGAATCAACTTTGAGCCCGTATCACGGCGAACATTCTGGCCTTCGTGGACTGTATAAGGCAGTGCCTTGGATGTTGGACTTGAGTTCAATCAACAACCATCTCACACCAACACATCGACATCAAACGACTACCAGTATCATGGGTGCAGCAACTGCCAAGCAACTCCGGGAATGGTCTGAGTTGTGGAATGAAAATTTCAGACACTATTACTATGCCAAAAAGAGGGACGGCTATTTTCCATTATTGCATGACTTTACTAAGAAGTATAAGGGTAAATATGGAGTTATTTTCGACAGCGATAAGCAGACTCTTCATATTGTACTGCCCAAAGACGATTACTATCACAAAGACGTGAGGGCTCGCGAGGAAATTAGAAGGAAGCTTGAAACAGCTGTGGAAAAAGAAATGCCTCGCTGTTGGGCAAGGGATGAGGCAAAGCATCGAGAAAGAGATGAGCATTTGGACCAGATAGTGGAAGCGTACTATCGGGAGCAAGAGTCTAAAGTTCAGAGATAAGGAAAAAGATGAAAGAAACGAGGGGTAATCCGAAAAACGTAGAGTCAAAGATCAGAAATCGATATGATTCTCAGCTTAAACAGCGGGCTAAGATAATTCCCTTCCTCGGGATGGTTCCTGGCTTTGTGACGCAGTCCCAGGGTAGCGAAAACGCTATATTGCTTCAAGATGACGATCCACCAAGCGAGAACTACGAAGTCAGTGGGAAACTTTCCATGGTTACAGAGGCTGAGCATGCAATGAGGTATTATGTTTGGTTGAACTCTTTGAGAAGCTCTTTCACTTCCTGAACCAAGCCTGGTGATGCAATGGGAGTTCGCACTGATTAATGTTATTCATTATGAAGCCCTTCCTACTCTGAACCTTGCAGCTTCTGCAGAGTCGCTGATGGTTACGAGTGTGAACCAGGCCACCATGACTTGTAGAAGTATCACTCTCGATATTCCCTAAAGTGGTTTCCTCTTCACAGCCTATCTTTCCACGGGCATTGATAAAAGGAACGTTGGGCGTGCTCTTTCGTCTGATGTATCATACCACCTCACAGGCAACTCCCAATAATACACCTGAACGACAACACAATGGATCCTTCTGATTCTACCTGCCAACCACCGGCATATATCGACGGACCACCACCGCCGTATCCTATCGGATCATCTCCTCCATATCCCTACGAATCATCGCCAACATATCTTAACGAAACGTTCAGACACTACTACTTTATCAAAAGGAAGAATGGGTGGATGCCTACCCTTATTGCCTTTATAGACAAGCATAAAGACCTATATGAGGTTGAGCTCTGCGATAATGATACAAGGCTTCACGTCACGATACCTGAAGGCTCTTACATGAGGATGGAATTGACAGAGCTTCTGAAAATACAAAAAGAATTGAAAGCTGCAATGAAGAAGGGAAAGCTTTTTCGCTATTGGGAAAGTGACGGCAGCAGGAACTACGACGCACATATGGGCCTAATAGAAGAGAAGTTAAAGAAAGTATACCGAGAAAGGCTGGAGCAAGACGAGGAGTTCAGAAGGACGGAGGCTAGCAAGACACCCTCAGTTATAATGATGGAGCTTGAACGACGTACACGGTGTTTTCTTGTGTTGTGATGAGGTTATGGTCATTGCCGGGACGGCTGTTCGAGACACGGATCAAGAAAGGTCAATTGCTGGCATTCTCAGTATAGTTAGTCTTGAATGGGATACTGCTTTTTAACCTCTTTTCAAAGCTATCTTGGAAAATGCTGTTGTGCCGTCAGCGCAGCCAAGCCGCAGGTAATGAATATAGTAGGCCATTGTGCACGAACACAATCGATGGTCTATAAAACGGGATACTTTAATCATATTAATAAATAGAAGAGTAAATTAAAATAATTGGAGACTGATGAGCCGTATTGGTGCAGAAGGCAGTTTCTTCCGATGCTGAAAAACTTACATTGCAGCAAGAAATAGCTGGAAGTATGATACTGCGGTCCACTGTTTGCAAGTAGCTTGTTCGAGGATCACCTTGATCTCGTGTATAGACAAGTCGTCATGAACAACAGAATCCATCGCTGGTCAGTTCTGTTCAGCGTCAATGGACTTTGACACAGAGAACAGACGCATATTCACCAATAGCCTTATGGGGAATCACTGCCTGTTGAACTTGGGAGCATTTCTTGATCACAGGCCGTCCTCACATACTTCAAGTTCTATTTAATCATCGCCTACGACCGCTATCTGGCCCACTCAAACATCCTGGCCATATCACATCAGAGAACTCAACTAAGCCTTCCACCAGTACCAAGTTCATCATGGAAACCCCAACTTCTCAACAACTATCTGAACCATCTCAAGAACAAAAGCAATTGGATGAACTATGTAGAAACTTCTATTTCGTCAGAAAGAGGGAGGTCCGTATGTTTCCAGGCGCCAAGACCTTGCTGAAGATGTCGATCCAGAAGTACATGGCGAAGTACGAAGTGGAATTTCTGGACGACGGCCAACGGCTTCGCGTTGCGGTGCCCCTAGATGTTTTTAGAAAGGACAGTGATGAGAGATTACGCAGTCTTATGGAGATGCCAGATGCCATGGAGAAGGCGAAGCTTTTGACATTCTTTCGCGATGATGCGATCGAGAATTTGAGAAAAGAGATTCAGGTGACGGAAATCCGCATATCAGGGCTTCGGAAGATTAATGCCAGAACGGGGGGGGGAGACCGAAAAGCTAAAACGACAGGAAGAATTGCTGAAATTGCACGAGGAAGCGATGGGAAAACAGAACCGAATTCTTGAAGAGTGGTGGGGCTGAGACTCAAGATCCGGCGATTAGATGTAGACCAAAGAGCGTTTGCAGGTTTACAATACTTTAACCGCCTTTCTATGAGATCCTATTCGTTACCCTTCTTTGAAATAACCCACAAGAATCTATCATCTACATCTGCTTCCAAAACCGCAAGTTGAACTTCCAATCCAGCGTCCTGAGTCAATGCCTTCAAAACTGCCTCCTTCCCGAGACCGCTCCAAAACATCCATCCTTTTTCTTCGATCCACTTCTCTTCAATAATGGCAGACGCCTCATCGACGCCAAAGGTAGACAGGAAGACACCGCCCGGGGCTAGCCATCTTCCAATGCGCCTTATCATCTCTCTCTGTTCCTCTTGTGGTAAATGAATGATGCTGTACAGAGCCACGACGGCAGTAAGAGAGCCAGGCGCAAAGTCTAGTTTCATCATGTCACCGGGATGAAACTCAACACGATCTTGGTATTCAGCCAGGTTTTGTCGAGCAAGATCTAGCTGAACGTCCGAAAGGTCGTTGGCGTGAACATGGACAGACGGTGCTCGAGCAAGCAGAGTTGAGATGAAGGGACTTCCAGCGCCGCATCCTAATTCGAGGACTTGCTTTGTTGTACCGGTGGTTGATGTCAACTCTGGGCAGGAATTGAGAAGTTTGTCGAGATACGACAGCCGAAGTTGGTTGTGGCGCGCTGTCCAGGTGTTGTACGCTGGGGCGATCGCATTGTATGATGCCCTGAGGCGATCCTTCATATCAACAGGTGGTTCCATGACTTCTCTTTTGGGGCGGTTTAGCTTCGTCCAAGAGAGGCTCCTTGTAGCCTGGAGATTTAAATTTTTTATAGAAGCGAATTCAAGTCAGGGAAGTAGTTGGTCTGATGAGTCATGCCGGTTGCCAAGTCTAAGATGTGTGTGTATTGACTGTGGCTACCTAAGGTCTCGAGCCGGGTGCTCCGGCTGATACACGAGGTAGGTGCCTCAGGCACATTCAACAGTTGCGATGTCAGTAGATTTCGGGCTAACGTCGGTTACACCAGAGTCTCGACGACAAAGACAGAGGTACCTACAGCCTTGGACCTAACTACCTTAGAAAGAGAATTCGCGGTCAGACCGTCGGCTATGGAAGTTGATAATAACCTGCACATACCGCTCCGGAAGACTTTTTTCGAACTGCCTGAAAAGGGTTGCTAATGCAGATCTTAGCCTCTCATGGGGAACCCATCGTCATATCTGCCCCTGTCTTCCCCGCGTTGTCTGCGGCCCAGTGGTGGGACTCAGGCGGCTAAATTATCCCATCCATACAAGCGACGAGATCATTTTCCCGGTGTATTTCATGCCGAAGTCTTCGGTATAATCGAGCCGAGTGATAATGTTTGCATTTAAACCGTTTGGAATCTCTTTTTAGGGCACTTGGGGCATCACAAGTGCAATCATCATGGTGTCATTCCAATTCAAGTCGTTGGCTTTAGTCGCTGGGCTGATAAGCCATACTTTAGCTGAGTTGACCACTGCTGAGAACTCAACCCACATCTCCCTCTCCAATAAGCGATTCGCAGTTGTCCTCGCCAAGTCCAGCGGACATATCATTGATGCTACTCTTGATGGCCAAGATCTACTCGGACCGCTGAGTGGAAACAGCGGCAAGGGTCCCTATGTTGACTGCTCTTGTATCCCAACCGGTTTCTGGACACCGGGTAGTACCGCAGACCTCCACCTTGTCAAAGGCACTGATTTTACTGGAACCAAATATGGCGGAATTATCATGAGCGACACCTATAAGCCGACCAATCAGACTCTGTCGCAGTACTTCTTCCTTAGGGGGGAAGAGACTGGTCTGCATGCGTTTACTCGTCTGACATACTTCAACGCGTCGAAGCCCTTTTTGCGTGATCTCGGTGAATTACGCACGCTATTCAGGCCGAATACCAAGCTTTGGACTCATTTCTCCACCAGTGAGGGAAACTATGGTCCTCTTCCAGATGCTTCGGGTGCTCTGACAGTCCAGGATGCAACATGGTATGTCGGCAACAAAACCGATGATCCGTACGTTGAGCAATACTCCGACTACTGGACAAAGTACAGTCTTTCAGAGAGCTGGCGCTACCACGACGTCCACGGCCAGTTCAGCGATGGCTCTACCAGTGCTGACGGAAGCACATTCGGTGCATGGCTTGTTCACAACACGCGAGAGACATATTATGGCGGCCCATTACACTCTGATCTTGTCGTGGATGGCATCGTGTATAATTACATCGTATCTGGCCATCACGGCGCGCCAATGCCAAACATCACTCACGGTTTTGACCGAACCTGGGGCCCGCAGTTCTACTACTTCAACAAAGGCGATAAAGACGCAACACTTGCCGATCTTCGAGCTGATGCTGCCAAGTACGCGGATCCAGAGTGGAATACAGAGTTCTATGACAGCATTGCCCAAAATGTTCCCAACTATACCCCGTCGGCAAAACGAACTACTTACAGTGGTAGAGTGAAGCTTCCCAAGGGCGCAAAGAAACCGATTGTTGTGCTTTCTGAGAATAAGCAAGACTTCCAGCTCAATGTATTCAACACAAAGTCGCTCCAGTATTGGGCTGAGATCGATGGGTCTGGTACCTTCAGCATTCCTCAGGTTGTGGACGGAGTGTATAGAGTGACCATCTACGCTGATGACGTCTTTGGCTGGTTCATCAAAGACGACATTCGTATTTCTAAATCTCACAACAAGGGTAGTTTCACATGGAAAGAGGAGAACGCCGGAAAGGAACTCTGGCGTATCGGTACACCTGACAAGTCATCTGGCGAGTACCTTCATGGATACGCATCTGATACTTCAAAGCCTCTTCAGCCCGAGCAGTACCGCATTTACTGGGGTAAATACGATTTTGTTGAAGATTTCCCAAAGGGCGTCAGTTTTCACGTCGGAAAGGATAAAGAAGCTGATGACCTGAACTACGTCCACTGGTCTTTCATCGCTGCAAAAGGGAACCATCTCCGATCAGAGAATTACTACGACAACGTCAACAACTGGACCATCACATTCGACCTCACCAAGCCTCAACTCAAAGGCGTCAAAACAGCTAGCTTCACAGTCCAACTCGCCGGCGTACGTACCGGCAACGGCAACGCGAAGTGGACGCCCGTGAACGATCGTTTCAACAGCAATCTCCCCTGGACCGTCAACGTCAACGGCGGCTATGAAGCCACATGGGTGATTCCGTACTGGCGAAGTGGCTCGTGTGCTGTTCGTAGCGCGGTGGCTTGTCAGAATATCGAGCACAAGTTTGAGTTTCCAGCTTCAAAGCTGAAGTTGGGAAGGAATGAGTTTGTGTTGAGTTTGCCGTTTAATGCTTCTAGTGTTGAGACGGCGCTTTTGCCTGATACGCTTTATGTACAGTATGATGCTTTGAGGTTGGAGGTAAGGTAGCTCGACAGACCATGCTTCAGCAATTCACTGTATTATTGGCAAATATTGTATGAAGTAAAGTGGTGCAGAGGGAGGTATAGCGGTTCTCAAGTCATAGTAGCGAATTCTTGATTACGTTCAATTTATTATACCATAAATCTACAGGATATTTCCAAGGAGGCTAATTATCGAGGAATTCCCAATGCTCGATCCCAGTATCCTCAACGTACTTCAACTCTCCAATCTTCTTGGCATCCACGTTATCAGCGACTACTCCCGCCGTCCGCTTGAACCAACATTTAGGACATAGCATGTCTGCTGACGCGGATGCCCCGATGCAGGCTGTACAATCGGCCATTTCTCGCATACATTTCCAGAACTCGGTGTCCTCTCGGATTCTGTAGACCATAGGCATTGTATATAATGTTTCGTTAATGGGGAGAAGTTACTTTTTGCCGTGGTAGGTACTCTATGGCCGTTACGCCCATGAGCATTGGGTTTCTTGGCTTGGAACCATGTAGTTGCTTGTTGCCCTTTAAGGCTAAACTGCAGGGTGTCAACACAGGTTATAAGGTCACGATACGGCTTCTTGGCTTCAATCCACCGCTGTGTTGGAGTTCTGTCAGTCGCATTGGGTCTGACCCGTGACAGGGGAACGGTGTTCATCTACTATGTATCGCTCGAACCGGTGATAGGAGTCAATATGGCGTTCCTGTATCCTTTCTGTTGTATCACCTGTTCCTGGGAACTGCCAAGTGATTCCATCCTTCTAACCCCAGTCTCATTCCCCGTCTAACCTCAAACGTCGACGTCACAATACTCCCAATATTCCACCCCCTTTTCGACCTTCTTCAGCTTGCCAATGACTCGCATTTTCTCATTGTAGGCAAGGTCTCCCTTGTCCCGTTTCGCCTTGCAACTTTTGCATTCCTTGTCCTTCTTGAGATTGAGATCGCCACATCCCTCGCCTTCACCCTTGTACTGGTTGCACTCCCAGAACGAAGTCATTTCAGGGGGTACGTTGTAAATTTCCGCCATGATTGTTATCTTTTGGATACTGGCTTGATGTTGTAGAGCTAATTGCTGATGAGTTTGGTGGTTATTCTTAGGAGACACTACCGTTTATAGCTATCCCCTGGTCGTGAACTCCTCCAGCATGTGTCACTTGATGGATGCTTTCACTTACAAATACTCACCCTGATAAGTCGCGAATTGTGTCTGTACCACTGAGTCCGACCTCTTACAGTGAAACTATGCTTATGTCTACTAGTCTCACTCGAGCCAGTGATTAAAGAACCTAAGAGTTCCGAGGTTTCACGCTTCTCTCAATGGACTAACATCAATCAGAGAGCACAAATATTGTATCATTTTGTCATGAGCTTCCTGACTTCCAATGACTACTGGCTAGCTCATTCCACCCAATCACACTCCAGTTTAACCCTCCTGAACCGGGTCATCCAACTCGTAATGCTCCCAATACTCCACCATACCTTCCACCTTCGTCAACAGACCAATGATACGATTGTGTTTATCGAGGGCGATATCTCCCTTGTCTCGTCTTGCTTTGCAGCTGTGACAGTTCATGTTTGTCTTGTGATTGAGATAATTGCATTTCGTTTTGTTGCCTTGCCTCTGTTTGCACTTCCAGAACAGAATTGTCTCAGGAGGGTTGTTGTATGTCTCCATCATGACTGGAATTGTATGTTTGGTATGGCTTGATCTTAGCACTGGTTTGTTTTGCCTGTTCGCCTCCTCAATTTGCAGACTATACTACTACTTTTGTAGCTATACTCCATGTGTCCGAGCCGCAAGTCACTGTTAGGAAGTTTTGCTTCCATGAGCTGATTCGGGAAGTGAATCCCTCCCTCAACAGCTGGCAGTGAACTGTCCCAGCATACATCACATATTAGCTGCCTTCACTTAGACTAATTGCTGTGGAAAAGCGAGATGCTTTAATCACAACGCCAGCTATCAGACTGTGAATAGCGAATTGTCTCTAGATGATTCACTTTTCTCAAGTCATGCCTCCCTCAGTTCTTGAACTCCCAAAACTCCTTCCCGCCTTCAACTTTCTTCAACTCCCCAATCTCAAGGCCATCTTTATCAAGAGCCTTATCTCCCTTATCCCGCCTAGCCTTGCACGCCATGCACACCTTGTCCTCCTTTTCATTAATCTTGAAACACGTCTTGCCGTCACCTTTTGTCTGGCGACATTCCCAGAATTTGGTTTCTTCAGTGAGTTCGTGAAGCGTTCTGGTCATGGTCTCTCCTTCGCTATCTGGTTTCGAGTTCTTAGGACTTGGTTATTTTTTGGTTGTTGGAATAGCTTGTTTTCCCAGTTCATAGGGAGATTTGCTCTCTTTTATATCCATGATGCGTGGTGATTGGTCGCGCCTATATATGCGTCGACTCCTTCGATGAGCTGACGGATTAGATTTGGTGATCCAGCGTCATCACTGAGGCCTCAACCATAAGTGCAGCTGGTCAGGCCGACATATGTCACCAAATCGATATGTTTTCAACGCAATTGTTCACTGTGATAAGCTCAGATGCAGGAATCAGTGTTCATTAATCTTATTATTGGTGAATCTCAATCGCTCCCATTACCCTTTTTTTTTCCCATCCAGGACAAAGAAAAATAATTACATAAATAATCATGACCAAAACTTGAATTTTCCAGCCCAGCCCGACGCCTGCCCACCGCCATCATCACCCCCACCAGTATTCCCAAATGTCACCTCCCTGGGCTTATGATAATACAGATCCGTTTCCCTAAACGAATAATCCACATTCGTATTCGACGGCAATATCGCCGACCACGCAGGCGGCTGCTCTCCCAGATCTCCACTGTCCGTGCTCAAAGTCGAACCGACAGAATTCCTCTCCGCAGGATTCTCGTAAACAGTTGGTGGGCGCGTGGTATCAAAGGATGGAAATTGCTGATGGCGCGGTGAAGAGCGCGATGCACAGCGCTCGGGCCGTGGTGAGTCGAATGGACGTCTGTCGGAGAGGCTTGAGACAGATCTTTCGGGGCGGGGGGAGCGGAAGTATGTGCGGAGGAGTTCGGGTGATACGGGCTCTGAATTGCGGGAGTATCTGTTGGCGGAGGAGGAGGAGGAGGAGTTTGCTGAGCTTGACAGACTGCTGCTTCTATCATGATCCATGATGCTTTGGTTTGTTAGGTCTGTTCTTGTCGTTGGACGTCTTGAGAGTTGGCGAAGGCCGTAAACCTGTAATATTTAGTGTTTGTACCCGTTGGTGAAAGTGGCAGTGACATACCTGTGGTCGCTCGATCGAAGAGTCGCGATCAGGTTGTTGAGGAGCCTGCCATTCGCTGTAACAAGTAACGCCAAGACGGACAGACTCGTAAACTGAGGGAACAAGAAACATGCCTAGTAAGAACAGAGCATGGAATGCTAGCAAAATATATCCAACCGCACTCGCAGAAATATGAGTCCACAGATCAGGAATCATTCCCAAGCAGAGAAGAAGGGCTGAGAGCCGCGCGCCGGCCATCAAAACCGGCTTTGAAAGTACCCCAGATGCCGTGCTGACCCAAGCGAGAAACCCCAATTGAATAACTTCACAAGCCATTAGTGAAAGCAACTGAACAGTTCCAAAATGCTGTAATCCACCAATAATCACTCCCCTAGCGAAAATGAGGATAAAGGTGACATAGCTGTAATAGTCCTGCGTGCGTGAGGGTTCCTCCGGTGTCTGCTTGTGAAGATTGTCGACCAGCAAATAACCCATGTCTTGAGGACTCCGCGACATTCCCCACCAGCAGCCAATGACCAACAGAACAACCACCACGATGACGAGCAGTGTATAGTAAACCGGGCGCACGCTGGCGCTGTCGAGTTGATATGTCGTCCAAGCCGTGAGCGGCAGCAGTAGATAGCTCAGGTACACTCGTAAAGCGACCCAGATGGTAGCCTTCTGCGGTTTCGATGACCTGTCAATCATCCATCTCCCCGATTGCTGAAACCAATCGCGCGTCCATCTCAAATGAAGCCCAGCCTGAATGACCGCGTACAGGAACACGAGAATGACAACCGCCAGCGTCGCGATGTTTGTCCACGTGTTTACTGTTACTGGAGCGCCCATCACCTGCGTCATGTGCTCCAACCCCGAGGTGCCGCCAAACGTGCCGTTGATCTCGTGGATCCCATCGCGAATACCATAATACAGCGAATGTCTCCAAACGATACCCCGTCGAGTCATGAGCGTAGACCAACTCGTCGAACTGGCCACCGGTTGAAGAAATCCAGGCTGTCGAAGGCTGAGCGCGCTGGAAAAGAAGATGAACTGGATATACGCGAGACAATGGGCGATGCGCGTAAGATGAGATCGACTTAGACTTCTCTCCTGCCCGGATTCATCGTCATCTCGTAGCGGATGCACGAGATTGTACCATTCTCTGCACACAGCTGCCAACACGACTAGAATAAAGGTAAGCGCCGGTATCCAGGTTGAAATCGCCTGGACCGTGTATCCAATATCCGGCGTCAGAAACCCGTTGAGACACGCCACTGAGAAATGATCCGGAGCATCAATGTTGATCTCAAACTCATACGCCGCCAGCGGTTTCGGATCATTTATCCTGAAAAATACCTCAAGATACTGCATGTGGAAAACGGTGTTGATCTTCTTAAGCTCCCTAGTCCGACACGTCGCATTCTGAATCTCGCCATTGTAGCGAGTCGTCCCGCCCAGGGCCTCCAAGCTCAGCTCGACAGAGGCGTTGTCGAGCAGCGATCTCCGACACGATGCTATGGTGGGATAATTTCCGACGATCCCAAGACTGAGCGTTGTTCCATTGTCATGCCTGTCTAAAAATACGCTGAGGCTGTTTGGGTCGTAAGAATATGCCGATGGGGATGGGACACTGCAGTCCTTGAACTGAACGTATGAAGCGTGCGCGGAAGATAAAAGAGTGAAGAAAGATAGTGCTAATAATGAGTGCATTTGTGATATTAAAAATGATTAAGATGGTGAAGGAATGAATGGGTCGGATTGGGCTAGATGAGGTCTCGGCTGAGGATGAGATCTCGGCTGTTTTGGGGAGAAATTGAGAAAGGGAAAATTGGTATTGATGCCTGAGGTTTGGGGGAGACGCACGCATTGACAGTGCTTGCGTGGGTCGAACCGTACCATTAGTCGCCTGGTCTGGTCTGGTCTGGTCTGGTTTGGTTTTGTTAGTGTTGTAACTGAAACGCTATGGTCCCGGCGTAAGTGCCGAGGCAGACTCGAGGATATTGAGTTCAACCAAGCCACGTACAGCAGAGGTAAAATTAGACACAATTGCTGCTTAGCAGTCAGAAACATAAACATCTCTGTGGTTTCCGTCTGAATATTGCTCTTCAAAGCCATTCAATGACTTCATCTCTGTACAAGATCGTGAACCGCCACTCGGCGTCTCCGAAGTTTAGACTTCTAAAACGCCCAACGGAGCATGAATTATCCGGGCGTCTCAGCCAAGCTCCCCCCTTTTATTTTCGCCCCCTTACTAACAGCGCACAAACGTCGCATTGTTCAAAACTCAATACCAATCAAGTCGCATTGATCATCTCTCATCAATCGCTCATTAAAGCGGTCGGTTGTCATCTCAATGCAACCTTTCGATGACCAATTGAGTGACGTGATTGGCCTTTCGGTAATAGACAGTTTGTGTACATGAGACTAGTCTGGATTCGGTTAATTTGGCACTTGATGGATGCTTCACTTTGCAGCCAATCTCGAAACTGCAAAGGCTTTGGGAACTCTGTTATACCGTCTACAGTGGGACAATATGTGATTGACTATAGAATGGTCGAGGATATAGATACAAACTGGTTAATTGATGCCAGTTGCATTAGCCCACGGTTGGTGCTTTAGCTGAACCCCATTTGTGCATATTGGCATTGTTCCTGATAAATCTTCACGTCTCACTCTGATTTGTCAATTCAGTCTACCAGCTGACATTATTCCCATCATCTGACAGCTGCCGACAAAGAAACCCGAATGTTAGCGACAAACACTTCACCCATTTTTTCCAAGTGGCGTCGTTCAACCGCTAAAAAAAACTAACCCTACCCTGAAAAGCGCCCAAGACTAAAAATACCCACTTCCCTCCTCCGATCATCTTCCACCGCCTCGTCACTTCACCCAACCCATCAAAAAGCCCATCATGTCCCCCTCGTGCTTCTCATCACTCCCCGCGCAACCAACCGACGAGATCTTTGATCTCCTCGCTCTTTACCGCGCCGACGCTTCTCCCGACCGCGTCAATCTCGGCGTCGGCGTCTACTGCACCGACGAGGGAAAGTCATGGCCCTTGGATGTAGTAACCCGCGTGGAGAAGCAGCTCTTTGACGAGGCTAGTCTCACGAGGCATGATTATCTCCCCATCGAGGGTGACCAGCAGTTTCTCAAGGTTGCGAGGGATTTGATCTTTGCGGAGCAGGATGATCTGAGTATCGCCAGCGTGCAGACTGTCTCCGGCACCGGAGCGAATCATATCGGCGCGAGGTTCGTGGCCGATTACTTGAGACCGCAGAATATCTGGGTGTCGGATCCGACGTGGGCTAACCACCATATGATCTGGGAGTCCGTTGGTATGAAACCGAAATTGTACCCGTACTACAAGAAATCGGACTGTTCGCTGGATTTTGAGGGCATGATCAAGACCCTGGAGGAGCATGCTCAGCCGCGCGATGCTGTCCTGCTGCACGCTTGTGCGCATAACCCAACTGGCCTCGACCCTACCAAGGAGCAGTGGAAGGCCATCGCAGAAGTCTGTCAGCGGAAGCAGCTCTTCCCCTTCTTCGACGCAGCCTACCAGGGCTTCGCATCCGGAGATCCCGCTGAAGATGCATGGGCGATTCGATATTTCTACCACCAGCAGCCTCGCCCCGACATGATCGTCGCGCAGTCATTCTCCAAGAACTTTGGTCTGTACGGCCACCGAACAGGCGCTGTCCATCTTGTTCTCGCAGAGCCTTCCAAGGAGATTCGCAACAACGCATACTCGACGTTATCGTACCTGCTCCGATCTGAGATTTCGATGGCGCCGAAATATGGATCCACGATTGTCAAGACGGTTTTGGACAGTGAGGAGTTGACTGCGGCTTGGATGGCGGATCTGCAGGTTATGAGCAGTCGGATTAAGAGCATGCGACAGGCCCTTTATGATGAGTTGGTGAGGTTGGAGACGCCTGGCACTTGGAATCACATTGTTGATCAGGTAAGCAAGACTGTCTAAGGTTGATGACGAGGAATTACTGACAATTATAGATTGGTATGTTCTCATACACTGGTCTGTCTTCCTTCGAGGTCAAGGTTCTTCGTGAACGATTCCATATCTACCTACTCAACTCGGGGCGTATTTCTATTTCTGGGTGTAAGTTTATCTTTATATTTTTGAAAGCGAACTTTCTAACGATTTGTAGTGAACAAGAGGAACGTGCAGTATGTTGCCAAGGCAATTCACGACGTCCGAACCCAGGGTCATGCACTTAACAGAACCAACGGTATAAATGGCACAAACGGTGTCAACGGGCACTAGATTTTATCTTTTGTCCATAGATCATAAGAGCTAAAATACCCTCCCGGGTTAAAATAGAGAAATAATTTACACAGCACCATGATGCTATATTCATTCTGAATAAGACAACTTGTCGCATCACTCGTCTAAGTAAATACTTTCTTTAGATTACTTTCTTATGGCTTTTTAAATCTTGGTCTTATTGTTCTTCTGTTATTTTCTGTCCGTCTCTTGTACTGAAGAGAAAATACGGTGTGAAGTTCAGTCGGTCTCAAACAGAATGGTCTCCGATGCCGGGCCGAGCTCGGCCGTAAAATCCACGACGCAACGCACAACAGACAATAGGTTCCTAAACAAACTTACAACTGGACAGTAGGTATTAAAACTCGCTATTAATATTTTCTATATCTTCAAAGTTCATCGCTTTTGATTGCTGACTTGAATTAGTAGCTCAAGTCCACATAAGCCATATTCATATCTCAACGACACGAGCTAAGGCAGCCTATTGAAAGAAAATGCAATACACCAACGGTAGTCTTCAATGGTTGGCAGCTCAGTCGCAACATGGCCCTTTTCATGCAGACCAAGCCACAGTAGCTCTTGGTCAAACATGCCAGGCCAAGTAAGGAAACTCTACTGCAATCATGGACCCCGACAGTCAGATAATTCGTTATACTCGTAGCAACGTCACCTCTATTGTCCTGGTCGTCTGCTGCAACATGAGTCTAACACATGCTACTACTATGATGTCCATAGTGGACGGCTACAAATTTTGGCCGAGCCACTAAGCGTGCCTTAGCCACTACTACCACCAGGAGCTCCATTTTACCTGGAATCATTATTTGCTGCCAGACTGTTCTAGCTAAGCATATAATGTAACCCTAGCCTGATAAGTGTGCCGCCATGAGTATACAAGGTGGATGTGCAGCCACCAGTCCTGCGCTGTTCTCAGGGACTTTGGCTAGGCGAATAGGAGGCCGGATAATCGGATCATGGAGGCGGATAATACGTACATCTCTCCTGAGGGCTGGCTAAGTGTGATGGATAAAGAACAAGGTGTTCCAGTACGCGTTAGCCATGCACAACGAAGCGTGTTACCATGGCTATGATTGGCTTAGCGTGATCGCCCCCATGTTGTTGGGAGATGAATTACTCAGCCGGACCAATTCTAACAACGAGATGAAGCTATGACCAAAGGTCGGGTTCAAAATATCATCAGTAACTGAATCAAATCAACCTTGATGCTTCTCTTGCTGTTGAGTTTGCGCCATTAGTGGTCGGTTGAGTATGTACGTCCCACAGAGAACGGCGGGGCATTAAACACCATTTTCCTAATTAGGAAATTCTCAACCCAACCCCAGCCTTGCTAACGGATAATCGGGAACTCAGTAGCGAACTTTTTCTGGATCAATGATAGGCCACAGCAATGTCTTGCTTTGACGATTCCCCGTCGGACTCCGACTTGACCATCCCGTATGAAAGTGGTGATATGGCCTGGAGATGTATAAAAGGTTCAGCGTGCTCCCAGTGTTTACGTCTCTGCATCAACATCTTCTCCACAAGCTTCGAGGAACTTTATACTATTTCTTCTCAAATAATTCCACCATGTCCGATACCCTCACTCTCCAAGGCAAAGTCGCCATCGTCACCGGCTCAGGTCGTGAAAACGGCATCGGCGCTGGTATTGCCCTCGCCCTTGCTCGAAACGGTGCCTCAGTTGTAGTTAACTACGTCTCCGACTCCTCCAAGCATCGCGCCGAGAACGTCTGCGCCACACTTCGCGAAGCCGGCGGAAAGGCCATAGCTATCCAAGCTTCTGTTGACACTACCGAAGGAGCAAAGCATCTCGTTGACAAGACTCTTGAGGGATTTGGGACCGATCATATTGACATTCTCGGTGGGTTGCTCGTGCAGACTCTGCCTTCGAAACTGACTTCTGTAGTGAACAATGCTGCGACTGCGTTTCTCAGTCCCATCACCGATGAGCCGAACGTGGAGCAATTGACCAAAGTCTTCCAACTCAATGTCCTTGGACCTTTTTACATGGTTCACTACGTTATTGGTCACATGCCTCCCGGCGGCCGTATCATCAACATCAGTTCCACCAACGCCAAGCGAGGAAACGCCTTCGCCTCGTCGTATGCAGCTTCCAAAGCCGCTCTTGATAACTTGACATGGACTTGGGCTGGAGAGGTGAGTGGCCCAACATGTTCCCTTTGTCTGATACACGCTGACAACGCTGAGTAGCTTGGGCGCAGTAAAGGAATTACTGTCAATTCTGTGGCTCCCGGTCCTGTGAGAACAGAGTTTTATCCCAAGGGACGGGAGGATGAGTTGATGAAGGAGGAGGTTGACATCACCAGAGCCGCTGATCGACCTGGAACGCCTGAGGATATTGGTGATGCTGTTCTTTTGTTAGTTCAGGAGAAGTCCAGATGGATTACGGGGCAGTATATTGGTGTTAATGGCGGCGTCACTTACTAGGCTCTGGCAGTAGCTTGTAAAATGTCATACTAAGATAGCCATTCCCCAATATCAGACCGAAGATGCGTCATCTCCAGTGGAGAAACCTTTTCAACCCATACCACCTTTCGTAAACACCCCATCAAGTCATCCCATGATCGTAGCCGAACACGTAGCATGGTCTGTGTAATCTGATCCAGGAACCAGGACTTTGAAGAGCCGACGCCCATACAGATCTGGATAACCAACACCCACAGCTTCAGTTGTTCTTTCCCCTCCCAAATCCTGTCATCCAACTGCGCCATAAGTTTCTCAACCGAACTGTTCCTTCTTGCTGCAACATATAGTGCATCGCCAGAAGCTTGTGTCATGACCAACGCGAACAGGGAAACAGCTGAGATGCGAACTATCTCCGCAAGAATTCCAGTAATCGTCACATCTAAGGAGTCGTATCGATTTGTTATGGAACTCATTCTTTTGAGGCATAATACTTGATGTGCCAGAGCGCACACCGGGATGAGGAGATCAAGCGCGAATGGGCTGACGTGCCATACTTCATTCAGTAAGACGGCCACTTGGTTTGCGGATGTGAGAGCACCTTCAATGACGGCGATTTGTTCCTTGATCGGTTGATAATCACTTCTCAATGATGTTAAAAGTTTTTGAACAAATCGGGACCGGGTAGCTTTGGGTAAGGTAGGCAAATCTCTCGGTAATGGGAACCTCGGTTCAGTGTCCTCGGCCATTGATCCTAGGAGGTCGCATCTACGGTAGTCAGGAACCGACAGCAATACTCGAGATGGTTAATGAACTTACACAAATAGAGACTGTCGAATAGCAGGGCGTGAGTCCAGTTCTTGAATTCCGCCAGCCATTTCAACTAGTCTTTCCAGCCCTGCCATATGAACCATCCACGATTCCGAGTTTCCAGCGCGCATCTACCCTGTTAACCATCACCTTCAATCGCTGTTCAGTGACTTTGACTTACATCGAAAGTCGCAAGACAAATAACCGTCCCAATAACAGCATTCTCACTGGCCTTACTCTCCACCTCAATGCCCTCCCTCACCAAACTCAACGAGTCAGTATACTGCTGGATCTCCTCCAAGGTCGGCGGACTCTCAAACGTCGCGGTTAGTTTGTGCCTCAATCTCAAAACAGGGTCGACTATAGCTATTGATAGCAGTCCTTCAGACACCATATCCATCGCCCGGAACAATCGGCGGAAATTATAGCAGACTTGCGCGTCGCCCCAGTACGTCGGGATAAAGATTGACTGGCTTGTTGGATTTAGTGTGCGGACTGCGCCCATTCTGCGGGAGAGGCCTATGTCTTTCATCACATGCTGGCGGACTTTTCGTTGGGCTGCTTTGTCTTTTCGTTGGGCTGCTTTGTCTTTTCTTGCGGGGTTGACTTGGACGAATGCGAGAGTTGAAGGCTGTGTATTCTTTCTCGGGGGAGGTTTGGGAATTTCAGGGGCCTTTTGGACCTTGAATTTGATCTCCATTTTCGTGATAGTACATCATCAATTCTGTGAATGAGAATGTTGAGCTGATGTGATGAGGCTACCGAACTTGTCTTCTCATCTTGGCTTAGTAAACACTGGCTGGACGTGAGGTGGCCAATGAGGTCAGCGGACGAAGGGCAGGGATTGCGATAGGCTTATCTTTGTCGTTATCCTTATCGCATCTCAACATTCAATGCTCATGGCTAGTAACATACCCTGCACGTCAGTGGCGAGCAGCAATTATCTTCTCTGTTTGTACAATTGAACGGATTCCGCTTTGAATGAAGAGATATTTCTCATCTCATATTGATTCAAAGAAGTTTTTTTTTTTCTGGTTGTATGAGATGTTTCCCTGTTCGAGCAAGGCAGTAACGCATAGTATATGAGGTCGGGGTAAAACAAAAAGACAAGTTAACTAACAACTCAAGGTCAAAGACCAATTCCATGAATAACAAAGGCATTTCCCATTCAACTGTTGTCTCCCGATAGAAGCTCTGCAGTTAATCTACAGGATTATTGCTTTCCTCGGATGTCAAACCACACCCTTTGTTCAAAGCTGATATGACGATCCATGACTCCCCCAGACCCTCGGAAGCGAATCTGACTGGTCAGGTCGACCCTCAATCGAGATCACTCCAGACCTCCCTCCCAACCACGTGGCCCACCAAACAAGCATCGAAATAAACACTGAGATTAACATCATGCATCCCTCTAATAGAAAAGACCAGTCTGGGCACACCCAATGCCAACGTCATCCCTCGGAAGGCAGCACATTCCAAGCCCTCTTCCTCGGAACACCAACCTATCAGCAACTCCCCCCCGCGGCCTCGAGTCTCAGCTCAGCATGGTCGCAATCTCGGGGAACCCTAATCGCTCACCCAGCCAATCATGCCGCGTTTAAAGCCGACATGATATGCCGGCAGCTGGTGAGAGTTTCCGTCTCCCCCAGATTTCTCTACCCCAGGTGAAACGGCGAACTCCAGTACCCCGGATCCGATAAGACACAGACCCCGCTCGGGGCTAGTGAGCGCGCGCTGGGGAACGCTGATCGAGAGATTGGGTATAAAGGGGGTGAGGCGTCGATCTTTTCACTTTTTTCAATCATCACTTCTCATTGATGTTCGGCAGGATGGATACCGGCGCGCAGAATGAGAAATTGCAGAATGGCGCTGATACTGCGTCCAACATGACCGAGACTCCCGGCGCGGCAATCGAGAGGTACGCGACCCGTACATTGTTCAATTAGACTACCACGTCTGACTCACGACTTGTAGCATTGAGAATGCCCAGTTCTACATTGACCCCAAAGCAGAAGCTCGACTTCGCCGAAAGATTGACTGGATGATCGTTCCGACCGTCTGTCTGCTCTACCTCTTCTGCTTTATCGACCGCGCCAACATCGGTACGCGTTCCCTTCCCATTCCCTTCTCATTAGAACTCCAAATTAACGCCAGTCAGGAAACGCCCGCCTCGCAGGTCTAGAAGAAGATCTCGGCCTCACAGGCAACGACTACAACCTCGTCCTATCAGTCTTCTACATCAGCTACATCGTCTTTGAGATCCCCGCCAATCTCCTCTGCAAATACATGGGCCCCGGATGGTTCATCCCCTTGACGTCGTTGGGTTTTGGCCTCTGTTCTATTTTTACAGCGTTTGTCTCGAATGTTCATCAGATTTGTGGTGTGAGATTTGTGTTGGGGATCTTTGAGGCCGGTATGTTGCCTGGTATTGCGTATTATATGTCGCGATGGTACAGACGATCGGAGCTTACGTTTCGGTTATCGCTGTATATTGTCATGGCGCCGCTAGCGGGTGCGTTTGGAGGGCTTTTGGCGTCGGCGATCTTGAAGCTTCCCAACTTTGGACGCTTCACCAGCTGGGAGATGATCTTCGGTAAGCATTCTCGCGTGTTATAGCACGGCCAAGTACTGACTTTACCCCCAGCCATTGAGGGCATCATCACCGTCGGTCTGTCCATCATCTCATTTGGTAAGTCCTCCCATTCTCATGGCCTCTCCCATCGCTAACTTGTCTCAGCCACTCTCACCGACCGTCCCCAATCAGCCGCCTGGCTCACCGAAGAGGAAAAGACCCTCGCTCTCAACCGCATCAAAGCCGAACGTCTCGGCACAACCGAAGTCCTCGACAAGATCGACACCGCCAAGATCATCGCCGGCATCCGCAGTCCCCTCACGCTCTCAACATCCATCATCTTCCTCCTCGACAACATCACCGTTCAAGGCCTCGCCTTCTTCCTGCCCACCATCGTACGAACGATTTACCCCGAGCGAACAACCATTTCTCAACAGCTGTTTACTGTGCCGCCTTATGTCGTCGGCGCCTTTTTTACGGTGCTCATTCCGGGAATCAGCTACAAGTTTGACAGGCGGCAGATCTTTATTATTCTTTGCGCGCCCATGGTCATGGTGGGCTATGCGATCTTTCTGGGCACGACGAATGGGCATGCCAGATATGCTGCTACGTTCCTCGTTGCCAGCTCAGCGTTTGCACTGGGACCTTTGACAAATTCGCATATCAGCGCCAATGTTCTCAGCGACACAGCGCGCAGTGCAGCCATTGGAACAAATGGTACCTTCATCAAAACATCACCCTCATCTTGGACAAGACGCTAACTATTCACAGTCATGTTTGGCAATATCGGCGGATTGGTCGCTACCTGGTCCTTCGTCAAGAGTGACGCGCCCAACTACCCCATCGGCAACGGCCTGAACTTGGCCACGTCCAGCACGATTCTTGTTCTTGGTGCGGCGACTCTCTGGTGGATCAAGCGCGATAACCGGAAGCGGGCTAGTCGACCGGCCGAAGCTGAATTGGCTGGTCTGTCCCAGCAGGAGATCCAGGACCTTGATTGGAAGAACCCCAACTTCAGATGGGTTGCTTGAGCGACAGTGCTTGGTTGATAGTATAGCTTTATATTACTGGAAGTGATTCAATGCACTTATCATTTTTGAAATCTGGTGTTGTAATACTTTGGCTGTTCAATTGAGAGTCTAATGTTTTGTGGACCGAGCACTTCGTGTCTCAAGCTTGTCATCAATAGTGCCAGTGTAATATGACTGAATGTGGATCTTGAGTCAAGAGTCCACTTTGCCCCGACACTAATTGAAAGAAACCCGGGTCCCGTTCTATCGGTATCAGGGCTCATTATTTCCATCAAAAAACAGCCTTTCAGTTGTCGACTTACGGTCGCAAAAGTCCGCAAACAATTACACGGCATACAACGAATGCAATTGGCTCAACTGGCACTTCAGCTGTCTCCATATCAGCCTTGATCTTTCGATTCGCAGCAATACTCGTATTCTCCAAATAAAAACCACCAGCCATAAAACCTTCCTACCTGCGTTAATAGGATCCATTGGTATGGGGCAGCGGGGCAATTCATTATTCGCGCAGCCGTGATGTTCTCGAACTCGATTTTCCTACACTGTCAGGTCAATAATGGATCCATCTAGCGGACCTGACCTGCCGAAAAAAGCAAAGACCTTATCTTAATCCACAAGCTTAAACAGACTTCAATTGGCTGTGATAGCTCTGCGGGTAATGGAAGTGATTGGGAGACACGGTTATGGCTGGAATAACACTCCGTTTGCTCAGATGAGACGCCAGGCTCTTAATTATCTGGTTCTGTTAGTTTGAGATCCATTTCAGAGCTATCGCCCAAGTATCATAGTTTCAGTCACTGTAAATGTAATAAAGTAAACAGTGAATAATTTCAAATCCCAAGTATAAAATATCTCGCATCCTCACCGTGTCTTTCCATTTTCCCTAAGGTTATACCGCCAAATTCTCAAGTCTCGTTTGTTACTATTACATAAGTACAACAGCCATTTATTACAAGATCTAATCTACAACCGGATTCATGTGCCAGATCAGACACATCAAGAAGAAATGTCAGAAATGCAATGAGGACTTCCCTGACGAGATTACCGTAAGTCGTTGCCAGAAAGCCGTGGATAACAAAGTTGCAAAGTGCGACCCGTCAGGTTGCTATGCGGTTGGAGCACTGGCGGTCGGAAATTGGAGAGATTGTAAGAAGTGTTGGGCCAAGTATGAGGCGGAACTTGAGGCGGAGCGTGAGAGGCAGAGGCTTGCGTTGCTGAAGCAAGCGAAATGATCGTGGTGTTAGGAGACTGAGGACTAAGGGTATGGCATATCACAGATCTTGGAGCTGATCTATAATATCTTTTGAGAGTATTCACTTTAGTATTAGCAATGCATTAAAGACGAAACAGAAACTGCGTAGCTTAATTTGCCTTTTGAGTCTGGGTGTTTGAAGCTCGATGATCCATGTACCCGATATATATTCATGGCTCAGGCAACCGGATTTCTAACATTTTGCTTAACTTAATAGTGTTGGAAGAAAAATCTAGGTTGTCTTTATAATCGGCCTTATATTCCGTGCCATTTGCCATTTCCATAACCGATATGAATCCCCATTTCACGGTCATCTTCGTTTCAAGCAAATCTGCTTCATGTCTTCCCACATAAGCATACCAGTCTTGCTGTTCACTGAACCTAGTCTCACCAACTGCAAGATTGAGTTTGACATCCTGTTCTACCGTCTGGTTGGGGTTGAGGGTAATGGTGTCTCTGTGTATACGTTCTCTACCAGATTCACCCTGTTTGGTGTTCCTGAACTTGCGGTCTCTGATGTCCTGGCCGTTCGCGAAAATGACAAAGGACCCTGATTCGAACGCAAATATATCCATTGGGCTCCCACTTTCGCTGAACTGGATCCTGTAGGGACCCCTGTTGATGAATTTAACGTTGATGGTTGGTGGATTTGCGCTGATTTGTTTGATCTTGATCTCTGTGGTACGCAGCGCGGTGCGGATTTCCCTCGTAATGGTATCCATCTCACTGATTTTCTTTTCTGGCTTTTCCGGCTTCTCCAGCTTTCCCGGCCCCTCGAGAATGTGTTCAAACTTGTCGATCGGCCCTTGCTTTTTTGGAGGAATGTTGTTTGGCAGTCTGTATGGGCATTGCCATAACTTTGTCTTTGGGTCCTGGAGTGCTGGCACATACTCAAAAGTTTCTTCAGGTGCTGGAGCCCATCTCCCTATGTTTATCCAGAAGCCCACTCTAAGGCACATTATCTTTTGCATCATATGGTCCTTGTACATCACGTATTTATCTGGGCGAATTTGCTTGATGTTCTTTTTCCACGGCCACTTAGGCGGAGGGGGGGGAGCGCGTGGAGGAGCCTCGTATGACCATGCGCGGGCGTTCAGGCTCTTGTCACCATTGGAACCCTTGTGCTGAGGATCCTGTGGCGGAGAGGCTGTGGCAAGGCATGCCAGCAGACCAAAGAGGATGAAGATGGAGAGATATGGTTTGAGAACCATGATGAGAAGTGATGATTGACGACGTAGAGAGAGAAGGTGTTGACCAGGATCTTTGCGGTCGTAACATTGGCAATTATGTTGGCAGACGACGTGGTACTTATAGAGGAAAAATGGATGATTGTGATGTTTTGCTGTGACGAAGCGGGGATGAGAGCCATTGTGACTTCGTGATAAGCAAGGACGAATGAAACATCAGACATTCCAATGAGCTCCGTCACCATCTGTCATGTCAAACTATCCATGGTTCCATGGGGCTTAACTCATCCAATATTGATCAAAGCGTGAAGAGTCAGGGCATCACCATTCGTTTCGTGTCCGGCGGTGGCGCCTTAGGGTAGACAGTTCAGTAGAGGAATGGATGACGCGTGGAAGTTCTACTTCGTTAAATAATCGTTCTACGCAGACAGTAGGCAGTGGCTAAGCCACAGTAGGCCATTATTATAGAAAACGCCGAAAGAATAATACCACGGCAAGATGCCACAAACGTTAGTCGCACAGGTGAAGTCAAAATAAAGTTTTATACACGTGATGGGTCTATTCATTAATGTCATTCTGGCCTGACTCTGACGCAAGTAATTTAAAATTAGGTAACAAGGGGCGCGCAAGGGGCGGCATCAAATCGGCAAAGCCACGGGTCGCGCGAATGGACCACAATTTGCAACTACAATCTCGTTTTAAAAGTCAATATACAATTTACATTCACTTAATAAACTTAGAACAGGAAAGGCCGAGTTATGATTAACTCTGGTTGGTTGCTTACTGCGAGGCGGACGACTATTCATGACACATACAAAAATGGACTCAGGCATGGCGCTACGTGTCTTTGGTGGAGATTCATGACCCAACTCACTGTTATTACCACCGCTAACATCACCTCATCAACTTGGCATTAAAGAATTTGGTGGTGAAATGGATATTATTAGCTAAATAGACTCTGAACGTCGTATCATTGGGCCAATCCCATCCCATTTTTATGTTTACAAAACTGAAAATAAAGGCCTGGCTTTTGAGATGATGCCAGATACTGGAATTTGTATCGCCTTGGGCGCATCTGTTGCCGAGGAAAGCAAAGGTTAAGTGCACACCTTGGTCAGGAGTAGTTTCTCCTCAAACTCGCAAAGTCTATTGGGAGAGATGCCGGGTTGATGACAGAATGCGGCCGAACAAACTAGCCTTCTCCCATGTTGCAAGAAAGGTCTAATCCAGCTCAAGTCTCATGCGGCATCGCTCCACTGGGAAGCACTTCTCAGATTTCTTAGGGAATGCCGCCTCCCACGGAATGAAGAGGTTATTCCAGAAGCTGAAGCCATACTTGCTGTAATCCATATCGGTTGTCATGACCTGCTCCCTGGTAGCCGCCCAGATACCATACCAATTGCCGCTCATCGTGACCGTGACATCGCCACTCATCTCGAGCATCTTGCGCCATGACTTGGCCTCGGGCGTGTCCGGATTCTCAGGCAGCTTGACCTTGCACTCACCTACGCGCCAGGCCCGAGCTCGGTGAGGTCGCTGTATGACTCTGGTCGGTAGCCATGAGCTTCAGCACGAGTGCGCTTGCCAAATAAGACACCCGCGACGTTTGTATAGATATCGAAGTAGCCGAGGTCAAAAGCATAGCTGCTGATCGGAGACAGGTTCGTCCAGAAGGTGAAGGGACCGGGGCTGTTGTTGGTGATCTTAACTTCGATAGTGAGGGGAGAGGTATTGAATTGCTCCATGGACACGGTGACATTCTTCATCGCCTCGTTGATATAGCCGGTGAGGTACAACTTGCCAGGGAGGTCTTTATAGCAGTACCAGTGACCGATGCAGATATTGCTGACGGGGATGAGATCCATGGCCAAATGCCTTGTGTTGCAAGTACCGTCTGGTTCTCAGAATGACCGACGTAGTCTTAATCCAAGAGTTTGGAGGAGTCATGCTTTTCATGATACTTGCCCGTCTGGCTAGCATGGCGGGCAGCCAGACCTGTCGCAAGAAGAACGTGAGATACCCCAGAGATGGTAGAAGTGATGAAGGATGGTGTAGGGGCGGGAGAGCAGGAAGCAAGGGAGTCGACAAGGCCAAGGTCCAAGAGTGGCATGCTGAGGAACTGCATCTTGGATAGTGGGTTGGGGTGTCAAGGAAGACTCGAGTTGTTGATAGCGTTTCTGTAATGGAGAAGAAGGTAGAGGTTATAGTATGGATTGCCAAGTGCAGTTGTGAGTGTGATAGAATTGTTTTGTTGAATAAAGTTTAAGTTCTTTACTCCTCAAGGCCGAGAGACGACGTGGTATTTGTTTGTATATCAAGGAGGCAAGAATACATAAAAAAGCTATGTTTAGATTGTATAGATGGGAATTAATTTCGAATTGCTGCTGCGTGATTAGACAGATTTTTCTTTTACAGGTATGGAGCTTGGTTATGCGTAAATATTATTAATTATCTACTAGCTTTAGCTTATTGATTTGGAAAGCCGTGAAGGCCTTGCATTTACATCTGAGCCGAATTTGTCTTTCATTTCTCGTAGTACAGACTCTTCAATCTCGCTGGTGGAGACTTTGTGCAAGAAGACGTTTGAGGGATATGAGAAAGCTTTTGTTTTAATGATATCGATAAATGATCTTATTGATCTGATGCTTCTAGACCTTTAGCCACCCATGTCTCTGGGATTCTTACTTCGACATCCTCGCTTTACAGCATCGATTGTAAACATCAGCTCCATTGCAGTTCAAATTTATAAAAGTGTGAGCTAACTGTATCTAATCAACAATGTCTGGAGATAGTTTTATGTGGTGAGAGAGTATTTTGGCAGACTTCCTTAATTATTAGGCATGGAGTTATGGTTAAAATACCTTATCGTCTTTTAACTCTGCGAATTAAAGCTCTATGCCCTAACAATCCACCACGTGATCCAGTAGGGTAAAACATTGCCTCACAATACGACTCTTATTACTAGCAGATACGACGTGGCCAGAAAAGATCCTTTGCTTTACTCGCGAGTATTGAATGCGGCAAGCGAATGCTGAAGTCTTCTACCCAGTCGTCAGCCCTTCCGATTCACCGTCTGAATGCAGATCAGAAGTACACAGCCTCACCATAACTACCACTCTTTGAGCGTTGCGGCGGTTCTCCTGCTATTTGTAAGAGTGAAGTCGTCAACATGGGGGGCCTTTTGTCGAGGAAGCTCCAAGTTGCACGTGACTACAACAAACTTTGAAGGAGCAGGTTGACGAGAGCCAAAACCTGTGCCTTAGATGCACTTTTTCCTTCCACCGAATTCCATCAGCGGAAGAAGGCAGAGGAAGATAAGCAGGGGAAGTTGATTGGCTGCTGTCTTGCGTCAGAGACTAATCACTCAACTACTCGAATGGTAGTTTGAGTAGCGGTTTGAAGATTCGACATATGATCTCGAACTGGGCCTTTGCAATTCGGTGGCATGGTGCGTGCGGTGCCTGGCCAATAAACTCTTCAGGGAAACGGTATAGGCCTATGAACTTTTGCCATGACCGCAGTCGACCCCTCTATTTCACTAGGCTAAAGAAAGCTATCGAATTCTTCACGACTGTTTCATTGGCGGATTCACGCTGAACTCTAATCACATATCGCCACATCTCTTCTTCGCATGTTGGCCATGGGATGTGTCCTATTAAGGCAAAGTCAGGCCATCAAGCCACACGTACAATTTCCATCAAATTCCCGCTCTACTGGCTGGAGAGGTCGAGGATCTCCGCTTATTATGAACGCAATGGATCAATGAGGCAAGTAGACAATGACGGAATCTTGTAGCAATGGTACCTATCGGTAGACAGGGCTTCAACCCCAAGCTAAGTACTAGCAACTACTCAGCCGAGATCTTCGATATAGGGATTTGCCTATTAAAGTGATGAACCGAGGCGCTCGCGATTATGTGGTCTGGTAAGGAATCTTTGCTGCATAATGACCTGCGGAACAAGGAATGAAATCTCAAGACATTTTTATAAAGCTATGTATATAAAACATTCTCCCTGGCAAATGGTGATTGCATCGCAGCTAGAGTTCTTACATCTCTACTCACATACTGCACGTGATATCTCGCCCAGCATTGTAGACACGAAGATTATCATCATACTATCATCAAATCAATGGCCGTGTAACACTTCTTGGAACCTGATTATCTTAGTTTGGATCCCGATATCTCTCCTATTCTATTGGCTATACAATACTATAAACCCAATAAAGACAACCTGTTCCTCTTGTACAGCGATGCGTGATCAAGTACCGAATTCGCCACTACACATTCCCCTTTGCAAAGACCACGTAGATAATAGTACAGCGACCTGAACTGCTACTTAAAGCCTTGTTCTCTCCCCTTACCCTAGGAGAAGAATACAAAATCCCGTCTTCTTCAAGTACTCTCCCAGTCATCACTCCCCATACTCACAGACATCCCTATTCCCATTCCCAAACACCACCCCACCCAAGCATCTCAAGCATAGTCCACACTACTTGAAGATGTACTCCCGCCTCCTATCCCAAGTCATCCTCGTCCTCGGGTTCTTGGGATGCATTGTTGCTGCAGCAGCCCCTGACTGCTCGCACCCTTGCCCCAAGCCTGCCCCAGAAGAATGGATCTGCCCCATCGGAATCCCCAAGCCTCGTTACTATAGCGGCAAATGGCCTACGCTAGAGGAGGAATTGTTTGCCAAGGCACTCATCGGTCCTGTCTCCAAGCAACAGACTTGCGGCTGGGAGGCTGAGGGTTCCCTCTGCAGAGCCGCTCACAACACCAATGTCACCCTTAGCCTCGTCACTCTACACCCTCTCACCATCAAGGTCAAGGTAGATAACTACGGCGCCCACCCAATCACCTTTTGGACGAAGTACTCTCCTCTCAGCCCGCATGCTTTTGAACTTGGGTATTTCAACATCACCCAGGGTTACCAGCCCACTGCCGCTTACGCACCCGAACCAGAGGGGTATAGGCCGAAAACTGCACCTGAACTTTCTGTCATCAGCCCTGGCGAGGCGTTGGAGCATGACATTGTCCTGAAGGATCCGAACCATGTTCTTCGTCACATGATGCAGTCTGGTGGTGACATTGAAGTCAGTATGTCTGGACGGTGGAATGGCTTTTGGGCTACAACCGCGCCTAAGGTCATGAAGAGTGATCTGGGCTTTGCCTGCAAGAATATCTGGACCAGTCTGGGCCTCAGTTGGTCATCAAAGAATGTATTGCTACTACAATTTCCTAAGCATCATTACACCTCTTCAGGTACCAATCCCTCGTCACACGTCAGTTCCGGCCTTGGAGAGAAGATGGAAGCAACTTCAAAAGCAGAGTCGTCTGAGTTTACGACCCCAAAGGTGGAGGGTGAGCCAGAAGAGAGTCATGCTCGTAAACAGCCAACCACAGAATCGCCAATGTCTGCCACTCTACGGGAGCACTCTGAAGAGAAAACCAATGCGGCAGCTGCCGCGCCAAGCCCGAAAACAAGGGTCTCTAGAACTCCTCGGCCAGGAGTTATCAGTTTGGGGTGTAATAAAGAGAAATGCAAAAAGTGCAAAGACTCTTTTTAGATACTGCCTGCCTGTTCCGCATAACGGGTTAGAGGTAGCCGGGATCGCAATTGCCAAAAAGCCCCGTATGGTTGCTCTGGGTGCTTGGGATGAACGAGCATCTAGTGCGATCTAATGGATGAAAGAGTCGGTGGAGAGACGGAAGATGGCAAGGTTGAGAAAAGGAAGTTGAAATGGCTAAAGTACGACACCTACAGAAGAAGAGTAAGAGTCTAGTTGCCAAAATCCAAAGCTTAGAATATGCCTACAGGAGACAAAATAATAGACTTTCCTTTCTCTTATGTGATGTGTCTCTCAGATTCCTCTTATCAGTTGCTTATCTTTCCTTCTCGCGAACTTAGTCATGCTTATCGTCCCGGGCTTGCGGATACGTTTACAAGATGATTTAACCCACGCGGAGTGGAGCGGAAGAGCCAGCCAATGAGATCCTACTCTCGAGTCCCTCGTAGCCAGTCCAGTTATGTTTGGTGATTACATCTGTAGTTTCATCATCGGTCTTGATGATTATCAACGGATTTACCTTTGCAGCCTCGACAAAGATTTTGACCAGCCTATTTTGCCTCAAACTGTACTCTGTATCAAGATGATATTCCCATGATCAGCAAGTTTTGACATGGCAAAGGTGGATGATCCATTCTTCGATGGAGCTTTGATGTCATTTACCCTGAACCTTTGGCTTGAAAATTCTGACTCACTGATCATCAGGAAGACAAAGACAGATTACCTGATTCCATCATCAAAGGCATCCCGTTATCTTGCCAGTATCGAGGGCGTATCTGGAATTCTAACAATAGCATTCCGAATCACTGTAATATGATCGGCAATCTGTATCACCGTCCTCAATCCTCGTAGCCTTGGACTGAATCAGTATCACCATCCTTTAGTCCAACACCTCGTGCAACAAAACCGACCGCTCATCTTCCCTTCCCCAGCCTCCGATAAAAACACGACACAAAAGTCACCAGCCAAGCTCACCGGTCTCCCCGTCTCCCGACATTCCCCATCACCTGTTTCGCCCTCGCCTTCTTGGCGGCTCTGCTTGGCGGCACCACCCAAGACCCAGGCGCCCACTTTAATTAAGCATAACGCGGGCATGCTTAACAAATAACCTTAAACGCCAAGTAGCCGCCAAGCGCCAAGCGCCAATCTCAATACTCCGCCAACCTCGAGCCAAGAAAGCCGCCCCCTTTGTAATATCTTGGCCAGGTGACTTGGCCATTCAATAATATGCTGACGATTCAGCCAAAGCGAATCATTCTTACGGCCAAGGTCTTGGTGCACTTGGCCACCGTTTGGGGCTTACGACTGTGAAGCGGCCTGTGTCTCCCCATCCCTCGCTGTCTTTTCTTCTGCCGTGCCGATCTTATTTATCTGAGCGCTGGCTGTTTCTTTTTTTAATCTTGATTGCGAGAAATGCTGAGGCTGATTAAAAACATTACGCGTTAGAAGGGATCATCTAATCGTCGTAAGCGTTCAGCCTCAAGATTAGCGCAAATTGTCGTAAACGCGGACAACTCAGCTGGATATCGTCATCGGGGCCAGAATTCCCGCAACTTCCACTCTCGGAGCGGAAAAAGCGCCTGACACAATGACAGGTGGCGTGTATTGTTTCCCTAAGAGTCGCTTGACAGGTTTTCTCTCACCTTCTTCCGCGGCGGTGGTGGAGCACTTCAGCACCTGTTCTCAGTCTTGGCTTACAACGCTCCTCGATATCCTGTTTTTAGCTTCCGCCCTGGGTAGCTTTGACCTGCTTGAATCACCCACGCAGATCTCATGTTTTAGTACTGTCTCTCATCATCTCCCCTTGTCCTCTGCCGTCAATAAATCTTGGCTTCTGTTAGAAGAGAATCTGAGGCATTTTCCCTCCCCCAGCTTTAAACTCGATATCTCGCTTTTCTCCCCCCGCGCTCCTCTTCGTACAAAAGGCTTTCTGCGCCCTGCATACTGTGTCCCAAACGCCACTATTGTAGAAACTCTTCCTTCTGATCTTAACCTAACTCTGCGCTACCTTTTCTTTTTGTTTGCTTCTTATGTTCTGTTGGTGAAGAACATACACGCTGTTGCAGAGTTTTCGTACTCGAAGGGCTTGTTGACTTTTCTCTGGATAGTGTCTGGTACACATCCTCCTCAAATCATCTCTGTCATCAAGCCTGCAGCACCGTCACCAACATCTCATCAATTCGTGTTCCCCCAAAGAATTGAGCCAGCAAACCGGAACACCTGCAGACTATATACCTCTGAGTCCCAAACATTTAGTTACGTGATTCTGCATACATCCTTGACGCCAAAATGCCCGTCCTCAACCTCAGTGAGCTCAACATCGTGTTGGGAGTCTTGGGTCAGTACGATTCCTTCCTGGGCATTTCTTGGTGGTGAATTGCCCAGATCTTGGCGAGCCTTGGCGCTGACAGAGTTTTACAGGTGGCTTCATGGCGTTGTACGGTATCATTTCTGTGAAGATCAAGCAGTCATGGTACCTTGGAGAAGCTTGTAAGTTTTACTGATCATTCTGTGGTGGTGGTTACTGATGGTGTTGTTGCGCAGTACCTGCTATGGTGTTTGGCATCATTCTTGGACCCGTATCAGCCAAGTTTCTTGATAGTGAGAGATGGGGTTCGGCGGAGCCTGGCCAGACAGAGGACATTGCTTTGGTAAGTAGCCCTAGAATCGCTGTGAAGCCCTGTGGCTGACCTCTATAGGGCCTGATGCGAGTTGTCATTGGTGTCCAGCTCGTTATCGCTGGTTATTCGCTGCCAGCAAAGTACAACGTGACTCGCTGGAAAGAGTTACTCATGTGTCTGCTGCCAATAATGACCCTCATGTGGCTTCTAACCACTGGCTGCATTCTCGCCACCATTCCCAAGCTTAGTCTTCTGGCTGCACTGGCTCTCGCATCATGCGTTACCTGCACAGACCCTGTGCTTTCACAGGCTGTTGCGAAGGGACCTTTTGCAGACAAGTATGTTTCTCGACATCTTCGAGAAATCATTTCGTCTGAAGCTGGTGCCAACGATGGATTCGGTATGTTTATTTCGTCGCGATGATTAATTGGGTTGCTGACCTCTGTAGGCTTTCCGTTCCTCATGCTTGCAGTGTATCTGATGCGACATGCGTATGAACATCCTGAACAGAGTGGTGCTGAAGCCGCGCACTTGGCTGTACGCGCCAGTGAAGAGGTCGGTCGCCTTGGTGGTGGCATCGGTGAGGCCATGAAGAACTGGGTCGTCGAGACTTGGCTCTACTACGTCGCCATGGGTATCGCCTACGGTGCAGTCGTCGGTTACACTTCATGCAAGGCCATCAAGTACGCGATGCGCCGGTAAGTCTCAATGACTCCATCGGCGGGTGAGAAGACATGCTAACAATTTACAGAGGATGGGTCGATGAAGAGTCTTACCTCCTCTTCCCTGCAGCTCTCGGTCTCTTCATTATCGGCACGACCGGCGCCATCGGCACAAACGATCTCGTCGCCTGCACCGTCGCGGGCAACATGCTCAACTGGGATGGAGAATTCCTCGCCGAGACGCACCGCCGCCACGACGAAGTCAACCACTGCATCGACGTGCTCCTTAACTTTGGCGGTTTCATGTTTATCGGCATTGTTCTCCCCTGGGAGTCATTCCACGACCCTAACGGCACTGGCGTTACGTTGCCCAGACTTATCGCTCTTGGCTTTATGGTCCTTGCGTTCCGACGCATCCCGGCCATTTTGTTACTGTACAAGGCCATGCCTGCTGTTGTCAAGGATTATAAGGAGGCGCTGTTCATGGGTTATTTCGGACCTATTGGTGTCGGCGCTGTCTTTTACCTTGAACACATGAAGCACTTGTTTCCTCATCCCGAAGATGCAGATCAAGAAGAGCGCGATCTTCTCGCCGCTCTTGGTCCAGTTATCTACTTCCTCGTCTTCTTCTCCATCGTCGTCCACGGCCTGTCAATTCCTCTTCTCGACTTCGTCTACCGCAAGAGAGGTGTTGAGCCCATCCAAGACGACGCCATCTCCATCCGCCGCAAGTCTTTCACCTCAGCGACACCGGTCAACGCGATCGCCGCTGATGAAGACAACTTTATCGCGTTCAACCGCTTCAGCAGGCCTGTCGACGAGAACGGAATCTTGCCTGGTGAGATCCCACCTGCTGTTCTAGCGAGGAATGAGTTTGCTGTGTTTTCGGGTGATCATTCGTCCGAGGATGATGAGAGGGAGAGAGAGGAGCAGGAGAAGAGACGACAGAGACGGACGATTCAATACATGGTTTAGAGTTAGCGTAGCATCATAGATTTCTGTATAGCGTTGTATTTAGAATTGAGCATGGAGTTGGTTGGTGTTTTACCTCTTGTCATCGCGATGCATCGTGATCTGTTTGTTTCGCCTGAGTCACGTCTCTACGTAATCATTTCTTGGTGCGAGTCGTGCCAAGTCTGACGTCACTGATAATGAGATAAGATAAGCCTTCATCCTCTATGATGCAGATGCAGGGTACTCAACTTCAAGTCGACATGTCGGCTCATGCACTTAATACTCTCATTGCCCGCCGATTCTTTTCTTATAAGGATAAAATGATGCGATCTACCATCACTTGGAGAGCCCAAAGAGTGCTTTCACCAGGAATAACTCATTACTTGCCGACATATACCTAGACAGAGTTTATCCACGGCTTCATTGCCTTGATTTGCATAACCATCGGCCATCACCGGTCCGTTTGCATAATCTGCATAATATACACAACACCAACTCTTCAATAAACATAAAAGTTCGTGACTTCCGGATGATCCCTTCTAGTCTTCTTGTTCAAATGCTTCAGATGGAACCTCAACCCCCACGCAATAACAACAACACCAAGCGAGAACGCAATACTCGAAACCCAAGCAGTCGTATACCGCGGCTCATCTGACGAGGGCCATAAATAAGCTGTATAAACATGAGCCAAATTACCAAACGTATTGCAAATCGCAAGAGACACGGCTTTCTTTTCGCTCGTCTGTCCGACAGTTGCACTGATCCACGCCAGGATGATGTTGTTGATACCGAAGCTGAAACCGACAAAGAGGTAGATACTGAACATGCGCGCTGCTATGTTCAACGTTGAAACAGCAATAATGAAACCGACCATGACGATGCATTTGCAGATAGTGATGTGTAGCGTACGCTCATTCCAGCGCCCTGAGGTCCAAGCCATAGCGATTCCGATTCCAGCGGCGAGGAGATATGGCGGACACGTCAGGACTAGAGCGATGGTATTGCTATCGGTGAGAGTTCTCATGACGGTAGGAAGGAAGTTCTGGAAGCCGACAGACGACAGATGCAGATTGTACATCAAGCATAATGCCCATGTTCGCCAATCAGATGCAGATTCTTTGAGACCGATCCATACGCTCGTCTTTTCGCGCACGTCTGTTGTATCAGTGTAGATGCGGTTATATGCGAGTTGTCGTTGCTCTTCTGAGAGCCATCGGGTGGTGAGGGGATGATCTGGAAGGAAGATAAATGCTAGGATTGCGGTAAGAATTGATAAGGCGCCCTGGATGATGAAGAGCCTGTTGGATTATGGTGAGCGTTGTGAAATGATATTGGACGTGCTACGTACCATTGCCAACCAGCCAGACCATGCTTCTGGTCAAGACCGGCAAAGACTCCAGCGGCGATAAGTCCAGCAAAGGAACTGGCTATCATGTTGCCCGTATAGAAGATGGCCAGTCTGACAGCCAGCTCTTTGCGAGTGTAGAACATGCTGAGGATGAACAAGGCTCCAGGATAAAACTACCGAAGGTCAGGACATTTCCAAATCCGCATGGCAATACTGACCGGTGCTTCCGTGACTCCAAGAATGAAACGAAGCGCAACCATGCTGCCATAGCTATTGGCCAAGAAGGTCACCAGACTGACGACAGACCAAGCGAGACAGAAGCCAGCCATGTACCAAGATGGCTTGACTCTGTTGATCAGCATGTTGCTCGGGACCTGGCCGGCACTGAAGACGTTAGTTCATGGTCCTCTGGAGGTGATACCATCAAACCTACATGTATCCGACAAATAGAATCGAAACGCAGGTATTATACTGCGTCCCAACGAGACCAAGGTCCTCCTCAAGGCTATTCAGCCGCGCATTGACGAGGGCATTGCGATCGAGATAATTGAACAGGTACATGAACCATAGCATGGGCTGAATCATCCATCAGATACGAGAATCACCACCATAGCATAGTGAAGTGCTTACAAGAATGTACTTATCCAATTTCTTCACAAGAGCAATCTCTCTCGGGTCCGTTTTCGCATGGGCTCCAAACTCATCTACCTTGTCCATCTTGGGAAACTTGGAGAATATGGCGTCATCGTTTGGTCTCGACTCAACGTTATCAAGTGCCCGCTCGATATGTTCGTTGCGCGCTGTATCATCGGGTTTATGGTCATGACCGCCCGGGCCCTGGGGAATTGATGTGTCCATTTTATTAGAAACTTTCAAACAAAAATTATAAAGAGTTTCTATAATATTCTGAATTAAAGACAGGAGCAGACACCAGTTTTTATGCAAACCGGCTCCCACGCTAAGACTCCCCCACGGGGTAAAGAGATGCGGGGGATCAGCGTAGTTTAAAAACAAGCCTGGCAAATGACGACGGTAACGCTTAATGAAATACTTGTGATTGGTGCTTTTAGGATTAGAGTGTAGGAGCTTGTACGGAAAAGAAGATAGAGTAGTAGATCTGCCGGTAGAATTACCAGAAACCGGTATGACGCCGTGGCGGAAAAGCACCAGCGTCTTGGAAGGTATTTGGCGAGCGAATGAGGGCATGCCGAGGAGGGTTGAGAGGAGAGGTTCATCTGCTGTGGATGACGTGTGATTGAGATCAGTCTTCTGCCCGTATTCTAGGCATGCACTTCCGCTGCCTGTTTGGGGCTTTGACCTCCGTTCACGAATGCAGTAGGAGGCAAGAATGACTACAGCGGATTGATTTGTAAGTCTTCCAGAGACATGTAGCTACTTTCCCTTCCCCAGAATATCGAGCATTTCTAAAAACGACGGGATAAACTCTTTCGTCTCACACTGAAACCCTTCATGGTGTCCAGGCACCGTCATCCTAGGACACTCCAAGATCTTGGCCTGCTCCTCAATCGCTCTCGCGTAGAAAGCATCTTTACACCGTATACCTCTCATAACACCAACACTAACACCATGTTCCTTTACTCGAAACAAATTGGGACAGTAGCCAATCAACGACGCCCATTCGTATTCCCAAAAGTTCTTCGGGTTGCTTGCTTCAGGCGATGCAGGCTTAGGAATACCCTCAGCGTCGTAGCCAATGAGGCATTTCGCAAACTCTTCAGCAGCCGCATCTTGGCCTTTTGTTTCAAAAGTATGTAGAAGACCGTACATCCACTCTGTTATCTGCGTTGCGTCGGGTAGAAGCATTGCAAGACCAGCTTCATGGCAGATCAAATGAACGACCATTTCAGGAAAGTCATGGGCGAATTGGTATGCAAAGATACCACCGGAACTACTGCCAAAGATAATAGCTTTATTGAAGCCGACAGCTTTGATGACGGCGCGGATATCTCGAGCCTGTTGAGGAGGGCTCAAGCGTTTGTTGACGGGGACTTGGCTTGCTGACATTTGACGACGATCAAAGGTCGCGCAGGTGAAGCGGTCTGATAGCGCGGTGATTATGTTGTTGAACTGTCGTCCGTGGCCATTTCCACCGGGGACGAAAATGATGAGAGGTCCGGAGCCCTGATACCAGTAGTGAAGGTCACATCCCTCATTGTGTACAATGCTTCTGCTAGGTTTAAACTCCATTATTGGCTGTCATGTAAAACCGCAGTGGACGACTGCTAAATTCCCATTTAGTTACAGATTCTTGAGTATTACGGAATGTCTTTCGCTTCTTATAAGTTGAGATGCAAGTTACACTTTGACAATTCTGAAACCCGAGGAGACACTGAAGGAATTAGCCTAAACGTTGAAGGCGGCGTGAGTCAGACGGCCATCGTGCGATTTATCAGCTGTGAGATTCAAGGGTATTTTTAAAAAAAAAAAAAAAAAAAGAGAATTCAGCATCTCACGGTGGCATTCCTCCTGATTAGTGTGAAAGTCGTATAGAAATTCGGACTTGAGTATATTATGGGTCACGGATCACTTTTGACCCCATCCGATATGGCATATGTAATCTTGGGCATACCATAGTCATTGAACGCAGCTATGCACCCCCCCGGAGCTTCCTGCAGGTCATTTCCGGTCCGTCCTTGTCCACTCATAGCTCGATGCCGGTCTCGCCAGTACGTAAAGCATTCCCCATGATCCTAACGGTCCTTGTAGCCCGAAGCCACTCAACAGTCAATTCACCACCTTCCTTTGACTGCTGCAAAGATCGTAGCGTATTTCCAGTGAAGTCTGGGTGATGCTTCTTAAGCCGGGCAGTAGTCTCAGCGTTTGACAAGACATGAGGGATGATGGCGCGATGAGCAGAGCCAGTCTGTTGATATTAGCAATGCCCGTTTCAAAGATGAAGATACTTACTGCGGCGTCTTCATGATTATTGCCTGCTATGCAGTTGATGACTCGAGTATGGATGTGCTCTGAAGAGCTTATCGAAATTTGGAACATGTAGATGAAGCCATTTAGGGAAGCCTGGTAAGTTAGTTGCGTACAGTCAATGATTGTGATAAACTGACCAACTTAGAAGCATCAAACTCTAGAGCCTTCAAGTCAAGCTCAGGGCTAAACTCAAGCAAGAAGTACTGATCCTGCTCAAATACACCTACCGGCTCTCCTTGACCCTCCCACTTCGAACCAGAGGCAGCTTCAAAGAGACCCTTCAATTCTCCCCATCGCTTGCTATCTTTTGCCACGGTAGGAAGGTCAAGCAGCTCCGGAAACTCGATACCAACTAGCTTCGCATCTTCAAAGGGACTCTGATTGAGAGAAGCAGATGCAACACCATGAAGCCGGGTGAGATACCTCAGTGTCTGTGGCGCATTTGGAAGAGTGCTAAACAGGTGCTGCGATAGGGCAAGGGTCGCATGGCCACAGAGAGGCGCTTCGTTGACAGGATTGAACCAACGAACTGCATAGTGAGCTTTCGCCGACTCATTCTCTGGATCAAGAGGGAGCGCGAATGCCGTCATCGGGAGATTGATGCTAGTCGCTGTCTCTTGAAGCTTTGAAGCCGGAGGGAACAGCCCGTATGGAAACTCTCCGTTGTCATCTTGTGCGCCAGACTCGGGCTTTGGTAGGATAATCACGGCTGCGGGATTGCCCTGGGCCCTTGCTGAAGCAAAGGCCTGGTATGTAGTTTTCGTAAGAGAAGACATCGCGACTTGATTGTAATGATGTTCAATTGTATGTTATGGAAAAGAATAGAGCAATAGGCCGACGAGAAGTATTTATTAGTTATCATCTCAAGGGCGTGAGTGACTCATGTTGACCCCGCAAATTGACTCTTTGGAGATAGTGTCAAACCTCATGAGTGGGCACTGGGATCATGTCAAGATTCTGCCGCAAAGCGCTACGCTTTGTCAAGTCTCTTACAGCAAATTCTACATCTAGCAGGCCTCTTTACTGAGGTTCAGATCGTTGAAGGTCCACTACATATTCGACCAGCTTGATAATCACTGCTTGATAAGCAGTTGATCCATTTCGGGATAAGCATGTCGATCCCGACTCAAACCGATTCATGCTACGGCAAGCCTCCGCGATAACAATTAGCACAAGTTATAAATATGCGCATATAGTAAAAGCATGCTTATTGCGTAAGAGCTATCTATGCTATTTTTTCCCAAGAAGTTATACCGTTCAAATATGACCCTGTCGACCGGTATGTTTCAGCTCTGATCTTGGTCTCCATGAACACAAAGCCAATCCATCAACATCCCAACGTCATGCCAGCATTTGATGCTCTAAACATTGTTTCCCTCTGGGTGGTTGGTAGACGGTCTTCGACTCGGAGTGCTAGTGTGATGCCTCGTTCAGAGATGGAGCAAAGAAGTTCCGACTGGCGTCTTGAGGCATACATCGCGTGAGATGGGTAGCCTAGAGCTAACATCAAAGCTCAAATCAGCGCTATTGGTAAATAAAAATCCTTCAAATACTCACATGGACATTGTGAACGTCGGCGGGACCATGCATGCAAAGCGTAAAGGGTCGGGGGAAGAGAAACTACCAAGCTAACAATTGCGACAATGATCTCTGTTTTCATTTTGCTGGATGTGTTTGAAGTAGTGTATGACTAAGAAGGTTCTTTCAAGAAGAAGACCTTCTTGTTGTGTCATGAAGTTTTTGTAAACAGGCCATGGTGAATCTGGCTTGTTTATATGCTTGCAAACGGAGATATCAGTGAAACTGCGCCCGGAAATTTGTTTTTCGTCAATTTTCAAGTAGGCCGCCGGAGCAGGAACTGAATGATTCGCTAGCAGAATTCACACCCTGGCATTAGTCTATCACCTGAAGTAAGGGAACATGCTGTGGGGTCAAGATTCAGGATAGATCCAATTGACTTGTTTTTTTGTTGTGACGTACTCTTCGGCTGTGAGCTGCGACCCGCAAGATTATGGATTTGGGGAATGAGACCCAATCGAAGTCACACAGCTTCATGCAGAATGCGCCCCCTGGACGAGATTCTGGACAGAGCCAATGAAGCGACCTGGAGCTAATCGCTAAACTTGGAATGAGGCTTACCAGCTTCGCAAGCCGGTCAGATTCTGGATTAGACGAATCAGAGCTGGGAACGCAGAGCCTCGTTGGGCACGTACAAGAGCCAACGGTACCCGAGGTCAGCAATCTCGATTCCCTTTCTCCCAAAACTCGACCTTTCCTCTCTAACATTCCTCGATATATCTCCGCGCAATAAGCCTCTTCACAAAACTTCATCCAAGTCGACATTATCGCACTTGCATCACTCTGATGAGTGTATCAACATCTCAGCCAAGTGAGGGGGACTGGCTGGCGCACAAGGAGTTGATTCGAAATGAGTATCTAGTCAAAGAAACGTCTCTCAAAGACTTGACGATTGTACTCAAAGCTCAAGGGCTACACGCAACGTTTGTATATGCTAACCTGACGTTCTGAGAAGATTTCTAACTTGGCGACAGAAAAGGGCAGCTTGAATGTAAGCTCAGGAACTGGGACTTCTCCAAGAACATCGACAAAGAGACATGGCAGTACATCGATCGGAAGATTCGTAAGCGCAAAGATGAGGGCAAGGACAGCGAGGTCATACACTGTGGCAGGAGATTGAAAAAGCTCAAGGTCACGAAAGAGACGAATCGTCACCGAGAAACGAACATCATGGCCCGTTTCAAAACACGTCAGTATGATGCATGCTTTATCTTCATATCTAACACGGGGTGCAACAGCTCCTCCATCTCCGACGAATCCACAGCTTAGCATTTGTACTCCACCAACCTTTCAGATGAGCTTCCAGTGGCCGTCGTCCCTTCCGTGGCTCCGTCTGCGAGAAACCTCTTGGAATAGTAAGTCAACCCAAGAAAAGTGTATTCATTCTCTCTTACATGTATTGATAGTCCAAATCAACGCTCCCACCTCCAACGTATTGACGGCTCATCAAAAGAATCAATGCAATATTGCGCTCTCACTGATGATCAGAGACTTGGTTCCTCAAAGCGAGCAACATTCATTGGTCTCTCCATCAAGGCTAATAACAGCTTTTAGCCATGTTATGCCTGAATGGTATGCCGGAGAACACACCAGGACTGCTCAGAATCTATTGGCTGGTCCAACTGCTGAATATCTCTCCGAATACTTCAAGGTTATGGTCTATATGCTATCAAACTCAATGGTGACCCACGACCACAGCCAGTTGGACTTTTATAACAGTCTTATGAAAATGGGGATTATAGACCTTCGAGCCAACTTCAGAAAACTTCGAAACGAGAGCTCCACCTTCCGAGCGTTTATCGAGAGGCTGTTTCAGTTTGAGATTCAAGAGGCGACTCTGCGATTCAAAGCCATTACGGAGAGACCAAGGCCATTGCATCTCATCACATGGCTCTTAGAGCTAGGGCAGGATCCTAATTGCGACTGTCAGATGTCATTTGACAACTTTGTCGTCTTGGCCACCCCTATACAGCAGGCAACCTATGCCGGCTACCTTGAGCTTGTTGAGCTACTTCTACGCTTCCGCGCTCGCGTTGAATCTCACCAAAGAAGGCCCGGTAGCCTCGCATTTGTCAACCTGGCTTTAGACAGCGGATGCTCGGATTCGGGAAAGTTGCGACTACTGAACTTATTATTTGATCATAAGTTCCTCAGCATCGACGAAATGCTTCGAGCAGCAATTGAATTACGCGATGAAGCTTTGATGTGCAAGATGCTACAATGTGGCGTGGATGCTACAAGCTATGAGACTTTATGGCTAGACCCATATCGTCGACAGCAGCATTATGCCGGTGACAGGTGGACCTACCTTAAAAGTCCATCAGCTCTCATGATGGCAATCCAAGCTGGAGGCAGGATGGCGGAGTTGATGCTAGACTACCTTCTGCTCAAAGGCCAACCTTCACCTTCGATCCTGGCAGATGCTTGCATAGCCGCAGCGTATAGTGGGCATTATTCCATCGTGCTGCAACTCGATGAGATGAGTAATTCTGGAAAGTTTTGCAATTCAGAGGGCATTACACCTCTACAGGCAGCAGTAGTTAGTGGCAAGGCAACCGTGTGCAAATATCTTCTTGAACGGCATGGAGGCTCACTAGACTCGTTGATCTTTGTGGCAGCTGTTCTAGAAAACGTCGAAATGGTACATTTACTCATTGAATATGGAGGCAACCCCAACGCGCTAATTTGCGACCACGATACCGAATTCTTGGAATTTTTCAACTTTCCACTCTACCAGGGAGATTCGACCCCTATCCTCACCGCGCTCATGAATGATGCGTATATCCTAAATTCAATAGAGCCAGTTGTCCTACAGCTGATACATTATGGGGCCACTATCTCGCATGGCAACCTGGCTAAGTTTTCGTATCGTTATTTTATCACATGTTTGCAAGCTGCACTTGATGCTGGCGGCAACCCAAACGATGAAGACAATGAGGGACGCACGGCACTTCAATGTGCTTTAGCTTTCGATACCCGTTTTTATAAACATTTCGAGGTAGACAAACGCCTCCACACTGTTCAGCTTCTGATACAAGCAGGAGCAAGACTGACTGGCGGGGAAGTTGTCAAAGCTATTTTGCTTCAAGACATGCCTTTGCTTCTGTTTCTTTTACAAAACGGTGGAACCTTGAACGATGTTGACGACACGGGACGAGGGTGCCTGGAGGCCGAAATAGAGGCACGTAACGACCCATTGCTCCAAGAGGCTCTGGAAATGCAAGAATGCGCGATTGACGCAGGTCCATTCTGTGCCGCAATACAACGACGGGATTTGAGTCTTGTTGAAAGACTTTTTGAACGGGCTCAACAGCCGACAGCTTGCCATCTGCTGGAGGGAACCGCTGTGGGATTGGCTGCTGAGGCGGGCTACTTCACTATCCTCGACAAGCTTCTTACACGATTTACCTACCACTCAGTCTTGAGTTCAGCCACCCTCCCTATCGATTTGATAGAAGAATATATCGAAGTATGCGAAGAGTACCGCCGGGGATTTTTCTGGCGCGGAGTCCCCGATAAAAAAGGTCAAACTTTTCATATCGAAGGTAGCCCTCTTACACTGGCCGCTCTAGGGCAAGATACCTCCGGTTTTAAAGAACTACTTCAGCGCGGTTGCTGTATGGATACCATAGCCTGGAGCATTATTGCGCAAAATAAGAGATCACTCGACTATTTGCATTTGCTGAGAGAGTTTGGTGCGGGACTCGGCAATTCCACAAAGTACGACATACAGTTGGAGACTGCATTGTGCGAATCAATTGAATATGGCAACAGAGACGTGATGCGTTACTTGGTGGAAGTGGGGGCAGATGTCAATGAAGTCGACATAAAAGCCAATCAACTATCACCCCTCCAGCTCGCGGCAAGGAAAGGCGATATAGATATGGCACTATACCTGCTCGAAAAGGGAGCAAATGTCAATGCCCCTCCAGCTTTCGAAGAAGGAGCAACTGCTCTCCAATTTGCCTCAATAGGTGGGTACGTTGGATTCGCAAGGCATCTACTTCAACTTGGTGCCAGGACCAATGTACGGGGATCACCTATGTCCGGCAGATCAGCTCTAGAAGGAGCGGCAGAGCATGGTAGGCTTGACATGCTGGCACTACTGATCCATCACGGCGCTGTTACAAGTGGTAGCGGTCGCCAGCAGTTGGTCTTTTCTGTTGCATTTGCCCAGCAGAGAGCACACAATACTGCAGCTGAGTGGCTGAAGGAAACCTGTGGTTGGACTGATGCGGACCAGGATCTTTTGGAGCTTGTGGATGTGAATGCTTACTATCCTCTCGGTGAATGCCTCAGGTGGTATTGTTGCGACGAGTACCATGACAACGATACCGAGTGCGTCTATCACTATACTGAGGAGCAGAGATGGCACCATTACAGGAACTGCGAGAAGTGTTTGGAATTGGACACTGAATCACATGAGGGAGACGAAGGTAGCATCTCAAGTGAAGATGGCATTATGGACTCGGAGGGCGATGAAGATTGATTATGAGCCTGAAGAGTATCTCGCGTTTGTACCGCAATTGATCCTTTCTCTAGTGAAATATCGCTTAGCACAACTGTCTTGTCATGTCAGCTGCTCATTGTCAGGATAGTGGCTGTAAGGTTACGGCGTAATGTGGCTTGCGGTCTCAACGCAATGGATATCAAGAATCGAACCACATCTCCCTCCACTATAATAAATCTCTGAACCTTGCTGATAAAGTCACCGCAATCGGCCACGGAGCTGAGCATAATTAAGCAGCGCGCCTCCTACCCCTCATTCCGACGTCCAGCTGCCATTCTCAACTTTGCTTCGATTCGCGACAGTATGATGACCCTGGGGTTGTTCCTGAGCATTCTCGCCCTAGGCGCACAGGTAGCAGCCCAGGCTCGTTGCGAAACGTCTCTTGGATCAAGCAGTGTTGATGTCCTTCGTACCAGCACGAGCACCAGGGTTGAGACGCTCACCTTTACAGATAAGATTATCAACCAGCGCAACACGACTGTCGGTCTTGACACCACGACAACTACCATCAGAGCAACATTCACGGAGTTTGCCACAGTCACTGCAGACTCAGAGGCCACGATAGCTACCATCACGATTACCGGTAGATAGTGCCCTTCATACGTTTCTGTTTATTATTGCTGACTTGGTATCAAAGAGCCGACGACGGTGAGTTGGACAAGAACCGCGACCAAGACCAAAACGAACACGAATACTATCACGACCACCATCTTTTTCAATACGACAATCGCAACAAAGCCAGGCTTTACCGCGGTTCGCGACTCGGATAATGTAATGGAAGTCAATTACGACGGCAGCAAGACCGTCAAGATCGGAAATGACGCTCGTCTGTTTCAATACCCATTGGGAGTGACTTGCACTGAAGATATGCCGGTAAAAAAGACCGTGACTACCACCAGCTTAAGAGTGCAGACTCATAATGCTACCGAGCCTTCAACTAGTACACACACAGAGACGGTCTGGAGAACAATCCGGGAGACTAAATATCCTCGAGGCCTTGATTCCACGGTGACTACTACTATCCGCCCTCTCGAGACGGCAATTTTCAACGTGACCAAAGCCACCACCGTTAATGAGACTGGTGAGCGTGAGGCAATATTTCACTCCCTGCATAGCTAACATATGTAAAGTCACAGTGGAGAGACGAAGACCCCTGAGCACGATCTACGAAGGCTGCAACCCAAACCATTTCCGCTTGAAAGGCAAAACATTCGGCTCTGACTCTGCCAACCTCCTCAACTGGGCGCCCGGCCAACGAATGATCAAGACCTGGACGCACCAAGACTTCGAAATAAACCCAACCGAGGTAAAAGTAGGCAGCGCCATGGCCTGCTGCGGCGAGTGCATGAGGCGGAAGTACTGCCGGATCAGCGTCTGGGGCAAGCCCCCCGACGCAGAGGAAGACGTGGAGGAGTCGTGCTACCTCTACATCACGGTCAACAGGGAGCAGTGCCTCAACGGGGCGCAGCCGGTGTTTGCAAAGTACATCGCGGACAGGCAGGTGGCGGAGCAGTATGGTATGTTTCGCTGGGAGATGCCGTATTATACCTTCAGCAACGGGCCGTGCGGGCAGCTGAAGTGGGGAGGGGAGCTTGATATAAAACCCATTGACCGGATGAAAGGAAATATCAAGGATGCTTTGAAGGTTAGTGACGCATCTGGTGCTGGGCACTTGATAGACGAGTTCTTCGATCCTTTCGATAAGAATGAGGACAAGGGAAATGAATAGGCCAATATTAGCCGAGCGTTGATATCGACGGTTCGCACTCTGATCCTCGAATGCCAAATATCAAGATATGGTTTGGCCTTTGTGCTCTTGAGCAGCGCCGGTATATCATGGAGGTCCGTAAATTGAATTTTCGGATATCCGTGGCATTGGATAGTCAGCAATCACAAGCTTATCATGACGCACTAAAATCTCGGGAAACGCCAAGAAGACCGACAGGATTCTCCCGCGGCCAATCAGGCGAAGCTGACATTTGTGACGGCATTCTCTGGACGCTAGACTAGAGCACCCCGTGCTTACTCTGCGCATCGGATATCCGATTCCCGCGAATAGGGTTGACTTTGTGATGATAATTGTCAGAAATGACAGTGGCGAGTGCAGCGTGAAGGTGTATTAAAGTCAGGGGTATCTTCATCGAAATCAATCTCATCAACGCTCTCATCAACATCCAGCATCTACAACTATACTCAACACCAAGCTTGACCAATTTCATCTACCAATATCCCCTCCCATCAATAATTAACAGCTTCCAAAATGGTCGCAATCAACACCATCAAGAAATCCAACCAATCAGCCCTTCCCCAATCTCTCCCCCAGAATCTCACAGCGGTTTTCCTCGGCGCCACATCCGGTATTGGTCGCAGCACAATCAAGCAGCTCGCCATCGCTACCGACAACAAGTCACCAACAATTTACATCGTCGGTCGCAGCACTTCAGCCGCTACACCACTCATTGCAGAACTCCGACAGAGCAACCCATCAGCCACCATCGAGTTTATTGAGCGCGATGTTTCTCTAGTGAATGAAGCCGATGCTGCGATGAAGGAGATTGCGAAGCGCGAGACCAAGATTGACATTTTGTTCATATCTGTTGGGTTTATGTCTTTCGAGGGCCGAAAAGGTAAATATTCGCGTTGATCAATTCTTATGGTCATTTACTAATTTTCTTAGAAACCAAGGAAAAGTTAGAGCCCTCTTTGACAACGCGCTTCTACAGCCGCGTCAGAGCCATCCAAGTCCTCCTCCCTCTTCTCAACAACAGCGAAAACCCCCATGTTACCAATATCCTCGCCGGCGGCCAAGAAGGCCCCCTCATCGAAGATGATCTCGATCTCGCCAAACCCGGTAACTTCGGCGTCGCTTCAGCTGCTCAACAAGCAGCCACCATGCTCACTCTCACCCTCGAGCGCTTCGCCAAAGAGAACCCCAAGATCAGCTTCGTACATGCCTTTCCCGGTCTCACAGCTACACCACTTCTCTCTCGTGGTTCAAGCGGTATCATCGGGTTTCTGCTGCAGTGGATTGTTACGCCGCTTGGGGGGGTGTTCTTTGCTAGTCCTGATGACGTTGGCGCGAGGGCATTGTTCTATGCGACTAACGCGATATATACTGTTGAGGAGACTGCGAAAGCGGCGATACCAATTCCTGAGGGATTGAGCAAGGTGGCTCGATCTGCTGGTGGTGTCTTTTTGGTTGACAATAAGAGTGAGGCTGCGGATAATGAGAAGGTATTGGTTGGATTGAGGGAGAAGATGGCCGACAAGGTCCAAGCTCATGTGGATTCGGTCTTTGAGGGACTGATTCAGGAATAGTGAGAAGAAGTTTGTGACGGAAAAGAGTCATTGGGAGTAATGGAGTTGGGATTATGTCAAGGGCCTAATTGGATTGAGGTTTTTACACTTAGCGATAATAATAGTACAGGCTTTAGAATCTCCTTTACATCGAAATAATATGACTCCAATATTTGCTGGTGATTGAATTTAAGATGAACTCAATTCGCTCTCTTCCGCATTGAATATGGCGGTACATCAGATTCTCATTCTTCGGGTCCGTGGCCCCGTGGAGTCGAGTCCGAAGACCCATGGTGGCGCGGAAGTATGACATGAAACCTAACTGGCTTTGACCTTCATTACTGCTGACACTGTTAGAGAGGAAGTCTCGGCCCCACGGGGCATCCAATCACTATGAATCATCATGGCGATTATCCTAAAAGAGCCTAGCTCCATTCCTTTGACTCACCTCCATTAACCAATAACATTGATCAATCGGTTGATGCACTTCGCATCTGGGATCTAAGGGTCAATGGGCAGTTCTATAAAGGTTGCATGCTCTACCCATCATGTTCGGTCACTAAAAATACAATCAACAAAAAGACTCACAGCACTTAAGCCTTCAGTTAAGATCAACTTAGCCTCTTCCTTGAACGCTCGATTACTTTGTCTCATGCTAGGAGCAACAACCACCACTACTGCAACAACCACTACCTCTTCTATGACCTTACTTTCACCCCAAGAAACTAGCCCTCTAACACCATACATCATGTCTATCAACGACTCTGCTCCGGCAGCTCAATCATTCACGCCAGGGCAATGTCTCTTTTGTCCCTCTGTCTGCCCGACACTAGCCGAAAGCATCATTCACATGCAAACTTCACACGGTCTCTTCATTCCTTATCAGCCTCATCTCTTGGTAGACCTCGAGACACTATTTCGATATCTCCACCTGGTTATCTACGAATACAAAGAATGCTTACACTGCGGCACAAGCAGAACATCGGTTCAAGCTGTGCAGCAGCATATGATGGGTAAAGGCCATTGCAAGTTCGATGTGTCGGAAGGCTCAGAGTTTGCCGACTTTTACGACTTTTCGCGTACGTCTTTTGATCTAGACGAGGAAGTCTTGAGCGAAGACGACGACGAGTTTGGGAGCGCAGAAGTGAAACCCGTGCAGGTTGATCGCGATTCAATCCGTCTACCGTCCGGGCGGCTCATCTCCAAAAAGTCATCTGCACGAGTTGAGCCATCGGCTTTCCAGTTGCGCGAGTACAAACGCACTTTCAAATCCCAACTCGAGTACTCTTCTGTCGAGGTCGATGAGGAAGCTCCCATGGACGAGGAACATGTACCAGATACTTCCGATACAAGGATGTTATCGAGACGAGAAAAACGTCAGAAAGCTACGGTTACATATCAACTCGCAAACATGAGTGCCGGGGACCGCAGCGCTTTGATGCACCTGTCTGCATCTGAGCAACGTTCATTGATCGCAACCCAGCACAGATTTACCGAAAAGGTTCAGAAGGAGGAGAGTCGGAGACAGCGCAGGATTGATCGCAAGGGGAACAAGAATCTGTACGCTTATTGGCATACGGAAACTCCAGTGTATCAGTGTGGATAGCATTTTCAAGCAAACAGATATTGATCATGTCCAAATGTTAAGCCTCAGATATCTGGAATAGTGAAGAAAAATCTCTAGTTGGACTGGAATACCTGTAATCATCGTTAGCCATTATGGCAGTGATAATCTGATGATGTCGCAGGATGAACTTAAAGGCACATGCCGCTGAACCCATTTCAACCGACAGGGTTACGAGCTGGAGTAGCGAAGCGAGCAGAATTCTTGCATAGTACAAGTAGGTTCGCACATCATATCATCGATCAAATGATGTAGTTTGATATTCTGTGCTGACAGGTCCTCTTCAAGTTCTATACAAGCGACCATAAATACTCCGCCGCAGGGTCCTTCCATAGCAAAAGACAATCAGTCTCATTCATCACCGGTGTGAACGGCGGTTGCGAAAACAACGCCCGAGTCTCATATCCCTTCATCGTAAAAACGCACAAAGGCCCACTGCTAAGAGAAGGAATCAAAGCCATAACAACCGGCGATATCATCAGCAAAAGCATGCAGAAGGACGTAATCACAACAACCAGCAGTCCAAGAAGAGCCGGAATCATGGCCCAGAGACTGCTACCGACTGCTTCAAAGCCTGGACCACGGTACATATCCGAGAGTGTGAACCACGCCACGAAGAATATTGCAACAACGAGGTAGAACACTGGCATCGAAACTCGGAGCGAAAATACGCGGGCAAATTCTGTGTAGATACCCGTATAACACTCAGATAGGAAGTTAAGCGGGATAGATTCGCCTTTGTATGTTGACGATAAAACGCATGCTAGCCACGTCGCAGCTGAAGTGGCTGAGCCATAATCAGAAATGTAGAAGATCTGATACCAGCTCGGACAGCGGCGTGAGTCGCCGCGACAGAAGATAACAGCTGGATCTGGTTTGTATTCCGGGATGTACAGCGTTTCAGGCATTTGCCCAAAGCCGGGAAATTGGAGAAGGAGAGCGAGAGATAGGACGGAGACAGCTGCGCCGCCGATGGATAGCTCGAATGTTCGATGATCAACGACTGTGAGTGCATCCCAGCCATGCAAATCCTTTCGCCGCCGGTAGAGGAATATCGTAGCTACGAATTGGAACAACGTAGCAAAGATGGCTATCGTTCTTCCAAGTCTTATCCAGGCACCCCCGAAGCGCGATTGCGTTGTTTCGAATGAGCTAGTGGGTGTTGGTCGAGGTTGTGAGGCTTTCTTCCCGAATAGTGTATTCCATCGTCGCGCATACGTTTCAAGATGGAGAGAAAAGGACTTGGGCGAGCGAGCAAGGTTGGAAATAAACGAGACGTTAATGATGACGACGCCGAGGGCTGTTTGCGATACTACTATCCATGGCGATAGAAGAAAGAGGATTGGTTCGATGGTGTCGAGTTTTTCGTTGCGGAGGGACTGGAAATTGCAGAAGGCGACGACAGCTGTGAAATGAGCGACTATGAGTTTGACGACCATTTCCTTCTCGGTGCGCGTGTCGCCATCTGGGCAAATATCGGTATTCATGGCTGCAGACTTATCACCAACATTAAGAACATAAATAAAAGAGGGTTTATGGTAAGCCGAGAACGACGATTCGAGGCATTTATATAGAACTTGTTTCACTGCGGCTGTGCTGTGAAACATGCCTAAAAGGCAGACTCACAGGCTGAAAGATGGTCCATGCAGCCAATGGAAGCTCTCTTGACAGGGATCATCGCTAGTGAGGGGCACCTTGACATCTTGGCATCGTTGTCGAGCACCGGTCTCACTGTCTAACGAATCAATATCTCCTCCTTGCTTCATAACATCGGATCTGGTAATGAAACGATACTTCTCCTCATCAATAGTGCCAAGACTCGACTCCGCGACCTTGGCAGGCGTCAAACCGTAAACTCCTGGAAACTCATGATCAACGGCCTCCAACGATCAGGATCAATCCTATTCTCATACCCCTCCATCCTCAGATCATTCCGAACATGCGTCCTCAGAATCTTGACTTCAACAGCAACCAACAACCCACTCCGATCCGGAACATCCTGCATCAAATCCATACTGTTCGTAACCTCCGCTTCCATCTGCACAGGACACTCCGAGATCCGCGGCGGCTGCACCAGATCGGAGGCTTGTTGGGTGAGGCCTGAAGCAGCGAACTTGCTCTTGCAGTGCGTGTAGCCGCGGTCCTTCTTGCCGGGAGGGATGGTAGGTGTGCCGGTGGTTTTGGCGATGGGGTTGATGTAGTGCGCCATGTCGTTGCTAGGGAGGTTGATGACGCAGTGCTTGGTGCGGAAGAGGTTGAGTGTTGTTTGGGAGCCCGAGGCTAGGCCTAGCAGGCAGCGGTGACCGAGCCACCAGACGGAGGATATTGGACCGATGTTGGCAGTGCCGTCGTCGTTGGAGGTGGTGATGAGGGCAACTGGAGTTCCCCAGTACATAATGGCGGGAGTGATTATAGAGTGTGTGTCGGTCATTTTGTCAGGTAAACGTGAAGGTAATCGTTAGAACCAGTAGACTGAGTGAGAGGAGATGACAATGGTTAGTTTTCATTTTAGTGTTTCCAAGGTCGTCATTAAATATCTCGAGAAAAACCCCGGTAAGTACCGATATTGCTCTAGATGTAGCAAACGAAAGGGATAGTCGAGTCTCGATGCGTTTGAACCAGCGATATCAATAGCAACATCTCCAAGAAGCGGATTCTTGCTACATATATGACCAATAAACAGTGCTGACCAGACATGGGTCTATGAATCGGAGCGCTTAGCTTGGGAATTCAGTGCACTGTCTTCAATATTTGACCCGATATGACTATATCATCCACCACGAGACTCTGAATATCCTTCTCGTAAAGACTATCCTCCGAGTTTGAAGAACGAATCGAGGTGTTGAGCTTTATTGTTACGGCAAACATGCTCAGGCTCACTGACGTTCACTAGAGCCCCTCGGGACAGGGATCTCACTAGTGAGGGGTCATCTTAGCGCTGTTCTCTCAGGAACACGATCTGCCGATGGCTCCGACAAGGCTAACTCATTATCAGCTGCTCTTGGCCCAGATTGGTCCCTGATCATTCGATAGTGCTGACCAGCAATTTCTTTTTGTTGAGGAAGCCCTCCAAGTCTTCTTCATCACGACTGCGCATTGAGTGCATCATCGATGGAGACTCTCTACAGCAACTGGCGGTCTCTTCCGCTGTCATTATCCGTCCCGATAACAGGTTTTCTCATCATCGTTATCGCGACAATCACAAACGTCATCAAGCAGCTATGGTTCCCGAATCCTCACCGCCCTCCAGTCGTATTTCACATCTTTCCACTCATCGGCAGCACAGTCCAGTATGGAATTGATCCGTACAAATTCTTCTTCGATTGTCAGGCCAAGTATGGAGATTGCTTCACTTTCATCCTGCTGGGCAAGTCGACGACTGTTTTCCTGGGACCCAAGGGGAATGACTTCATCTTAAATGGGAAGCATGCGGATCTCAATGCTGAAGATGTCTATGGGAAACTTACGACGCCTGTTTTTGGGAGGGAGGTTGTTTATGATTGCTCCAATGCGAGGTTCATGGATCAGAAGAGGGTAAGTTGACCCCCATCATCTAAGAAATCACATGTTGACAGTTTCTCCGTAGCTTCTCAAACTTGGTCTCACGACTGACTCTCTACGATGCTACATCCCCAAATTCGTCAAGGAAGTCGAAGACTACATCGCCACCTCTCCGTATTTTAAAGGCAACACCGGCGTCGTAAACATCACAGAAGTAATGGCCGAGATCACAATCTACACTGCAGCGGGATCGCTCCTCGGCAACGAAGTCCGGTCCATGTTCGACAGCACTTTCGCAACTCTCTACCGCCATCTCGATGACGGTTTCCAACCCATCAACTTCGTCATGCCTGGCCTTCCACTACCACAGAACTTCCGTCGTGACCACGCGCGAAAGGTCATGGAGGATCTTTTCAGCGATATTATTCGTAAGCGCCGTGAGATTGGGAATCAAGGTGATGAGACTGATATGGTGTGGACCCTTATGAATGCCAAGTATAAGGATGGTGAGGATCTGCCAGACCATCATGCGGCGAGGATGTTGATTGCTATTCTCATGGGAGGACAACATAACACTGCTGCCAGTGGCGCCTGGCTTCTTCTCAACCTTGCTCATAAGCCTCATCTGGTCAAGGAATTGTACGAAGAGCAGATTGAGGTTTTGGGTTCACCTCAAGAGCCGTTGACGTGGGAGAATTTGCAGAAATTGACGCTAAATGGACAGGTTATCAAGGAGACCTTGCGCCTTCACAGTCCAATCCACTCTATCCTTCGACAGGTCAAATCTCCTATGCGAGTTCCCGGCACAGACTGGGTTGTTCCACCATCCCATACCCTTCTTGCTTCACCTGGTACACAAGCGCGATCTGAGGAATTCTTCCCTCGACCTCTGGAATGGGATCCTCATCGCTGGGATAAGATCGAGGCTCTCGATGACGCCAAGTGTAACGGAGAGACAGTTGATTATGGCTTCGGTATGATGAATAAGTCTGTTAGCAGTCCGTATCTACCTTTCGGAGCGGGGCGACATCGCTGTGTTGGGGAGAACTATGCATATGCACAGCTTGGCGCCATTATTGCCACGTTTGTGAGACTGCTTCATATCGAGCAGCCTGATCCCAAGGCACCTCTTCCTGCGCCAGACTATTCGGTAAGTGCTCCTCCAGGTGTCGAAGTGTTCTTACTAACATTATTCCAGTCAATGTTTTCTCGGCCTATGAACCCCGCCGTCATCCGATGGACGCGTCGCAACGCCGAACCGAATTAGAATAGAAGCTTTAATTTGAGATAAAAATGTTAGTTCCTATAGCGCAGTACAGCAGAAAGTAGGTCATCAGTTGTATCAACATGTTACATAACTTCTCTGCCCCGGAGCTATGCCATCCACGGCATTGAACCCTGCTGGCAAGCTCTACATAAAACAGACACAAGCTTCATAGGCAAAAACATACAACAGCGGGTATTCGCTGGTCGTCACCGAGCCAACTACTAATCCGCCCCTCACTGGCTTGTCTATGGGAGAGCAGACGGGATCCCGAATTCTCCAGTGGGTATGATCGTATGTGACAGTGGAAAGCCGAAAGCTCAGCTTTGAATGGGGGTTCAGAGGCAGCCATACTAAAAGATACCTAGACTGCCGGAGCTAGTCCTGTAAGATTCGCGGATAGGATAAGAAGTGTCCTGGTAAGTGATAGTCGTGCAATCTGATCGGCCTTTGGGCGAACTAAGTGGAGCGCCATATGATGACTAGAGGGCAAAAATATGATCATGCTGGGGATCGAACCCAGAATCTTCTGATTCGTAGTCAGACGCCTTGCCATTGGGCCACACGACCGTATCCAATTGTTGATCGTCCAGCTTCACAACAGCCTCTCTGTGCCATGCGGATTGCCCTCCGACGATGCTTTAGCACATGGAACGAGCAAGTTGTCAAAGCTGTAAGTCGGCTTCGTCATTAATTGAAACGTTCCGAAATTCATCAACTCTAGAGAGTGGTTTAACATGCAGTTCCGTCAGGGTATCATGATGCATGCAGAATCGGCGGCGTAGTTGGATGCACTAATGCAAGGCGCTGATAGCTTCGTTCCCTCTGGATCACACCGGAAACGCTACCCAACAGCCTTCAAAAAATCTCTCAGTGCATATAACAAGAATACTCATACTACACAGTATTCCACTTCAGTAACTTTTCTCCCCGACTCTGCCGCCACCTATTTGTCGTTTCTATCAGCTCAGGACAACCCTGGAGCAGCCAACCCCATTTCCTTAGAAACCAAGGCGATGCTTCCCACGAATTTGGCACGGATGAATCTCCCCATACAATCAAACTTGGCTTCTCAACGTTTTCCCAGTTGATCTCTGATATATCCTCACAAAGCTCACCGTCATCCAATAGCTCAGCATCCGCTGCAAGAATGACATTATCTCTGAATTTGGGAAAAGGAAATATGTCGAGCCACGGGTGATGTAGCACCGTCTTCTGTACCTGTGTAGGCTCAAGCGCCTTTGGGGGGTTATAATCTGCGCCGAAAGGTCCATTGATGTTGAAAGGCGATATGGTCTCATCAATGCACATAAGCGCACGATCGAATCCTAACAAAGTCGCGTTGTTGGCAACTGCTATTGTAACGTTGAGACTGATGAGGAGTGGGAGCTGCGATATCCGAGGAGCATTCATGGTATAGTCCATGTACGCTTTGCACGCAACAGCAAACACCCTTTCGCTCTTATCAGACCTTTCGTAAACTTCGCATGTTTGACGAATTACTTCAAACATGGCATCTGGTGGGCCTTGGACAGCAAGTGCTATTGCTGGCATGGACTCGGCAGGCAGGCCAGCTTGGTCGACGATATTGGACGCAATCCGGTTTTGTTCCCGTTGTTGACGTTTTCTAAGGTCTGCAAGTACATATTATGTAAGATACTAGCCCCAAAGAGGAGGCTAGAAGGGTGCACTCACACTGCGATCTCTTGTTGAGTCGATTCTGCAGCTTTCGTCGTTGTGCAGTACTAGTAACTCCTGTCCAGTCCTCCCCAGCATTCTTAACAAGGAGCCGCTGGACCATTGGTTCAATTGCAATCTTTTGTGGATCTGACATGGCGTTCTGTATGCCGGTTGCTGATAGATTGATGTATATGGCTGATTATAAGAGAATTGTGTGACACCTGTAGACGATTGATGGGATAAATGCAGAGAAAAACGTTGGATTCTAGAGGCGTCATTATGGCATGCACGTGAATCCCTCCATCGAAGCCGGAATGGCTAACTCCACTCTGTCAGCAGGTTGCATTAGTGCGTCTAGTAAGGGTATAGTCTCATCCATCAAGCTCAAGTCCATCATTCGGGTATGTCGGTCCGAGGAGGTTTCGCAAGGGCTTGAGGTTTGGCTATATCATCAACTCGCATAAGTCTGTCTGGATTATCTGAGAATACTCAATATATTCTTTATAGTATTTAATAGGACATATAAACCAACATCCTTGTAACGCCAGCTTCGTCAAATTCCCCGCTCACTGAGACACTCGGGACCTCACAATCATTAACGTTTTGCCCGGTTTGCAGTGTGACAACCTCCTGCAGGAATCTCTTTTCGCTATGCCTCCATATCATATTTCGCCCCCAATTAACTGCAATATTGACTTTAACAAATATCAAATTGCCGGAAAGCTTGCCATCGTCACCGGAGGTCAGCGTTACCGAAATCATTGACAAGGTATAGGTTAGCTAACATCTCTCAGGCGCAAATGGCATTGGGGAGGCATATGTGCGGGCCCTACACACCTCAGGGTATTCGCAAGTCCATATGACTCTACAAGTCATGAATGCTAACGTGTACCAGAGCCAAGGTTGTAATCGGCGATAAGAATGCTGACTCTGGCGAGAGATTGGCTTCCGAATTGACCGGCTCGAAATTCATCTCGTGTGATGCAACCGTCTGGGAAGATCAAGTTCGCTTGTTCAAGGAGGCCTCTCAGCTATCTTCTTCTGGGAAGATTCACTACGTGATAGCCAATGCAGGGATGACGAAGGAAGACCAGACTTTCACTTTCGACGGTAAGAGTTTCGTCCCTACTGTGCCTCACGCAGATCTCTCATACTCACTTGCGCAGGTAAAGGCCAAGAACCGCAGAAGCCAGACCTGCAGATTATCGATGTGAATCTGAAAGGGGCACTTTACACCTCGAAGCTGGCCATGCACTATTTCGTGTCCCGGAATGGCACCGAAGTCAACAAAGACCAAGAAGATACCTGCTTAATTCTCATCAGTTCAGGCGCCGGTTTTCTCGATGGTCCCAGATCTCCAGAGTACAGCAGTACGAAGTGGGCGGTCCGTGGAATAATGCATACTCTGAGAAGAACAGCATTTTACTATGGAAGCCGAGTGAATGTTATTGCACCATGGTAGATCACCCTTCATTTCGGGGTGTTCCAAGTCCTTGACTAATTCGCTCTGCAGGTACATCCGCACGGGTATTCTCTCCAAAGACCAATTCGACCAAGTTGAGAAATCAGGCGTCGAGTTCGCAACGGCGGAAGATGCTGGTGAATGCGCGCTGAGGATACTGTCTGATACCAGTATCAATGGAAGGACACTGTTTGTCTGCGCGCGGAAATGGGCTCCTCTTGGATACATGGACCTGAATATCGAGGATTATCCTGAAGGTTTGATCCAGGAGATCCAGGAGGATCAAATGCGTCACGCGCCAGTTAATCTTGGGCTGTTTCCATAGAAGGTTGCTCTACTCAATATGAGGACATTGAGAAACCCACGAACTAAGAAAAATCTAGGTTGGCATATAAGAATCTGGATCATGTTATGTCAATTGAAAGCTTTATATGGTGGTATACATGAACTCTACCATTGGCGTATTGATGGGACTTGCTCTAAGCTTGTCTGTACTGCCAGGATTAGAACAATGGTGTTTTCAGCCCAACGAGGCATAAACGTGACATGCTGAAAGTACCAAGGTCGGCTGAGCAATACCCCTCACTTGTTGGTCAGCGCTACATTGCAACCCTCCATCTGCAGGTCGAGCTGAACACTAAAGCTAGACTATTGGCCTGGAAGCTCAAGTTAGTGTGGTGCACCCGGGCGTTTTGCCGTCCTTTGACTACGGCTGAGAGTCGAGACCTTGCATTTTGGCGCAATGCCGGAATATAAGAGAGCTGCCAAGTACTAAGAGGGCCGCATGGCTTTCGCTTTATATCTATAGTAGTAGAATATCATCCTCCACGAAGAAATAATGGACGACGACTTATGCGCGAAATGTGAAGAAAAGCCCGGCGATGTTCGATGCTCCTGCGGTGAGCGATTCTGCCAACGGTGCTTCTCTAACAAACATCTCCCGCGCAACCCAAGTCATAAATGTGTCGAAAGGAAGAAGACTGCCAACACGGTGGAAAGCCTAGTCGCTGCTGCGAAAACGAACGACTCCGTTGGAGTAGTTGAGTTACTCGACCAAGATGTTCCCATCGATGGGAAACATGGTGGCTGGACAGCTCTTGGATATGCGGCATACAACGGGCATTTGGACGCCGTCCGCGTCCTTGTCCGTGGGGGTGCCGATCTCGATATTTGTATGGATGTTGGTTTCGGTGTGCTTCCTGGTGATGGCAGTGCTATCAACTGGGCAGCATGCGGCGGCTACCTCGACATCGTGAAGCTGCTTTTGGAGAGAGGTGCCAAGGCTAACATCTGTGCGACAAGACCGGTATTCCTTGGTACCGGAGGAACACCGATCACAATGGCTGCTGGAAAAGGCCGTCTTGAGGTTGTTCGGTATTTGCTTGAGAAGGGCTGCGATACTGATGTCGGCGAGGGTGTTCCCGGTTGGGAAGCTCTCATCATCGCTTGCGAGCGAGGACAGCTCAACATCATCAAATACCTCCTCGAAGAAAGAGGCTTGAACGTCAACAGAATCGGCACCAACGGAGTCACACCTTTGATCACGGCTGCTCAGAGTCAAGAAACGGGTGTCATGGACTACTTGGTCAAGCGCGGGGCCCAAATTGACGCGGGCGACAATGATGGAACTACGGCGTTACTTCATGCCGTGATGAAGAAGAGAGTTGACGCGGTAGAGTGGCTGGTGAAACGCGGTGCAGACTCAAGGAGGAAGAATAAGAAAGGGGTCTCCCCTTTGGACTTCGCAAGAAAGGGATTGCAGGAGAATGCTGAAGATAAGAATTCGGCGGCTATGGTGAGATGGCTTGAGGTGCCCATAAATCTTGCCTTCCAGATAAAGGCTTAGAAGGCGTGTGGAATCAATCTTGGCTCTGTAAAGCGAGATATCTATACCAAGACTGCGATGGAGCTATTATGCAGATATACATATGATTGGAATATGGTGGTATTCAAGTATAGTGAAACATTTTCACTTGTATCAGGTCTACCCCACGAAACCAATTCTACACAACCATCCCCAAGCGATAAAAAAGTGATACCAATACTGGAAAAACCTCATAATGAAGGGGAAATGCCTTAGTAGTTTTTAATCAAGGTCAACAGCGCTTTCTTCTCCTTGTACACGAATAGGTCATGTCCAGTGAGTACCTTGCTGGGATTGCTGTACGCCTTAGTCTGAAGGATGATATTCTGGTTGTCTGGCAAGTGGTTAGTAAGCCATGCGATAAGAAAACGATTTCGTACTTACGCTGAGGGCATCCAAGAGCCTCGAGGCTGGCACATGTTTGCCTGAGATCGAAAACGGTAGGCATCTAGACGAGGAGAGTCAACTCAAATGGCTCAAGCGAGAACGAGGATATAACGGCGAAACGTCCGACATACATTTATAGCTGCTGTGAGTAACGAAAGTTGATGATGATACTTAGAAAAGGGTTGTCGAGGATCGTTGTCGCGATCAAGAACGGGGGATAGGTGTACAACCATACATTAATACTCTCTATAGACATCCTCTGCAGCTATCCCTCAATCTCTAATTCCCTTGTTCAACGTCAATACTCAAAGACACCGCTAACAAACACTGTAGTTAAGACAAAGACAAAACTTAAGCATAGAACAATGTCACAAAGAGCGACGTTTCAGAAACGAACAAGAGTATAATAAAGAAAGTGGTTCTTTTGAAAGCATGAGCAATGGACCATTTTGTCAACAGCTTTTCATTGTTCTAACCTCGGGCTCTCCAAAAATAGATGTCAGTTTTTTAACAACTTGTAGAAGCTTCGACCCAAACATGTCTAAGCTTGACCCGCTAATTTACTGTAGCCATTGGTTTGAGTGCAACTGCGAATAAAGTCTCACGCGGTTCGCACCTCCATACTATCATATACTCAGATACTGGACCTGGGGAGCGGTAAGATCTAGGATGTAGACCCTAAAAGACGCAAAGACTTAGGTAAGCTGGAAGATCCTTTGATGAGTTTATTATGGTATGCTATTTTCAGTCTAAAGCTCTAAATCCTTTTGTTATTTGGGAACTCAGTCCCAAGTTTTAGACGAGACAGCTATCACTTGTTCTTCCGCCGCTTATTCTCTCTGTCCACTTTCTTAAAGAATTCGCTCTTCTCGACCTTTTTTCTCTTCAGACCCTTGTTGGCAGAGGTGTTCCGTTCAATGTAGGCCATATCCTGCACACCACTAAGTTGGTCGAGATAACCCGCGACTCGCCTCACTTTCTTCTTCCCTTTTCCCTCACTTTTCTTTCCATCCCCACCCCAGAGATCGTCCGCGGCAAATTCATCATCAACCGCAGTTTCGTTATCAACCAACGTACCCTGCAGCAGCTCGCGTTGTTCAGCTGCTGTTGAAAATGCCAGGTCAGGAGTGTTTTCGATACCATCTAGCTTGGTGATGACTTTGAACGCGTAGCCTTGATCAATGAGGAAGGCCTGCCGCTTTGACGCAAAGTGCATCTCGGACGTGTCTTTAGAGACGAGCGAGTAGAAGAAGGCGTTGAAACCCTCGTCATTGCGCCGCTTTGCTCGCAAGATCCGGCCCAGGCGCTGTGCCTCTTGACGCCGTGACCCAAATTGTGAGGATATCTGAATGAGGCACGTTGCCTCGGGGAGATCCAGCGATGTATCGCCGATCTTGGAGAGGAATAGCGTATTCACATCTGGATTGTGTCGGAAATGATGAAGGACCCTGAGTCGCTCCTCTTGACTTGTCCCGCCGTATATAAGATACCTCTTCAGCTTGTAAGCGTACAGTTTGAGAGAGTAGAGCTCGTCCGAGAAGACAATGATCTTATCGCCACGCGCTTCGTGATAGTTGATGAGAAATTGACAAGCCTGGAATTTTGAAGGATTGATAGCTGCTAGTGTTCGTTTCATGCGAGACGACACCTGCAGATACTGCTCGTAGAAGATAGTCGGCATGGAGCACCAGACCTCTGCGCACTGCACCTTGGCGATATGCCCTTGCTGCGAGAGTTCCATCCAGTTCGCTTCGTACAATTTCGGCCCGATGAGAAAGTTGAGATGGTCGATCTTTTCGTCCTCGCGAAGCAACGTAGCTGTAAGACCAAGCTTAGAGTGCGTTTTGATTGACGATACAACACGCCGAAACATATTCGCCGGCACAACATGTACCTCATCAAGAAGCATCAATCCCCATTCTCTTCCTGATAAGAAGTCCATCATCCTTTTTGAGTCATGCGCACGCTCACGACTATTCGTCACCATTGAATACGTCGTAACAATAACACCGGTACTTCCAGAGAACTTCTCCTTGCTGTCGGATGTAAAGGTAGTGATGTCTTCAGGGCTAATGTTTGACCATTTGAGAAACTCGTTGCGCCACTGCACAGCGGAAACGGAGCTTGTGCACAGAACGATGACGCCTTTTCTGATGGTGCATGCTGCTGTGATGCCGACGAGGGTTTTGCCGGCGCCGCAGGGGAGAACGATGATGCCGCTTTTGGCGCGGCCGTTGCCAAACATTTTGCTGAGGCTCTTCTCTTGGTATGGTCGGATTTGCGTGTTGGGGCGCAGATCGATGTCCAAGTCGGGGTTGATGCTGTCGCAGCGGAAATCGTACTCTTCGAGAATGGGGTAGGATAGGTCCAAACATCGCTTCTGAACGCTCTCAACCGCGTTGTCGGGGATCTCAAAGGCATGGACTGCTTCTTCCTCATTATCGTTTTCTTCATCGTTTAACATGGCTTCAACGTGATCCGACACTTTGTTGGCGCTTTGTGGGAGATCGGCTTGCTGAGCCCCCGCCGCGTTCTTTGTTCCAGGAATGACCAGACCACCTAGTGCAGGCGCGCGCGTTGTAGTAATTCCACTAAAGCCATTCACTCGAAGAGGGCCGATGATGCTGTCTTTGAGCAAAGTCTGAAGGACATCTGCATCACTGCTCTCGACGAAATACTTGTTATTCTTCAAAACCAGCTTGACCTTTCCATAGCTCTTGGTGCACGACCTGATAAACTCTTTGATAGTCTGGGGAAGCTCTGTCTTGAGAAACTTGTCAAGAGTGCTGATGATGCCTTCACCATTCAAGCCAACAGAAACAGCAGCATAGAGACTATGAGGCGTGAGTTTGTACTCATGTAGAAAGGCAGGTCTGGACTGAGGCTCCGCGATAGTAACGAGGAAGTCAGTTGCCAGGTCTGCCAAAGGATGAAAGCGTTCAAGGATTATGTATCCTTTGTCGGGGTCAACCCATAATGGGCGGTTGGCGCTATCAGGGTTGGGCGCAAGATACGAGAAGTCGCGCTTGACGATGTTGCTGACGTCGATGGAAGCTTTTTGCCCTTTTCGTTTGAGCGGCATTATAATGTTGCAGAAGGAAAAGAAAGCAATGGCGGGATTGAAAGAGGTGAGATTGGACTTTAGGCAGCTGACACAGAGAACAAAGAACACAGCGGGAGAACATGTATGACTAACCGTCATCCTGTCACGTGAATGGGCATACACATTTTGTGTTGGAGGTGAGGGTTGAATAAGAAATTGGGCTGTTATCCAATGTGATAAGTCATTCCTTCTCCATTGCCTTGATCATTGTTGACTGCTAATTGCCAATATGTAATGCGGTAAATTGAGGCCCAACCAACCATTTACAAATCACCTCCAATTGAGCGGAGAATTTTAGTACTTACACTTCGACCACGGCTCATGTCGCTCACGACACGATAATCTTTTAACTTTCGACACTAAGGGCCATAACTTGATAGAAAAATAATATCCAAGCGAAGAGAATGTAGTCGACGCGCTAAGTATAAACATAGGGAGACATGAGTCAATTACACTGAATACCTGCATCAATGAAATGTTTACCTGCTTGACTGATCAGAGCTAAAGTATCAGTCGCTAGGCGAGAACAAGTGTTAACAAGTCCTATAAAGAACACTCTAGCCTTGGAAAAAGTTTCTGTAAAGAACAAGAGTTCCGACAGTGTCTAGTTCCATAACTCTTCGTATCGCTTGGTACACGCCTCCACAATCTGCTCAACATACCAGGTACACTAAGTGAAACGGCCATCGACCTAAAGCTCTTCCTGAACCACGGCCTCCAAATCCGACTCCCCGGTCGCCAATCCTGAACTATCTGGTAGGAGGTCTCTCGCTATGATACGCCAGAAATCACAATCATCTTTAGAGTTCTGCTCATCCTGTACTAGCTTCCAATCACCATCCGAAGGCTTCATGACATTAGAAAATAGGTCTCCAGATCCATCAACAACTGGCCATCCAGCATCTCCCTTCCCACCATTATCGGTGCTACCATAAAGCGCGAACGAGGCAAAGTATCCCAGATAACTGACTCTGACCTTGCCGCGCAGCTTTACAGCCCATTTAACTGCCTGAAGGAAGGTGCATTTTAGTATTGCCTGGATCATTATCGCGATCTGTCCAAATACTTTCGGATTAGCGAACAATGGGATGAGATCAGACGCATGATATGCCAAATCGTCATTTGGAAAGCCGTAGTTCATCGCGTAAGCCTGCTTTGGATATGCATCAAGGAGATCTCTGGTATTGCAAGTGAATGATGCGTCCCGAATGACATGTCGCAGACAAAGGTTGTAATTTCCCTTGAAATTCGTCGCGCAGTCATAGTGCTTTGCAATTTTTGCTCTCGTAGGTATAAAGTTCTGGCCTGGGAGGAACTTCTCCAAGAATCCATAGAAAGTGGCATTATCAACAAAACCACGTGGAGTAAAGCGCTCGGCGTCGTTTGCACAGTGAGAGACAATCGTGGATTTTATCCCAGGCCAAAATGTTCCTATTCCTAAATGTTAGCTCAGTCTTCAGAGGGGCATCAGAGCTTTCGTCACCTTTAGCGAACGCTAGAGTAGGTATCGTCTTGATCCATGCACCGTCCACCGACGGCCCAATGGGGAAGAGTCCTGTCTGCTTGACAGTCTCGAAAAGCTTGACATTCGCCATACCCAGTTTATCCAAGGAGATCGACGGATCTCTAATGCAGCTGATATCGTCCGGGTTACCACAGCCAAGTGACTTTGAGAAGCTCTGATAAACTTGGTCCAGCTGACCGCCCTTCGAATTATCCCAAGCCCACTCGAAGGCAGGGCTTTGCGTAACAAACCGTGTGAACAGTGGGTCTTTCTTACCGTCGTCTCGAATTAGATGGTGAAGAATGGATCCACCACCTGCTGAATCTCCCCAAGCACTGACAGTGATGTTATCACCATGGACCTGGCCGATGTACTTTTGGACCCATTGCAGTAGGAGGTTCTGGTCATAAAGTCCGGCATTCGGCAGGCCGTTTTCTGCATATAAGAGCCAGCCAACCAGCCGAAAGTTCCTAGTCGATAGTTTCCAGCCACAAAGATGGTTTTATAATTGGTGGCTTCAATCAGCGTCTTGCCACTGTAGAGGGGCTTGTTGTCGTGATCCCGATTCTGCATCTTCATTCTCTTGGTGCCAAATGCATATGCACCTCCGTAGAACCAGACAGTGACAGGCAGTGGCTTGGAGCCTGGATTGTCGAACATTGAGCGCGGAACATAGAGATCAAGGAATAGGCAGTCCTCATTTCCATTCCAAGCAGGCTTCGTAGCTGCCTCTGACTTGTCCGGGCCAAGATCCTGATTAGGATCGCCGAGGAGTGTTTTGCCGCCAGGTGCATTATCTAGTACTCCAGGGTTGAGTTGAAGACAATCTGTGATGTAGGGGGTCTTGCCATTGGGTTTTGTCGGGAAAGCAGATGCGCCGAAACGAATGAGTTTGGCCCTGAAGAGGACATTCTCAAATAGGTAAATCTTCACTTTGTTAGTGGATTTTCTTTTTGGCGCGCGCAGTACTATGTGAGTCGCATACCTGGTCATCCCTTTTAAGGGTTACACTACTGTCGGTAATTGAACCACTGGTTGGTAGTACGTGGCATGTGAATTAAGCGATTTGGAAAAGCGACTTGGATGCCTGTTATAAGCATATTCTTTCCGGAGCTGGTTAGTGCTTCATGGTTAACTTGTATATTTTCTCAGTAGCGTCGTGAACTATTGGCAATAGCCTCCTGCTAAGCATTTGTTTAGCGCAGGTATTACTCTGTGTACGAGATGGCCTAACGCTAAATGTTGATAGCCAAGTTAAATTAAAAAGGGGATGTCTGGCACTAAATAATTTCGACTCAGTCTTGCATCTGCAACGTCTCCGTATTTACATTCTTTTGCCTCACGCCGAATACTCGCAGCCGCATCCACTCATTTTAGCATCCATCTAACCTTCGAACGTCACCATGGTTCGCCTTTCCATCGTCAACGTAGCAGCTATTGCTACCCTGCTCCTCGGCGCTGAAGCCGGTCCTTGCCGCCCATCGACGACCGCCGCGACCAGCGTTGCCGAGACCACGTCGACGATTGCTGCTGATACTTCGGCCACGTCAATCGCTTCGACTACTGTTGTCACCTCGGCCGATACTACCACTACAATCCCAGGGGATACTACTACTACAGCCCTGGCAGATACTACGACTACGGATGAAGCAGAGTCTACCACTACAACCCTGGCGGATACTACCACAACTCTGGCGGACACTACTACTACAGCCCTGGCAGATACTACGACTACGGATGAAGCAGAGTCTACCACTATAACCCTGGCGGATACTACCACAACTCTGGCGGACACTACTACTACAGCCCTGGCAGAGTCTACTACGACCACTGCTGCGGCAGGCTGCGTTGAAACCCAGTTGTTTCTCAACCCAGGTTTCGATGATAGTCCCAGCGGTATTTCGCCATGGAACAGCAATTTCTATGTCATCCAAAACCAGCCCCAGTCTGGCACCAAAGCACTGTACGTTAATCCACATCTCACATCTTTGCCTTTTCCGTGCTGACAATTGATGAACTAGGGCCGCGTATATGGCCAACGGTGCACCCAGTTACTACGTCAAGCAGACTCTGCAAAATCTGAATGGCGACTACGAATTCTCCTACTACTACAAGGTTGTCAGTGTCAGTGAATTTGCCGATTACACTTGCAACATTGAGCTCAAGATCGGAGACGCAACCATCCCCGGCCCCATTACCGACAGCGTTGGTGGCTGGACACAAGAGAGCGTTAGCTGGAGTAGCGCCGGCCAGACTATTGCCCAGGCAGATGTACAGCTCGGCTTGACCTGCTATGGCGAATTCACCGGAATTGAGATTGACATTGACACTCTTGGGTTTACGCGAGTTTGCAACGCTTAGGAGTTTGTAGTGTTGGAGCAATTTCGGGCATCTTTAGACTTTTGAGGCTTAACTTCTGACGTGTAGCTGATAGAACACATAATTAGATTTACAATGCTATAACTAAACAAGGTCATGTTGGGCATATCCTAGAGCATGCTAAATCGTCGCGAACATAATCTTCCTGGCTTACAATAAGCATAGCTAGATAGATCTGCGAGATAGATGTCGAGATTGCATACTGGCCAGCGAAAGTAGACCTAAAAGTAAGAAGTATGCGGCCAAGTAAGTCTTGATCATTAACCTGGCACATATTGCAAGAGACAAAACAACCTCTCCAATTTTACTTTATTGGTGGCTAGTAATATTCTGAGTGGTGCACCACTCGGCAGGTAGATTTTGTCTAGGTCCATAGATCCCTTATTGTACCCGCCAACAGCCCAACTCATATGCCATCAGAGGCAGCCAGCCAATTTATTTCTTGCCCCCCTTGGAAGACCAGATGGCAGTAGAACCACCGTTCTTGTACATGACAAGTTCTCCGTCATCCTGGACAGAGACAAAAGTCTTGTTGTCACCACTGGGAGCAGCGGTGTCGGTGTGCCAGGTAGCCTTGCCATTCTTGTCACTGCAGCATGTCAGTCAGCAATGGCTGGTGCGGGAAGTGGTGGACTTACTAGATGCAGAAGTTGCCGTCGCCCTGCATAATGGCGCCCTTTGCAGTGCTGATCTGCTGGTCGGTGCTCTGCCAGGTGCAGCGGTTGCCCTGATAGACGGCGAGCTTGCCGTCGTCTTGCATGCGGAGCTCGACGGAGCGGTTTTTGCTGAAGATGCTCATGCCGACCATGAGCCAGTCGCCGTTCTCGAGAGTGCCGTAACCCATTGTGAGTGATTGGTAGGTATTAGGGAGTTGTTTGAGAAAGAGGTGATGAGTGTAGATGAGTTGTGTTGAGTTGAGGATTTAGGTTCAAGATGAGCGAGAGCGAGGGGTTCTTATAGACAAATAGTCTGCCGGGTGACTTTGGAAAACCAGCGAGAGAGTACTTTGTAGATCAGTCTACGCGTACAGCTGTCTTCCTGTCTCACAACAAACCTCCACAGCCCCTCCCTCATGTCCAATAATGTCTATCATGAGTGTCTCATGTCACTGTACATTATGTAGTTGCACGAATCGGTCATGTTCTACAGGCTACCGGCATGATTATTTTTCTCCCGGTCCATCGGCACATCGAATTCCAGTACCCAAGTGAGACACGGTACGACGACTATCAAGAGGTAGGTGAATATTCCATGGTGATCCTTGAGAGAAGAGAAATCACCTGCATCATACCATTGGGCAGGCTGCTCATCTGGCTGTCGGTGGGGGTTGCACAATGGCGACCATGAGTCTGGGGGAGACCTTGCTACAACTTGTCCTGCTTGCCTCTTCTTCCCCGAATTTAGTTCCCAGGGCCCCTTATCCGGATACTTACCTTGAACTTTACATTTTAGGCAAAGTTCTCACTGGTGAATCGTGCACTGATATGGAAGACTAGGCTGAAGCCCGAAAACAGATCGGGTTTTTCTCCCGATAGCCCGTCAACGGGGAAGCGGGGTTTGAGATCTCAATTGTGACAAGTTTTTTGTGCCTGGTTGCACGGTCTGTATGTCTCACCTAAAAGAGCAGCGGCCCGTCGTAACCCCTCTTCATGTCTGAGATTCAGCCCGCCACAGAATTTCCCGTGTCTCAGTACTCGGCCTTTTACGGAACACAGAATAGCGACGTCATTCGTTGCGTCGAGGCTTGGCCGTCATCGATACAGGAACCGCATTCTCTGTTCCGACAAGCCAATGCTACACTTGCCACCTAAACGGAGCGACTTGATGAACCGTCTGCGGGATAATATAGAGTCGCAACGAATTCTTTCGAAAGGCATTGTCGCCGCCCTCTTCTGGTTCCTGGGCTTCACATCTCATTGTCAGATTCAACCTGAGGGAGGCGGGGTAGTAAGACATGCAGCACAAAAAAGGGGCCGCAGATGCGTCGCCCAGTACCTGTCACTTGTGGCGACAAGACCTGCCTAAGACTGACTAGTCGGACGGTCGGAGTGATGCCCCGTTCCGTCCCATCTTGCAGCCGAAGATCTGTCTTTTGGGTCTCGATGCATATTGCGGTGTAGATTGCCGCCGCCACTGACAAGATACAACCTGGCTATCCGGGTATTGGCGGCGCTAGCAGGCATGTTTTTTCATTAGCATGTGAAGTTGTCTTGCTCTGTCTTGCTTGATGTCATAATTGGGATGTAATCCAAGCCGCTGACAGCCGAGTTAAATGAGTCTATGGCTGTAGGCATTGTTCTCGTATCGATACCTCATCAGATGATTTGTTTTCTTCTTTTGGTCTTCGTTACAGGAAGCTTTGTGGCTGCTTGAGCGGTGTGCAACATTCCTGCAGCTGCTCGACGCCCGGTTCCACGACACCTGCACTGTACAACTGGTTGCTCTGGATCGAAACAAACAGTGGGAAGAATACATTCAGCAGATATAATACGCTACCAAATCGGTGCGTCGATACCAACCTTCCACAGACTTCCAACGGTTTCCTTGTGGCGACTACTGCCGCACTGATTACCATGCAACGTTGTGAGACCTACACTGAAATTGATGCATTGCATTCTTAAACGCTCGAAAGCTAAGTGAGTCGAAGATACCTCATTCTGTTCATTCAGACATGTCAGCATTCGCATCGTTAATCTGTTTACAGTAATACATATAGCAAACCCTGTTTTCTTCGGTAATCAAATGCATGCATTTTACAAGAGACAAGAACAGAAGTAACATCTAAGTGTCTAAGGAAACTAGTCTCTAGCCCAAACGAATCTTCTTACTGTTCGGAAGTCTCGCATATGGGATCATTTCATCAACAAACGCCTTTGCCTTCCCATCATTAGCCCAATCCCAGTTATCCATGTAGCTAGAAGAAGAACAGTTAGCAACAACACAGAATACAACGATTCAGCCTGGGGTTTCTAGACAACTTACGACATTAATGCGAAAAGAGCATATGACTCAGCAGTGAATGTGGCTTTGCTCGGGCCACAATTTCCTGCGTTGGGCCCCTCGTGAGAGCGCGCCAAGTTGGAAGCCCACAGAAAGTTATCTGTTGTAATCATGTTATCAGTAACTATGATTCCATGCACGAGACAAAGTGTGGAGAAGAACTTACATGTAAGATATTTCTTAAGGTCCTTTAGAGTCGCATCAGTGGTTCGTTTACCGTCCGGCTGCTGCCAGACCAGCGCCCCCTCCTTTCCGACAGCTTGTTGATCAGGGACTGTATAGGTAAGATATTAGTATCTGAAGCGACTGAAACGATACTGCGCGCAATGCACATACCGTTGCGGTTCTCAGGTCCACCATTTCCATCACCGCCAAACCAATGGGCAAGCTCGTGGACCATGACTCGAGAAAGGCTAGTAGCCGAGTATGTATCCAGCGAATCATCCTTCTGAACGCTGTCTTTAGCATCAACAGCAGATCTTGCACTAGCCATCGGGTCTTGAAACGATGGAGGGCAAAAAATGATAAAATCGTTACGGGTAAGCGTGACAGCGAATACGCCTGGCCTGCAGAGTCCTGTGTCGGCTTGCTTGACCCCGTTTACCAGGTACCGTTTCTTGTAGACCCAAGCTCCAGCTTTTGAGCCTGCCATCTCTTTCGGTCTGGATTCGCGAAGGGGCCTTCCTGCTGGGTCATGGGGATCTTTGTCGTCTCTTCCGACCCAGACGAATTTGCTTTCGTCGCATAGAAGAAGGGGCTTGAGTCCGCCGTAGCCGTTGGCTGGAATCATCTCGTCGTTATGAAGTGTCTTGACCATACGATCATAAACATCTAGAGGCAATCAGTAAGCAGATCTATCCATTGTGGCGATATCGGCTTACATCTGACATTCGAGTAATGCTCTTCATTGGGGTCGTGGCCCTCTTTATTTGGCACAAAGCCAAACATGTTAGTCGCAGCTCTCGCGATACGGTCCCAATTGGTTCGCATGTCAGACACAAAGTCTGGACGCGCGCCTTTGAGCTTCTCAAGGTCTTCTTGAGCCTTGAATGCCAGGACATCTGCGTCACTGTATGCCTTTTCGAAAGCACCCTTGCGTTCAGGTGTTTGGCAAGACTCATCAAGGTCCCAGACATTCATGTCTGCAGCCAAGCCAAGCCCAGCGAGGGCCACGATGGGCAAAAAGACCTTCATGCCGAGGGATGTTTAGGGCGAGAATCTGAAGGGAGAGAGTGTAGAAGAGAATGGCAAGTACCAAGAAAGGATAGAGAGAGAAATCACCCAATATCAGAGATATAAGACCACAAAGTTATGTATGTTGCAGTGCCCAAGATTAACAAATAAAGACGGCACGTACTATCTTACGCTTCTTGAGTAGGGAAGTTGCTTGTCGGTAAATCACAAGGATGTAAAAAGAATTCTCTATTAAGCAATGACTCCGTCTAAGCCTTGCTAAAAGGCACAGACAATCCTTCATTGTCACTGTAATTAACGCTCATTCTGACCTAAGAAGACCTTTTCATTCAGATTCTCGTATCGGTCCTACTGAGCGCTTATCCATAGCACGGAAATTGCCGTAAACAGATCCAGCGTTACAGATAGTATGGATCCGTAGGGCTATGCCGAGGCTGAGTGGCTCGGGCCTGGGAACCTACGCACACTATATCCGTTCATGATTGGCCTTCTTACGGCTTGCTATCAGCACCGTAGCCTCTAATTGGACCGTGTGTCAGAAATGCCTCGAAAAGCTCCATCCGATTATTTTTAACTAACGTTTGACGCTAACACCAGCACTGTTGAAGAAAAGCTTACTTTTAATTTTAACATGTCAGCATGCTCATGCATTCTGATCCTTCTGCACGGAATCCCGCTCCGGGCGGAAGATAAACTCCCGTAGTGAAAAAAGATCAACTATTTACTGGAGTTGAGATGCCAAAATGGGTTGTACTTCCGAAATAAGCGCCACAATTGGTGCATAGTGCTCCGCCGGCTGTGCTGATCCTACGGCTTACTCGTTTGCCCTGCCTTGAGCTTGGATAATTTTGGATGAGGCAGTCTAGCTAGCTCATACAATGGGAAATTATATACACCAATAATTACAACACAACCAAATCTTCGAATTAATCAGTTCCGAGTTGTATATATCATAATACTCAAGCTCAGCTGCCAAATAATATCCGGCTTGACTTGGCATCAAACACTTCGCCTCTCTATCCCTTAGGCCGTTCTTGGTTTATCTTCTTCTTGTCTTTCGTTGCCAACACAAACGCCTTCATGACGCTACCTTGGAAGGTCAGCGCCATTGCCGCACTCTGGCTAGGTGCTACAGCAGTTGGTGCAAACCTTGAACAAGAAACCTCCTCTGGTGCAGCTGTTTTCACTCACCCGGTCTATCCCAGAGTTTTTGTCGCAAGACAAGAGCAAGAGATTCCAGCTGATGACCGGAATCCTCCTCCACCCATCATCCCCAATCCTCAGCCAAATCAGCCCGCGAGCCCAAACACGCCTGTACCTGCTCCTCAGCCGGAAACAACAGCTGAACCCAATAACCCTCCCCCTCCAGTCACTACAACAGCGGCACCAGCGCCTCAACAGCCAAAGATTACAACTGAGCCGCAGAACCCACCAGCTCCAATCACCACTGAGAAGCCTGATGAGCCAGAGGATCCGAAGACAACGGATGTAGCTCCTGTACCGGTGCCAGTGCCAGTTCCCAACAAACCTGATGATCCTAAGAAACCCGATGACCCAAAGAAGCCGGATGACCCAAAGAACCCTGACGATCCAGAAAAGCCTGATGATCCCAAGAAGCCCGACGATCCTAAGACTCCGGACCTTCCAGATGTCCCAGACGTTCCTAAGATTCCTGATGTACCTAAGGTTCCTGACAACCCTCAAGATCCTAAGGACCCTGAAAATCCTGACGATCCTAAGAACCCCGATGACCCTAAAGACCCCAAGGATCCTAAGAACCCAGACCCAAAGGACCCTGAGAATCCCGATCCTAAAGATCCAGAGAACCCTGATCCCGAAGACCCCAAAGACCCTAAAGATCCCAAGGTCCCTCTAGATCCTCAAGATCCCAATGAACCAGATGATTGTGAGAAAAAGGATCCAACACCATGCACAGAGACTGTTTCATTCTACTCCGAAGGCGAGACATATACCAGGCAAGTCCATGACCCAAATCTCTGCCCACCAGCCTTTCTAACAAGCACCCTATAGTACTGTCTACGTCACATGCCCGGCCCCGATCGACTGCCCCGCCAAACAGACCCCCACCATCACCACCAGCATCTTCCCCGAAGAGTCAGTCCTCTTCGGCGAAGTACCAGCCGACAACGAGGCCATTCCTACAATGGAAGCCGTCGAAGACGACACCTCCCGATATTTCCAGCAGGTCTTTGACGATGAAAACATCTCTATCAATGATGCTCAACATCCAGATGTTCAATGCCAACAACAGAGTAGCGACGATGTTCCTCGCGATTGCTTCATGTCCATCTACTCCAAGTTCTGCGCCGACGTGAATGGCCATGAGGGCGATGAGCTGAGCAAGAACCTCACTGGTGCTGATGCTGAGAGCGGATCTCAGGAGAAGCGTGCGTCGCTCAATCTGAGACGACATATGCTCCGAGAACGAGCTGAGTCTTGCGAGGGCTGGGTCTTCGAATACGACTGGAGCGGCGCAAAGGGCGATTGCCAAATCCCCTGCGGTGATTCGATGTACGCTTTTGGAGACGAGTGCTTTGACTCCGAGAACAGCTTTCTCGAGGGTACCATTGATGTAGGATGCGGTACCTACAAGTACACCGCCATGCCTACCACGTCCACAACAGCACCGCCATTCCACTTGACGGGCCTCCCAACTCTCACCGACGTTCCGGGACCTATCTCTACTCCTGATGGTAGCTCCTGCGCCGAGACAGCGACTAACACGCAATGTGCTCAGGGCGGCGGTGGCAGAGGCCAAGCATGTGTTGAGAACACATACTGCGCATCATGGGTCTCTACAGAGCCCACCGAGGCTCCAGCACCACCAGAGGAGAAGATCACACCTCTAGAGTTGGGCCCAGTATTCTGCAAGAACAAGGGCGGTGATCACAAGGACGTCAGTCCAGGCGCTGTGAAGGCCTTGGCAGATGCGTACTGCGAGGCCAACCTGCCCGTTGAGATGAAGTCCGACAGCCCAGCCTCTGGTATCACAAAGAGTGACCTGTATTACTATGAGGTTTCGTGGGTTGAGGGATGCAAGACGACTGTGGAGTCACAAGATCCGTACACACCACTCGGAAAGGATGGTCCGCTTTGCAAAGATTTGTTTGTAAAGGCTTATGCAGGCTGTAAGTTTTCTCACTAAAGTTCCACTGATCTCATACTAACAATCTGTCTTATAGGTGACAATGGCGGTATTGGAGGATATATTGATGCGGGCTGTGTACGATACATGTTCCTGGGGGCTCAGTAGCAGCTTTCTTCTTCGTCATTTCAACCGCTGTCATCTTCTATATGATACAAGTAGTAAAGTTCTGTTCTAAATGATGACAATGCTTTTCTCTTCCCATTCGTGTGTAATGAGAACCCCAGTATTCTCGTCGTCATCTTCGTCGTCATCAGCTGCACTTTGTGCTTCGAAGGACCCTACTCTGTAGTATTCGCCCTCCTTCTCCGCCGGATACACCATCAACCCGTACAAATTTCGAATCTCACTCCGTAGTTCGTACAAGCAGCTAGAGAACGCGACAACCAGAATCTTGTCTGCGAGATGAATTGAGGTCTCCTCGTTGTCAACGTCCCAGTTCCACTCGATACCGTAAGCGACTTGACCTCTATACTGCGGCGTGAGCAACATCTCTCTGATCAGTTCATCATCGTCTCCGTCATGAAGTGCTGCAATCTGCGCCAAAGACGCCATTTTGGTCGTGACGGCCAAAGAGCCCCGACTTACTTGCCCAAAGGGGTTGTCTCCTACCATTTCAGTGGTGATATCGAGGTGCGTGTACTCACACTCCCAATCTCCACCGTCAAGGTGCAAAGTCTCGCGGTTCACTGTCGAGAAGTTTGAGTCCCAACAGACCCCGCCTCTATGCCCTGGCCAAGACCACGTAGGTCCTATGGCCAAGTGCCTGGTCCGTAATGACTCGGCGTATTTCTCCATCCCGCCCTTGTCACGATTATTTTGACTATCAAGATTTCTTGTAAAGATCAAATCCTTGCAGATATTTTCTACCCATAAACCTGCAGCATACTTACTCCCTGTCGCTTGAAAAACTTGTTTGGCAACACCTGCAATTGCTGCTAGACGATCTGATTCGAAGCTGATATCCATGGTTGAGATGCTTTCCACGCAGGTTCTGAAGAATGCAAACGGTTGTGCATCTTGGTATCGTTTACTGTGATATTCCCCCAGTCCTTTCTGAACGACCGTCGTCTCGTTTCTAGCACCGTTCTCGCAGATCAGAATCTCCGGACACCGGAAAAAGACAAACGTCGGGCAGAAGATTACTAGTCTGGCAGAAAAGTTTACTTCCTGCCATACCCAAGCGCGGCTGTACCACTTGGAGTCTGTGAACTCAAAGGTGAACATGAAGGAGGGTGCGGTTGCCTTGACATTGTAGGGGATGATGGCAAATTCTCGACTCTGGTTCTGGAACACGGCATTTGAGGTTATCGGGGTTTTGACCCGAATGCCAGGGTGACGCTGACGTTTGTCGAGAAAGCCCTGTCGGCAGCCGTTGGATGATGAGGGGCAGAGCGTAACGTATGCGTTGCGGAAGATGTCATTCATCTTCTGGCTCTCCACGTCCCAGTCCGCAATATCAGCCTTGCCCTGTAGGATGCAGAGCGCATCGACCCACAAGTAACGCATCCCCAACGACTCGCAAGTTAGGATAGCATCTCGAACGACGGGAGACATAGTGTCGATACCAAATCCGCCGAGTCTTCCTAATAAATTGGCGGAATTTGTCTTTGGTTGGTAAGCTGCGTCCTCTTCATTTCCCCAACAGTAGCTTAGCGCTGCGTATTTCACTCTCGGCAACCCCTCAGTCTGTATAAGCTTGATGCGTCCTTTCGCTTTGTATTCGCCTATGTCGAGAAGTCGCGCGGGGGTAGAGCCAGAAGGCTCCCATGGATGGCAAGTAGATGCACAGTGCTCAATGGACCTTTTTGTGAAGTTTAGTGTTTGATCCGATAGAACCTCTGTAAGGGGAGGGCGTAGAAACGGCATACTATCTATCCACTATCAGTACACCCTCATTTTCTAAAGACAAAGTCATGCATACCGTCATCAGAACAGGGCAAGAACTGTGCATATGCCAGTGCCTTATACCAATCTCCCGACTCATCATATATAGTGACGGAGTAATCCAAGACCTTCCTCGGCTCCACTTGAATCGACGTCGCGGACCTTGACACCAAACCAGTGACGGGCCCTCTGTAGTCGGTCGAAGGAGACTGTGATGCACAAGTGTCTAGAATTAATTTGCACAATCCACAGCCAGAGTCGCCGGAAGCTACCAAGCCTGGTAGTTCTGGCCAAGTGTCTTCAAATCGGTACAGGGTTTTGTTCGTATCGTATGGGCGGTATCCTTTGTTGTTGATGGGGTTATGATCTAGCAACAAATCGATATCAAGAACTAGTGAGCAGTTCTCGCATAACTGCGAGATGGGAGGTGTGGACATGGTGAAGCGAGTCAATAGATATTGAACGACGGCTGGTCTACAGACAGGGTCTTTGGCTTCGATAATTTATTCCTTTTTGCCCTTTTCTAATATCGCACGATGAGTCTTAACACACCGCGACCCCTCCCAGATCCTTGTCCGGAACGGGTGAATAATGAGTCCGGGCATCGTGAAGGAATTTCTGCCAAGAGTGTTGATGCAACGTCAAGTACCAGCCTTATGACGTTCAAGCCCGTCCATCTTTCATGCATAAGCAAGATTTCCATTCTTGTAAACGAACATCCGAAGCCATTAATCCCAGTAATTTCTTTCTAGAACGAGAGACTGCTCACTTCAAGAAGAAGCTATGCTTATAAACCCTTTCGAGTTGAGTCATGCAGCAGTAGGTGCAGACTACTTCAAGATCAGTTTCAGTTTAGGGTATCTGCAGGCGGTCTCACCTCAGCTCATCTTGATCGCAAACTACCGCCTCGATTGATCCACGAGACAGAGGCCTCCCAAAGCTGACTCGGTGGTTGCGCTGTGACCAGTGCGGCGCTGAGAAGCCGAGCTGCGGTAACTGCCTCAAGTCCGGTCGTCCATGCGCAGGCTATCAGAGAACACAAATCTTTGTATCATCGCACTACACAAAATCTGCTGGTAGTAGAACAATAACGCCAGTTGCGCAGCGCAAACAACAAGAACATATCAATCGACAGCTTGTAGTGGCAGCGCTGCCACAGACGATACCACCACGTAACACTACCAGAGATCAGTTCCTCGCCAATTTCATCGACCGACAGCTCCCATCATGTATTCTCACCTCCGGACACATCAACGACCATCGTAAATGGCTCCTTCGCCTACCCGACGTAGCAGAACTGACCCCGGCTGTGGAGTATGCTATCTGGGCACTCAGCACCGCGGCTCTTGAGAGAGATGGCGCCTTTGGTTGTCAGAGCCTAAAGCTATACACCAGAGGACTATACGAGCTACAAAAAGCGATTGACCACCCCAAAATGAGACTGGACGACCAAACTCTTGCAGCTTGCGTCTTGCTTGGCATGTTTGAGTTCTCGGAATGTCCAGGCCGAACTGTCAGCGCATACATGCGGCATTATCAGGGAGCCATGGCGCTTTTGCAGCTTCGTGGGCCTGGGCAGCATATCGGTGGATTGGCGCATGATGTCTTCCAAGTATTGAGGATGCATACTGTAAGCCGACTCATATCACGGTCATACAGCTTCTGACTTTCAGTAGGCTTTTCAAGGTCTGGGCCAGGGCCACGCAGGCCAATTAGCCAAGCCAGCGTGGATGGAAGGGCCATGGATTTCGAAGACCAAGACTCTACATGACCAACTCGTTGATATCTTTCTTCAAGTTCCAGAACTTCTGTCCCGGGCCAGAGCGGTGATACCTTCACAGTCATCTCAGTCTTGCCTGACTACCGGCCTTGAAACACTAACGGCATTGCTAGCTCTCAATGGAGAACTCAATCAATGGCTCGAGTCATACCAATACACCTACCCGACACTTTACTGGCCACAGCTATCAACCTCCATCAGCTCAACAGACAGTGAGGAGCTGGGAAGACTCTACCCAGTGTCGTTCCGTTTTCCGTCCTACCATGTAGCGGAGACTATGGTACTCTACTGGACGGTACAGATCTTGATACATGCCACTATTTGCTCCCTTTCCTCTAGATTAACATCCAGCGAGACGAAGGGCATCCCGTTATTTGAGAGTGACAATGTGTCAGCCAAGGACAACGGTGAAGTGTCTCTTATCGATGTACAACATATAGCCAATAAGTCAGATTTCAAGTCCTGGCCTGAGACATCAGCTCGTTGCATCTGTCAGTCAGTAGAATATTTCTTCCAACAAGAGTTTCGTGGCATAGGGGTTGGGGTTGTTTTATCACCATTACTAGTTGTCAAAGCATGCCTTTCCAGATCAGCACGGGACTTCTCTAGAGAGGTTACTTGGGTCGACGAGACAATTGGGCGCATTCAGGGTAATGGGGCAGGATTAGCTGCCTATGTCTAGCTAATGATATAATCTGACAAATTCCTCTACCATCGCGTTCTCACGAATCGCTCTCATCCTCTTCTTCGTCCTCCTCATCCTCCTCATACCTCGGTTCCCATTGACCCATATAGTATAACAGCGCTTTGTTTTCCCCCAGAGGCATCTCACCATAAAGGTCAGATTCAAGGCCATAATTCACATCCCGCCAGAGTTCAAGACTCATATCGCGCTCATGTCTCTTCGTCGCGATGCTGGCATCCTTGCAGATAACCCCCTTGTACGCAAGATTCCACTCCATGTCGAGGTCATCAAAATCGATTCTAAGGCCCTTGGGAGTTTCGCCTGATACGTTGGGGTGTTGGCGTATCGCACTAAAGACAAATCGCCAGTCGACGTTGCCTGGTCCTCGGCAGACTTTACCAGATACCTCGAGATGTCTCAGACTCTTGAAGTGAAGAATCCAGCCTGCGAGTGCTTGGGGGAAAATATTGCCCTTTTGGGTCAGGTGAGTAAGCTCTGGGAAGTCATGGCTGGGCCGTCGAATCGGCCAGCAGAGAACGCCCTTTCCGACATAGTCTATGCCATAGGCAAAGTGCTGTATGCTGGAGTGACATTTGTCGAACAGATCGTGACAGAAGTCGCCAGACTTTATCTTCATCTTCTCGGCATGCGAATCCGACATCGCCCAGAGGTGCCGCTCAACGAGCCCGTTCTCACCCGATGGGATCTCGGGTGAGATGTGGAGTACTTTAAGCTTGCTGAAGTCGAGCGCTTCCCAGCCGGGGATGTCCTTGCACTCGACGTCACCAGTCATCAATAGTTGGATGTTGAGATTGGGGATAGCGACGCCCGACGCTGCCAGGCATGCCAAGACCATGGTGACGAGCTTGTCACCAGTGACAGCTGTAGCCTGCTTGCAATGGTACTCCACAGTAGGCTCGGAGTTATCGTCACGGAACCCAAATCGTTCCCATTTTTCGTCTTTATGATCATGGCGTGGAAGCTGCCACGGCATACCAATGTCCTCTCTGCTGAGCGCGTCAAGATACTCGATCTGGCGAATCTTCTCGCAATCATAGCTTATAAGCTTCACCTTTCCCAGGCGGTCTCCCAAAGTCCTGAGAATTTCTGTCCATGCATGCTTAAGCTCACCATCTGTATCTTCGAGCAATGCTTGCGTATCTCTAGCATCGCTCATGTATGCATCGTATGCAGACTTCAACCCTTCAGGCCAAAAGAGAACAGATGAGTCCTGTGAGCTGCAGAGCATCTTCTCATACGCTTTGTAAGGGAGTGTCCAGCTTGGTGGAGTCGCGAACGTGATAGAATGCACATATTGGGCCACGCGGGAGAAGTCGCCGCGCTGAATACTTGTCAGACCTGCACGCGTGGGCTCAAGACAGATATTGCTGAAGAGGATGCTGTTCAAGTCATCGCACTCTGCGAATGTTCTGTGCGCTAGTCTCAAAGACTTGAGGTTCTGGTGCGTCTCTTTCTCGATCTTAATATCCCTGGATACCGCAGTTAGTAAGAAGCAAAAATGCCATGTACTGAGCATGCGTACGGGTGCAAGGCGTCAAAAGGAACAGTGATGAAACGCAGGTCTTTGACGATCTCGCCGATAATTTCGGTGGGCAGGCGGAGCAAGGCGCTCCCCTTTGGTTGCAATTGAGAGGCCATCATGATATCGGATCAGAAGTGAATGAAATGTACTTTCCGACGAAAGAGAAGCAGGACAACTTGTCATATAAAAACAGACGCAGAACCAACACAAAAGCTAACCAGGGTCGAATACAGAAATGGGACCCTCTTCAATGGGCAACGTTAATTGGATCTTTGGTGGGAATGACCCGATGCTGCCTACAGAAGCCCCGCTACAACTGAGAGGTCCGTTCTCACGAGTCAACCAACAGGTCTCGGAGACTACCGTAAACGGAACTGAGAAGAGCTGTGAATCTGAGATGGATAGTTAACAGAGGGTAAAGAGGGAGTTTTTCCTTGGCTTCATGGACAAGCTAGAGTCGAATTGGCCGAAAGTGTTTTAAGCATTTTCTATCTCTACCATTAGTAAACTCTGCTATCTATTCATCACTTTGTTCTCCCTCCTCCTCACTGTCCTCATCCTCATATTCACTCTCACTGTCTTCCTCATCAGCCTCTGAATCAGTCTCTACCATTCCAATATCCCAATCATCCATCAAGTATCGTAACCCATGGTTGTACTTAAAACGCAGCTCATTGTAGAAATGCTTCTCCAAAGAGTAGTACTCATCCATCAGGCCATCAGGATCTGTGCAATGAGTATGCCTCTCCGTAGCAATACTGCTATCCTGGCAAATCACCCCTCTATATGACATCTCAGTCCAATGGGCTGTCCTGATATATTCAAACTCCACAGAGAGACCTTTGGGATTTGGTCCTACAACACTCGGATGGTCTCGAATAGCATCGAAGATATGTCGCCATTCGACGAAGTGGAGGCCTCTAGATTGTATTAGACCTCCAAGTTTCAGGTAGCGCAAGTCTGGCATATCCTTCAGCCACGCGCTCATGACAATGGGGTTGAATGCATTGAAAGAATGGTTAAAACTTTTGAGGGCTGGTAAAGACGCAACTGGTAGTTGTGTGGGCCACTCCAGACGGCCAGTTCCGTCGAGGACAAGGCTTTTGAGTGTTGTCCGAGACTTGTCAACCAAGTCATGGACTATCTTGGAAGCATGTAACTCAATTTCCTCCGGTTTTAGGCATGGTAGAGCATTGAGAACACTCTCCCTGACCCGGCGCTTCTCATTGTGCGGAATCTCTGGACTGAACTCTAGCTTCTCCAGGGCTGTGAAATCTAGATGATCCCACCCAGGCACCTTGGTGCAATCAGTAGTTCCCGTCATTGCATGTTTTATCGAGATCTGCTGCACGGCAATACCAGAAGCTGATAGACAGGATATGACTGCCGAAAAGAGCTGGTCACCAGCAACAGCAGCAGCATATTGACAGCCATACTCGACGCTATTGTCTGCATGGTGATGGCGGCCAAGCTTATGGAATGTTCCTTCATCTACCTTCCTGAGATAGGTGGTATAGTCGACATGGCTCAACTCATCGCACGGGAGGCCTAGGAGACGAACATCCCGTACGTTTCCGCCAAGAATCTTGAGAGTTTTCGTCCACAAGGTTCGAAGCTCACTTTCCGGGTCTTCGAGCAAGAACTGTGAGTCTATTGCATGGCGCATATATGAGGCATATGCACTAGCCAGCTGCGCCTCTGATGCTGGATGTTCACCTTCGGGTATAGTTTCAATCATGATCTGCTCAAATGTCTCGAAAGGAAGTTTCCAGCTTGAAGGATTATTGAAGGTAACAACAGATACGAAGGTTGCAACACGTGATATGTCGCATTTTTGAAGGTTGAGTAATCCTGCTCGTGATGCCTCGAACTGGATGGAGTCAAATAATAAAGCGTTAATGTAGTTCATGTTTGAAAATCGCCGATGTGTCAGTCTCAGGTTCATGAGCTGGCGCTGAGTGCCTCTTGTCAGCAGAGTTAGCTCAATTAGGTTCTTGTAATACGGTGATCTGAACTCAAACAAACCTCTCAAGTTGCAAATATGGGTCATTGACTAACTCGGTCACGATCTGAGTGGTGATTTCGGTGGGTAGCCTGACAAAGGCGCTGGGATTGGCCATGTTGATCTGTGTACTCTGATAAAGTGTTTGTGGGGAAATGAAGTATAACAGCCTACGGTTGTGCGAGAAAGATTTTAGATGGATGGCTTGTGTTTTATAGACAAATGCTGCAATTGCAGTGGCCAATCGGCACAGAGCTCTCTATGCCGTGCGCCGTCAACCTAGCAGGGATAAATTGTCCCATGGGACCACCACGTACGTATTAATATACGCCAATGAATCGGAGCTGTGGGAAACATGTGACTCCCTTTGTTCTTGGATCAAAGAGGCACGAGAGTTCAACTTGTCGCAGTTTTTCGGGCAATGCCATACATGTTATGTTAACTAATGTATTAATTCAGACTGTTCTCTTTATTTCACTAGGAAATTCCATGTCCATCCATGCCTCAAACACCGACGCAGACCCAGTATTCGGCCCAGAGAGACTTGCATCCAGAGCCAATCGCTGGGTTCCACTTGACCAAGTTCGCTAATGTAATTTTGTAATAGCTCTGGATTGAGCTGCAAGTTGTAGTAGATTTCACAAAATGGAACTTCTTGCAGCTCTTGGTTATGCCATTCTGGACTGGTGATGGCGTCTTGATGCCATTGGCCGGTGTCGTCGGCGTGGGTTTCTGGCCAATTATACCGACACAGACATTGGTGTCTACCCAAAGCCCAGTACATTTGGCACCCACTGCTGGATTCCACTTGAATATATCCGCCATCGTGATCTTGTAATATTCTTGGATAGACGCGCACGTCGTTGTTGCCTTTACCGGGTGGAACTTGTTGCAGTTCTTTGTCATCCCGCTCTGGATAGCGGAAGGGGTCGAGATGCCGTTGCCTTTGTCGGGATTTGTCGGTGTAGGTTTGTAGTTGATGGTTCGGACACAAACCCAGTAGTCGGTCAACAGGGATTGGCATTTGCTTCCGACAGCTGGATTCCACTTATAGAAGGTCTCTAGAGGCAGCTTGTAATAAGATTCAATAGATGAGCAGGTCGTAGTAGACTTGATCTGATGAAACTTGTCACAGTCCTTGGTCATCTTCTCTTGAATCGGTGAAGGCGTCTTGATGCCATTACCTGTTTCGGGCTTCGTTGGTGTAGGCTTGTAATTGACAGTACTCACGCAAACCCAGTAGTCGGCTAATAAGGACTTACAGTCCTTGCCCACGGCCGGATTCCACTTAAGGAAGTCGTTCAGTGAGAGCTTATAATAGTCCTGAATTGATGTGCATGTCGTGGTAGACTTGACGAGGTGAAATTTGTTGCAGTCTTTGGCGATTCCGTTCTGGATGGGCGAAGGTGTCTTGATACCGTTGGTAGGGCTGGGATTCGTTGGTGTGCTTTTATGGCCAATGACAGATACGCAGGCGTATGCGTCAGCCCATAGACCACCACAGTTATCACCAGCACTAGGATTCCACTTGTTAAACTGAGCAAGAGTAATACCATGCTTGTTGGCAATGCTGGCGCACCCATCGCCTTTCTGAACCATGTAGAAGTCGTCACAGTCACTGACAATACCCGGCTGCAGCGGTCCAGGTGTTTTGACTCCTATTGTCCGAATGTCAATTTATCTGAGCCGGAAATTCAATCAATTTTTGTCTTACCATTAGACGGCTTCGTCGGCGTCGGCGAGGTCGAAGTCTTTGCCTTTTCAGGTTCAGGCTCAGGTTCGTTGTCGGGGTTTGGTTCGAACATAGCCTCGACACAGTAGGAGTGGCCGTTGACCACTTTGCAGCTACTACCGACAGAAGGGTTCTATAGGTTTCGACGGGTATTAGATGAGACTTGGCTAGCCGGTATGGAAGAAAAACTTGCCCATCTCTGAAATTGCTTCAGGGTAATCTGATTTGCCTCCAGAATCCCATCGCAAGATGTGCCACCGGTGTTGTCGTGCCACCAGGTACAATGCTTTGTAGTCGTATCATCGAAGGTCCCGCCTGGTGAAGATCCCCTGGCTTGAAGAGCCTGGCGGATAACGGCACCGAAGGCGAACTGGGTGCCAGCGACCAAGAAAACGAGACAATTAGGTAGCATCATCAGACAGTGAAGGTATCAGAGTGATGGAAAATATTCTTCAATTAGTAACACAGAGTGTTAGACTTTATAACTTGTTTTCCTTCAGTGCTAAAGCATGCCATGTGATTATACTGCAGAATTCGGAAATGAAGGGAGCGAGAACCGACAGCATCGTGCGGCCTTTTTTCGGGATCTTTCACGACACGATAATTCACATGCGTTTCCTTGGAACCAACAGTCCAAGAGCCATGTAAGTACGACTGGATCATAGGTCCAACGAGACATCTCGCCATAAACAGGTTGATTCCCCGTAAGCCTGGGCCATGTGGAATAGCATTTTATCGTACTATACATAATGGGGCAGTTTGTCATGCCGAAAGAACACGATAGGCCACCGCTGAGTCCTCAAAGTGGTAATCAGGGCCAACAGTTACATCCCAATATGCAAGGTGGCCCACTTGTTGTTCGGAAAAGAGTTCGACACGGCTTGACCGATGCCAATCCCCTTGCCCCACTGATCCCGGTGAAAATAATTAAACTTTTGACGGAGCGGTGATTCCGCGTGTTGGTTGTTGGTTGACTGTTCTCACCTCGGTATTCAAGAAAACGCGAATTGCGCGAATTTTACAACTTGGACTCAAGTACCAACAAAACATGGTACTTGACTCATCAAAAGGCCCGAGAAGGTCTTGGCATTATCTTTGGGTACGAGTTTGTCAACATCCATGTCTGCTTTCTGGTCAGATGTACTTACGATCATTGTAAGCATGGTTAGTGATTAACTTGAGCTGTTGGAGAAATGAGATAACTCTAAATAGGGCTATCGATAGGAACAGCTAAGTAAGCGAGAAGTATTCCTACGTAAGTGCTGCCACCTGTTGCATTGAATTAAGCTTAGAAGAAAGAGTTTTTGATAATCAAAACGTAGTATGGTGTCAAGTGGTACCAAGTAATTTCAACTAACGCCGTAACTATAACATTCACTAACTAGAAGAAGAAGAGACAAGAAAAATCGATCGACAACGTATTCGACTTGTTTGTGATGGACCATTTTATATGCCGAGATCCCCCCTCCCCCCTGCTAGACGTTTGTACCTAAGGCGGCAGCTGTCAAGATAGTTCCTAGTAGCATCCACAAATCAACACCTAAAGCTCGTGCAGGGTTGTCGGTATTTTTGGGTGCTTCCGTACCTGCTGTAGAGGTTGCCTCTGGGCGAGTGGACGTTACTTTTTGGCCGTCTCTCGCGGTCGGTTGGGGTGTCTCAGGGGCTTTGAGCTGCTTGGTCGGGTTTGCTTCAACATGAGCTTTGGCACGAGCATAGCATGCGCCAAAAGTGATGGTGTTGTTTAGGCGCAAATATGCATATGGTATGCCAACCATCTGATTAAACCACCTTTTGGGACACATATGCGCGTCGCTGACGATATCTCGTTTATTCTGCTCCCACCAGGATGAGGCAGAGCTGCCATATGACGACCATTCAGGAAGTAAAGTAGCAGGCACAGCATCGCTGAAAGAGCACCAGTCCGAGAGTGCGGGATACGTGCATGTAGGAACGCCGACCACATCAAAGGAAGTCCATTGACAGTCTTTCTGCAGGACATCGCCATAGGAGACGAGAGCCGTGGAGAGCTTACCGGTAGGAGTGAGTGCTGACCAGTAAGGCTCAAAGTCTGAAAACAGACATTCACGAGGGTCACGAGTGACACTCGGCTTCTCGCTTGGGAACAAAGTTTCAAAGATTGAGGCCGCGACCCCAAAAGCTTGGAGTAAAGCCAGAGCTGCGTGAATCTTCATGTTGGCTGGCTTGATAAACTGAATTAGAAGGCAAAGTTGATGAGCGAGCGGAGTGGACCTGTCGAAGAAATGATCCTAGTTATACCAGGTGACAGACATGTGCCAAATGACCACTACAATCTGTTCGGACCAGGGATCTCGCGAGAAGAGCGCAGAGTTGGCAAACATGAGAGAGCCCAATATTACCAAACCGAGGTTTACTTCGATCCACTACCAGGGCGCCAGTGTTCTCCGCTCTTCCAGGCTAGGGAGTTGTAAGATTACAGATTGGCTTTCATACAACGTTGCATCCGGGTGTTACCTATTGGGGTCTATCACTCCACAGGCCTTCTGGCCTTTGAGGTTGGGAGGTGCCGTCAAGGCGTTCAAAGTGGATTGATGAAGGCTTGTAGATTCGGTTGGTCCTTGATCATGAAGACAGTTGTAATGAAAAATGGAATCCAGAAAAGAACAAAACACCCGACGTGTTTGGTTCCTGCAATTGCAATGAGTTCCGAGCCTTGGCATGACACATGATGTAACTTCAAACGGCAGTCCGTTCGCTGTTGGTTGTTGGTTGCTGGTTGTTTTGCGCTGAGCTAATTACTAAACAGCCCCAGTGAGCTAGGATCTTTTGTCAAAGCTACGTACGGCCCGAAACCTTAGACAACCTATATCCAATCGGAATGAAATAAAATGAATGATATCCCGGCCACTCCACAGTCTCAGCAAGACAATGGGGGAATGTAAAGAGACCCTGAGAATATCGTACGGTAAACCAGACCAACAGAAGCCTAGCGGCTGACAGAGTAGCGTCGGAGAATGAGCCTCGGTTTCAGGCCGTGAACTTATGCATGCAGAAAGATGAGCTCGTGCTGAAGGGCATGGGGAAAGGATTCACGCTCTTGTTCGCCTTTGACACGTTGGTTCGGGTGAAAGTACCAGAGGATTGCCTTTGCCGCTGTAGTGAAGTTGAGAATGGTCCAGAAGGTAAAACACAATAAATAATGCTTAATGATCGTGTAAACTTAGATGTTCGAAGATACAGTCTACAGACATTCATTCGTTAGTCTCTCCAGTTGGTCGACTTATTCAGTCTTTACATTCCGTATATCATTTGTTTTGGCGTATCAACATTCATTACTCCTTCTATTATTATTCGATCCTTTCTTTTTTCACTATGCGCAAGTCATTAATCAGTCGTGGCTTCGTGCATGTCCTCTGGGGCTTCAACGTGGCTATGGCTGCTATCAATCTTGATGGCTCCCCAGCTGTTGACCCTGTGACAGATGACGATCCTTCACCTATTGCCGATATCAACACCTACCATCCTGATCAGCATGACTGCCCTCCATCCTGTGTGGACTATGCGAATACTCACAGCTGGATTCCGTTCTTCTCTGTGGATCGCCTTGCCCGTTGTCATGAACCACTGCTGCTTCAATTCTCTGTCTCGGAGCCCTTGGACAGCCCAGGTTCCACCATTTTGATCCGCAGCTGCTCAATGGCTTCAAACTCTTCATCACTCTCAGGTGCCGTGAACAACCCTAAGAAAGATACAAGCCTCTTCCAAGGCGGTCGTCTGGCTACAGCACCAGCTTGCATGGTAAAAGGACTTCAAGTCAATGATACCCTGCAGATGGGGGCCAGCAGGTCCCAGAGCGATGATGCGCAGACACGTACTCAAGCAGTCACTCTACTCCAAGGTATGGAAATATTTTTCCAAGCTGAGGATAATTGCGACGAGAAGTTCCTGTTTGCCTATCACCAACAAACGGTTGCCAGTCTGTATATTGGAGCTGGTCTTGGCAAGTCAACAGCTATTTCAAGTATCAAGGCTTTGGCCAATCACATCCGGAATGGCGAATTTGCATCGAATCAGACTGTTGTCGAATTGTGTGGGCAAGGACGCGAGCCCGCCCGAGTGTTCGGCATCGCGGTTGAGAACACCGGCAACTTGGCAGCCGTTCAAGATAAGGCCCTTAAGTGGAGCCTTGGGAAGAGCTCCATCCAGGGCGGCATAATTCCTTCAGGACTGCTGCACGGCGCCAGGGTCTTCGACATTGCTGGTATCGAAGAGCCTTCACTTGACAGAGGTGCTGTCCCTACGCCTACACCCTCTGCAGTTGCTAGCCAGAACAAAACGCGACGTTTGCTCTCAAGATTCCTCGAGACGACCAAATCGAGAGCTTTTGGCAAGCGAGCTGTATGTCGCCACATACCCGTCGAAGAAGGAGACAGTTGCACTTCACTGTCCGTTCGATGTGGTATCAGAGGTGCTGACTTTCTCAAATACAACCCTCAGAAAGGCTTATGCTCGAGTCTTGCGCCAGGGGATCATGTGTGCTGCTCAGCCGGTGATGCTTACAAGCCCAGCTCACCAAAGCCGCAAGCGGATGGTACTTGTGCTACACACTTCATTGACAACGGCGACTCTTGTTTGGCACTGGCTAAGAAGTTCGGAGTCACTGTGAAGGATATCGAGTCGTGGAACAAGAAGACGTGGGCTTGGACTGACTGCAGTAATCTCCTGCTCGGTTACAACATGTGCATCAGTCCAGGAAAACCTCCTATGCCACCTGCTCAGAAAGGGACAGAGTGCGGTCCCCTCGTGCCAGGAACCAAGCCTCCTAAGGACAGCACCACGTCGTTGGCTGACCTTAACCCTTGCCCCCTCAAAGCTTGTTGCAGTAACTGGGGTTTCTGCGGTGTATTCCCGGGACATTGCAAAGACAATTCACCAGCGAATGGTGGCCCTGGAAGCACTAAAAAGGGTTCTCAGAATACTTGCGTTTCGAATTGTGGTACGAACATCAAGGAAAACTCCGGAAGGCCGAAGGAGTACGGCAGAATTGGCTATTATGAAGCATTCAACACTGAACGCGACTGTCTTTGGCTGAGGGCTAAGAATGCTAACACAGACGGTTCGTACACTCATATCCATTGGGCTTTCGCTTCTATCGATTCTAGCACGTGGAAGCCAGTCATCAAGCAAGGGGCCTATGAGTGGGAAGACTTCAAGAAGATTAAGACGAAGCGGATCCTTTCTTTGGGCGGCTGGGCCGATTCTACTGCCCCAGACAAGTACCAGATCATTCGCTCCGCTATCATCAACAACCGTGTTACCTTTGCTACAAATCTTGCAAAGTTCGTTGAGGATGAGGGTCTAGATGGGGTTGACATAGATTGGGAGTACCCAGGTGTAGGTGTCCGGTCCTTTTGAGCTATTTATCTTTTCTTTTATTCGATACCCTTCGTGTGCTATCATTAGATTTTGCAGTGTCGACATGGTACTGATTTATCCTTTTCTCAGGCTTCTGATATCATGGTCGGTGGCAAGCCAATCGGCGAGAAGTCCGACGGTTTGAACTATCTCAGGTTCCTCACTGTTCTTAGGGAGAAGCTCGGCTCCAGCAAATCCCTGTCTATCGCAGCTCCTGCTTCATATTGGTACTTGAAAGCATTTCCAATCGACAAGATGGCAGAAGTGCTTGATTACATCGTTTTTATGACCTATGACTTGCATGGCCAGTGGGATTACGGTAACCCCAATGCATATGACTCCTGTGAGTCAGGGAAATGCATCAGAAGTCATGGTATGGATCTGCCCTCATTGATCTTGGCTCCTGGAACATTTTGGCTAACATATACACTGATGAATAGTGAACATGACCGAGACACGAAACTCTCTTTCAATGAGTAAGTAGATCGCCGAATACTGTCGAGCCGGATGACTGATGATGTTGAACAACCTAGTTACGAAAGCAGGCGTGCCTAACAATAAAGTTTTCGTCGGCGAGGCAAGCTACGGGCGTTCATTTCACATGGCTAAGGACGGCTGTTGGAAGCCCACATGTGAGTTTACAGGGTCCAGAGCCAAATCAGACGCCAAGCCCGGGAGGTGTACTGCGGAGGGAGGCTATCTCGCCTACGCGGAGATTCTCGAGATCCTTATGTCGGGTAGAGGGACCCGGACCTTTTATGACGAAAGCTCCGAGTCCGACATTTTACTCTATGATGGTATGTCATAGTCGTGTTACTTCTGGGGCGATCATTGCTGACTATGTTTCGAAGGTGATTACGTTAGCTACCTTGACCCTCAGAGTAAGGAAGAACGCCGGGTCATATGGAAAGAGTTCAACTTCGGCGGAACTATTGATTGGGCAGTCGATCTGCAGAGTTTCACAACTGACGACTTTGAGGCTCCCCCAGATATCCCAAAGAACGGCCAGGGATGTATTGAGGGAGAGGACATATTCCTAGACACAGAAGACCTCTGCTGGTTCTCTTGTGCTTATGGATTCTGCCCGCCTTCGAAATGTGAGTGCACGCGCAAGGGACCTCTAAAGAAGCTACCATCCAAGACCAACAGGGACACCGTATTGGCCGAGGATGAGTTTGATGTCGACGTCAATCGTCTTTGCAAGTTCTCTTGCAAGTTTGGCTACTGCCCTGAGGGAGTATGCCGGATAGTAGAGACGGAGGACGACACAGACAAGGCTCCGGATGGTATTGTGACTGTTCCACCAGACTACGATGAGGACTCAGTCAAGAACCGCGATGAGAACGACAAGCAGTGCTATATTTATAAGCAACGGAACCCAGACGAAGACAAAGGTCTCGAGTCCTGCAAGAAGCAGTGCCAGGAAGTTCTTGATGAAGCTGCCGAGGAAGGCCGAATTGCTAATTATGGTTGTGTTTCAATGCGACCTTTGGATTCTCCCATCACATGGCAGAAGCAAGCGAGCTCCGGACTGGATATCATAGGTGGCCAGTGCAGTTGCGATAACTGGATCGTGAACGAACTGGCTGAGTGGTTTATCGACGCTCTTCCAGCCATCGCACAGGTATGCAGACTTTTGTTCCATTTACCGAGAAGAGCTTTGTGCTGACACACTAAGATTGGCTGTTATCTTATTATGTCGACGGTCAAGCTAGTGTTCGATGTCGGCACGTCATTCATAGCTCCAGGCAGGGTCCTTGGTGCTGGCGCAGGTCTGTAACACAATCAATCTGTCTACGTGATCAGAGTCTAATCCATACCCTGTTTAGAAATGATCCTCTATGCTGTCGATCTTATCAACTATGTCTATCCTTCTGAGGAAGACCCTGCAGGAGCATTCGAATGGTGGCTAAGTCCATGCGGTGGAAGCGACTTGGTACCAGATGAGATCAAGGAGGTTTTCGACTGGCTGAGTAGCATTCCGACCGGAAGATCTCGCTTTAAGCCTCCGAAGAAGATCAAGAAGGGGAGCGGAAAGAAGGGCGATGCTGGCAATCCTAGGTCCGCCCCTGGGCCTCAAAACCCATCAACAGGAAGTGGCAGTGGAAGTAACCCGAAGCCGAAGAAGAAGAAGTGCAAGGTTTCTGCAAGGGAAGCAACACAGAGGTTGGGGGGCGGTAAGAACACGCTTCGACTTGTGGGTTGCGATCCCAATGATGTCAAGACAACAACGAACCTAGTAGTCACAACGTTGACATACGCCCCTAACGCAGCTGCAACACACTACACAGGCACATGCAGGCTGGGCTGGAATCAAGCTTGCTACCACTACAGTTCTGCGCAAAGCAACAACCCGCATTGGTCGACCTTGGTCTGTCCACAGGAAGCAGCCACTAATACCTATCGGAACGACGCGTCCGCAACTGTAAAATGGAACGCGGAACATAAGGGCAGTGGGTGGACTGACGCAAAGAACTACAATGTCGCCTGCGATAGGGATGAGTTTCCGCCAGCATATCTTCTTTCCGAAACAGATGACGCATACCTCGAGGCAGGTAAAAGTCGAAAAGGCCAGCGTCTGCGATTTATTCCTGCACCTGACAACCGCAAAGCTGGTAACTTGTGGAAAGGTGTCTGTTTCGCAAGACCTCTTGAAGATTTATCGCTCAAGGACTTTCATGACTTACTAACAGGTGGTAAGAGGGGACCTATGGGCCAGAGCGGCAACACCAGGTCTGGTCACGTTGAAGCTGTTATCCAGAGTCGCCCACGATTCGAGATCGCATATGAGATCGATGATCCAAATGTCCAAACCACGCCCAAGCTGAAGGATGATGGATTGTGGGACAACGCATGTTGGCCAAAACATATGGCTAAGACAGATCCAGGTTTTGCTTTATTGTCCTTGGATGAGTGGTATGACAAGAACCCCAAGCCCGTCTGGGACTACACAAAGCCATATAAGAAAGGGGGAAATGGTGATTAGGCTAGCAGATGTATTTTTTCCATTCTTCCGCTTTCATCTTTCCTTTTCTTTCAGAGGTATAGGCGAGATTGAAGCCCAGCTTTTATCATTATTTAGACCAGTGTTTAATTCATATTGTACATTGAGTAACTAGCTCTATGCTTAACCTGCTATTGAGCATATCTCTGTAATATCTCATTTACTTGAATGAATGCAACTAGGCCTTTTCACAAAATTCGAGCTCCTGGCTATAAATAAATCATGTCTAGCTATAACTAATATGCTTCCTTCAAACGCCATAAAAGGCAGCCCCCAACCCAAGGCGAAGGGAGTTAGAGTGAGCGAACAACCCTTTCAATTCGTGAGAAATTCTCATCTTCAAGTTTCGGTAATATTTCGCGTATTAGCTCTAGCTCGATTGACTTTAACATTAAAACATTGTTTAAAGTCAAAATTGGCATATCGCCGATACGTTAATTTCAGAATTTAGACGCATCTCTGCCAGATGCGTTAGCTTATCCTCTTACTTGGCGATATCATTATCCATTTGCAAACCTGGAAGCTTTTGAATTGGCATCATTGATTAAATCGTTGACAACATTGATGATGGTTTCTGTAGGTAATCCTTTGAAGCCGCCTGAAATCTGGGGATTGGCCATTTTTACTGGTAAATGCTGACGGGATATATATGACGAACTACCTGTCGAAGTCAATTCGGATAAAGGCGTTGTGTGGCATAGGTACTATGTAAACAAGACACAGCATTCTATCCAGTGGGTTATTGGGTCAGTCATCATGGCACAGTGCCCTCAGCCTCAGTGTAAGGGACGAGGTGGAAAGTTTTAGCAATTACTGTTCTCCATTGAGTAAACATTATAACAATGAGGCTCTAATGCCTAGCAGCCCCCTGTTCATCTATCCTTTACCTGTAACGTTTACTGGATGGTAGATAATGACTTTCAGTGCTAAAAGTCTCAACAAGGGCATTGAAAATTAGTCACGGTACCCAGAGCCTTGCAACACGGTCGAAAACCATGACTAGAGCTGACCGAAACTCACATGACCACACTGGAATTGAAAGAAACCTAATCAAAATACGAACACCAAAGCTCCCCCCTTCTAACTAAAATCTCCTCCAGATTCTTCCTCCCGTTGATGTGTTCTTTGGTACCCTTTCTCTTCTGTCAGACGAATCTGAGAATGTCCTTCATCGCTATCACGACGAATCGTAACCGTCTTCACCCATAACTTGAACTTAGAAGGCTGCCCAGTCAAACCATTCGTTCCGTCTGGTGGTTTGGATGCAAGAGCAAGGACCAGCATATCTCCAAAATTGTCCCAGTCGAAGCCATACCAGGGATCGTTGGATAGCATAATCTCGACCAGATGTGCGCAGACCATCAACACGTGTATGAGGAGGAAAGAAAATTCCAATGGGATGCCGCGGCTACTTCCAAAGCGATAGGCATATGTGTAGTAGTAGCGGGTGTAAAGTATCGCGTCCTTGGCTGCATTAGCTGATTGTTGGGCATCAGAGAAATACTCGGGCCAGGAGACATTGTTTCCTGCCTGAGCAAGTGCGTCTGTTATATGGAGAGTGAGCGTAAGTTGAAAACACTTGGTGACCTGGCCTTCACACAAAGCCGCGATAGAAGCGAAAAACGATTTGTTGGAGAATGAAGCGATTCCTTCCATCCACTCATTGTCCATATGTATGAGGTCCCGGGATGTGTCCGTAGTGATTTCAGAGATCGATTTCTCCAACTTGAATAGCGAGTTGTATGACAAGGGTGACTCAATCCAGGTGTTGGCCTCAGACCAACTGGCAAATATCAAGCAAAGCATGTATGTATTACCCCACCACCCTGTCGTGCCAAACAAGATGTCGGCACTTATTGGCAAGTTATTCCTAGTCCGAAGGTTGGGATATCGGTAATCAGCAGCTTCGCCATAATGCAAGGCTGAGAGAGCCTTGGAGCTATTTGTACTCATTCGGACAGTTTCGTTCAGCGCCGGGAAAAAGAACTCGACGGAATCATCATCCATCAGATAGCTGTAGTTGCATCCAACACTGACCACGGGCTGTTTCCAAGTTGATCCGCTCCCGAAACCCTTAGCCTGTTGATGAGAGGCAGTGAGCCACGGGATGTCAACACGGTCGCCGTAGTCATTCATTGACGCGGTCGACAGGCCCGAAGTCACAAATGACAGCGGGCATGTACTAGAGGTCATTACATTGTCATCTTTCACGGAAATAAGTAGGTCAATCTCCCCATAGTCATAGTTCGTATAAGTGCGGTTAGCGAACTCGGTTTTAGGGCCTTGATCGATTATGCCTGCATTGAGAAGAACATCTCGAGGCTCCAAAGAATCGGGGACATTGTTGCTTATAAATGGTCCAGACTCGCCACTGAGTTTTGTTCGGTACTCAAATGCCGGGATTCTTTCAACGACCGGGCGGTAGTCAGTAGTATTTTCCTCTTTAAAAGGATTGAACATGTCGTCTTTCCACCAATCGAGGCGTGGAATCATAGCAATGGCGGAGAGCGGGCTCGCCCCCATGCAAAGAACTGAGACCCATACAATGATGGCGCCTGTTGCCCATTGGTATCTTGCGTTTTTACCAGATCTAAATGTCGGAACCCAAAATTGACGACTAGCGAGGTATCGAAGCGGTGCCGATAGACAGAAGGCAGACGACAAGAAACCAAGTGGAACACCAATATCTTGGCGATTGAGACCATAAGAAATGCGGTAAAGAAGAATATCTCCCAATGACACCAGGATAGCTGCTTCATGCGCCTTGGCCGCAAATTGAAGACCATTCAGAGATTCAGATGAAGGGTTATCCCAGCGAACCTTGGCAATGTAGAGAGAAAGAAGTGTCAGTGTGATGGTGACGGCTGGTAGATGCATCATTGAGAAGTGAGATAGAGCTAAGAATCTTGCGCTTCGGCGGCAAAAGAAATTGCGAAACAAACAACTGGATGACCATATTTTGGTTATGGAGGGGAAAAAGGTTCGTCTTTTTGAGGATTTCTTGTCATTGAGCTGCTCAACAATGTGCGCTCCTGAGTGCGCGTTTGGGTACGCAGGAGCGACAAATGGGTCGCCAACCTAATATGAATCAGAGATTATTACAAACACTGTGTAAAAGATTGCCTACCAATGGCACTGAGGAATCAGCCGCCGTATCAATGGTATAAAACGTCCCAAGGTCATGGCCATCTTCATCTCGCATGCTGGGCAGATTGTATTGCATTGCGCTCGTGTAAGTAGTAAAGTTAAGACCTAACAATATGGAATTAAAACAAGAAGAGAAAGGGTAGAGGAGAGTAATAGTTATAGCGTGGGGTTAGCAGATCTCACTTACGCCTTCGACGTATATTCCAGGCGATCTTGTCAATTGTATCTAATCAGGCTGCGGATGCTTGAGCTGTAATTGGCCTCCCTCCAAGAATGATCTGCGAAAACAACGCTAAAAGCTGCACTTCCTGCAGTATTGCTTTAGCGTCCGTGAGAGCTGAAAAATCAGGCTCGTCTTGTATTCTAATAGGTGTGTCTCGACACACCGATAGGGAATTTGAGCCGCTCTGGGGTGGCACGGCACCAGTAGCGGTGCGCATCCTGAACTAATAATAGTAGCCAGTAGTGACTATTCGTAGGTACAAAACAAGCCAACCATGCATGGCTGCCTTCTCTCGGGTCATTGCTTATTGGTTTTCAAGCCACTTCCTGGCTGACGTTTAATATTGGATCAATCGGGGCATACTAAATCTTGACGGCAACTCGTAGCCACTATTAACTCGACTTCGTCTTGGAATCGGAGAAATACAACAAAGAAAACAATAAAACAGCAATGGACTCGGAAAAGGATACACCAATGTTTTGTGGTACTATGTAACGATACGCGGGCGGGGACTGGTCTGGAAGATTGAGCGACTCCAGATCTATTCATAGGATCCATAAAGGCTTTGACATCATATGAGTAATAGACTATATACAAGAAGTACATAAGCGGAGAAAAGAGTAGTAAAGAGGCCCGGTGAACCAATAAACGGCTATACTATCTAGTTATGCCCGGTCCTAAAAGTGAGCTAATCGAGAGCGCAAAGCTCATAGATAAAAGGCATTTATCCCTAAAATCAGCAGTAGCGACCAATGACCTCTCAGTTGACCATTTCCGAAACTCTCAGCCGCGTTACTCTCTACTGGCGCCGTGACAGAAGAAACTGCAGTTGTTGTTGATGACGCCGTCTCAGTACTCTCAGGAGTTGAAGTGGTCTCAGCCTCAGTGTTGACATTGCTTGGAGTTTGCGTGGAATCCAACCAAGGCTGCGCCGTTGTAGCCGGGTGCGGTAGAATAGTTGACGCCTTTTTCTCAACCAAAACTGACTTGGGACATAGCTCGTCCATGCGTTCACGCTGGGTTATGATCCAACTGTTGGCCGGACTGTAATGGCTGAGATCGAATCCCCAGAGACGTCGGACGAAACAAGGTTCGCAGAGGTACTTGGCGGGAAGTTCTTCGTCGTCGTCTGTATCAGGAAATGAATCGATAATGGCTGACAGAAAATTAGCATTAGACAATTGTGAAGATTTGTTCACCAACCATTGCAGTACTTTCCAGTCTTGACATCCTTGTCGCAGATCTGTCTTCGACCCTCGACCATATTGCCCCCACGATATCCCTCTGGCTCGCAGTATTTGGCAAAGGATGCGGTCCACTGTTGCAGGGAGTCGCCGCACTTCTTGGCGCAGATACTATCAGTGATTTTGAAATCGTCGCCCTCCTCAATCGAGCCCTGCCACCCGGTGCGTCCCGCGTCGTCGAGACTGGCATCGCAGTCGATATCGGTCAGCATGACCTTGGCGCAGTCCTCAGGGAGGTCGTACTCCTCCACCATTTGCTTTACCGCGTACTCATTGTAAGCAAGAAAAGCACTCGCGCTCCCAAGGAGGTGAGAGGTGAGAAAGAGCGTGGAGTACTTCATTGTATAATTGCTTAGTGACCCAACAACTGAAAGAGTGAAATTGGAGGGATCTGAAAGAAAGAATGGAACGATAGCTGTCGAAGCACCTCCCTTCAAAGAGCGGCTTCATCTGCTTTATGGACAGGCAGAATGAGGGCCCGTGATCGTGACCGCGGCAGAATCATGTGTCACTCAATTGTTTAAAATGGGCCTGCCAATAGAACCTCTGGAAATAAAATTGTAACCTACGGGCCAAGGACGCCAAGTCGGCTGAACAGCAGTGCAACCGAGCTGAATCCTTGTCTAGCGCTCTTCACGACCCTTCTTTGATGTAACAAGCTGTTGGTTGTCGGTTGCAAAAACCAAAAGTACCAGCACGTTTGGCGAATTTGAACGCGATGTGGATATTGCATTGACTGTACAGCGAGTCAGGAGGTGTTTCTGATTGATGTTTGTTAGGCAGCTACGCCATGATAGAATCCAACTGAGGCCAAAACTCTTACTGATTTAAACTTAACCGTGCCTCTACCCCACCGCAATAATGCTCCGGCTACGCAAAGCCGTCTGTAGCATACTCATATCAGCACAATAGCAGTCGACTGATCTTGTCGTGAGGCCAGAGTAGCCAGTAAGTCGGGACAAGCAGAAGTCTAAGCCAGCAATGGATTATCAGTAGCTATAATTTAATACTGTATTCCAAGCAGTATTTAAACTTCTGATACTTGTAATTCAACAGGCGATCGTTCGACGGGCGAGCTTTTAAAAGCGGGCACAAAAGCAAAGGGTCGGAGGAGATAGACAACATAAGTGTTTCACAAGCAACTTAAATAGCTGCCATCACTTCTCACGTGTTAGAAGCCACATAGGTATGCACAGGCAAATCTGACGTCAAGAAATAGACTTCAACTGCTTCCATATTGGCTGGGGTACATCTAGACCTAGAGCAGCCTGAATTGCGGATAGTTAGTGGAGTGTGTGGCTCTCCGCGATATGGAGGGAAACGTGAATCTAGCCGTTTCTCCGGAAACCTTTCTTTGTTTAGTTTATCGTCAAGATCTGACTGGTTGATGAAGTTGCCATTGTGGCTTGCGTGTTTGGAATGCCAGATGCGGGGTCTAGCTCTTGGATTCATTGCATCGGGTACAAAGCTGTCCAGATGGCTGGACGATTTCCTTCTCTCCGGTGCTGTCTATATCATTCTTTGACAGTCAGACTCAACCACTTTTTATACCTCCAATGACTTCTCTCTAGTCCTCACTTTCTTCAGGATATATAATTGCGATGCCATCCACGTCTCCCACGATCATTCACGTGAAGAGAAGCAGTCAAAAGAGTACAGGAGGTAATTTATCCTTTGGCGAAATCTCCCTTACAAATACAAATGGTGGAATGTTCTATGGCCCTGGAGTTATCCAATTCCATGGCGAGCGATCAGATGCCCAACGACCTGAAGGGGGCATCCAAGACGGAAAAGAAGGGGTTGATTCCGACCGTAATGTGGCCAATGAGGGCAATAGCACTGCTACAGGTATATCTTCGCTTATTTGCGTTCTAAGAGAACGCCAGCCTCACTAACAATTCTAGGCGATGCCCAAAGTAACGGATGCATCAAAGACTAGTCGCCGCCTAGTGCAAGTTGAAATACATACTAAAACATAAGAGTGCCGGTTCATTACATACAGCATCTGGGAACGGATGATGGTCAAACTATGAAGAAGGGAATGATGCAACTAGACTGAGCACGTGGCATTATTTTTACTTGCGACTCTATACATATGTTTGCGCTATTACTTTCTAGATATTGAACACGGAAATTCTCAGAGGTACTAAAGACCTAAAGTTCAGCCTCTACATTCCACCTACTAGTATCACATAGTCACGCATATTTCCCCTTTGCTACTATCACCTCGCTTGCTGCTTAGCCCACGGTCAACGAGTCATAATAGATAGGGTCATTAGGCAATAAATCTAAGCCGCCCGGTTCTGCCATGTTCTAGACTTGCGGGGGAACTGGTATTCTCGAGGTGAATTATGTGCAATGCCATACGCAGAGGTACTTCGGGAAACTATAGAAGCTTATGTCTCACTTTGGTAGAATTGAGAAGCGATAGGGAACTAATTAACTTAAATACAGTGCCTTCTGTCAATGTTTTTAGTTCAAGCTAGTCGAGATACCGACGTAAATTCCCTAGATTATCGTGTCATTACGGGACAACAATCCCGCTTATATATTAAAGAGAATGGACACATATTGAGACAGAAAGATAAGATGTATTGCATGTTCCCCGGAATAGCTAGCTCTTGAGAGTTCTAGCTTATGTGTTGAAATAGATAATGACGGGTAAGCTCTGGATCATTTCCGCGGTTGTTCGGCCCTCAAGGTTTCTCCAACCGCCACATATCACATCGGTGGCTTTGTATCCAAGCTGAAAAGGGCAATTCAAAATGCAAGCTATCGCTATTATTATTTGACAGGAAACTACCAGTTGCTCTGATTTAATGCAACTCAAAATGTAGCAAATCAGAACTCGTGAATACGTGCCTAATAAGCGATAAGCTAGATATCGTATGACACAAGTCTCAGGAGTCGAGACTTCTTTAAGCTTTCAATTGACATTTCTCACAATGCAGTAGCTCACGATAGTACACTTACAGCGACACGTATTGTAGATAGGCACATCACCAAGACCCCGTCCGACTATATATAGGACAGTGTTTCTCCTCTTTGACGAATTCAACTGCTCTCCTTTACTCACCACTACTACTACATCATATTCTCTCCGCCAATACTCACAAAATGCCTGCCCGCGCTACCAGCATCACCATTGAGAACCGCACCAGCCATGACCTTCACGACGGCACTGGCTCTCTCATGCACGGCGAATGGAACCGAAATGTTCCCGCCGTCATCCCCAAGGGACAAAGCGCCGATATGGGCGCTGAGTCGGACGGCATCATGAGCGGGGATGAAGGGTGGGTTCACTTTAAGTCTGACGCCGGCGATCTGAAGTTTCACTTCGACAACCCCTTCGTTGGTAGTAATTCATACGATGCCACTGGCCCCGACAGCTTCAATATCACCAGCAGCGGCGGAGATGGAAATGAGTGCCATGTCACTTGGACTGTCACCGGTATGGACCTTGTTTACCTTGTGATTAACACCGCTAACTGCTTGACAGAGAAGGTTGGGCATGGGCATAAGTAAGGCTTAAATTCACAGAATGGCATCTTTGTATCGGTACAAGCCTCTGATTCTTGAGACCTCTTGTCCTCATGAGTCAAATACTTTTGCCAGATGGAGGTTTGACATGATATATAGCAATTGTTAGAAGATACTCTATTAAACCCAATACTTGAACTCATACAGGTTACTTATTGTCCTCCTTTTTATGTATTTTGCAATATTTCTCTTGCTGATCATATATCATCCTTATGGTTGCCCAGCTCTATGGATGGTTAACAACGACAAACTGAAACCTACGTGTGTGCTGTCGTGGCAGGACCTCATTCCGGCGCCTGTGGTCGGGATGGGACCCGGTCCTGGCTTAAGCACGACATAGCTCGCGAGGTTGGTCGATCTGGAATCACTGTTTTGAAGGCAAACTCAACCAGACGATCACTGCTCAGGTCGGCCTTCTTTTCCAGCCATGGTCTACCTTTCAACATGCATACCTATTTACGACATCACTGTGTTTAGCTACGAGGCCACGACCTATTAATCACATAGTCCATGCCTCATGGCTACTTGGCCAAGGGCTACAACTCCCTCGTCAGAATCTGTTCCGTTCCAATAACGATTTGAGGATTGGGCTGACACTGCACCACTCTGTAGAGACCATCTGCAAAGTTCAATGACCGGCGAGCTGGCAGCAATACAAGAGCTCGCTCCTCAACTCTTGGGTCTAGATCCAAGATCACCTGCAGTGATCGACAATGTTATGGATCGTGCAATGATCGGCGGTTACGCAGCAAAGGAAGTCATTGATATGCATCCTAGGATATTCTCGGAAAGTCTCTCCCGTCACCAACCGCTATTCTTTTCGGCGGTTGCGTGCCCGAGAGACCGAGAGGCTTTTCTTTCACTGGCACTAGAGAGACATAGGATGCTGTCGCTCAGGCTTTACAGCGGTTTGAGAAGGGCGCTTTGGCGACGCACCTGAAGGCTAGAGATAGCCTTTACTCGACGCGTAGCGAGTCAGAGCCATTAGATTTGCTTTGAACGATCATGTTCTACTCCAGGTCGATTTAAATGACAGCTAAACTTTAGACGAGGTGTTGATTTTTGCACGCACCATCAGACAAGACACTACTATTGGAATCGAGCAGCCCTACAGCAACCTTCTTGACTGCGTAGAATTTGGTCGTAACGGAGGGCTACTGGTTACAGCATCGACACTTTAGCCCATCTTTTCGAGGATAAACCCGGGCTCACTCGCGACGCAGCTGTTGAGCTGAGTATGGTGATTTGCTCTGACTATACGTAGGGATGTTCCTTGACGACAGCTTAGACTGTCCTTTTGGCCACTCCTATCTGGGCCTGAGGCTATCGCCTACGCGACGCACACAGAAGGATTGCGCCTAGCACTCAGCCAGGAGATATTCTTAATGGGCCATTAGCTAACCTTACTTCGATTTGGTGTATAAACTCATGTTGTCACGGTCATTGGAACGGATCTAGACCTTAAACTGGTAACCTCTATAGCTATCTTGATGGAAAGGATCATTCTGCCTTGAAACCCAGTTTTGTAGTAGACTTGTGGCAATTTAGCAATAGAGAGGACTGATTTAAAGTTGATTGACTACTATAGAAACTAGCAAGGGAATAAACTAGCGTAGGCATCCTCCCCAAACAAATCTTCACAGGATTGCCCAAGAATAGCAGGACCAAAAGAAAATAAAGTATGAGCCCATGGCTCTAACAACTTGACTGACCTCCTAATCTAATCGCAGTTCACCGCATGTGCCGGGAACTTGTTAGGTTGAGAAGTAAGGCGTAAATGACCTTTCCAAGTTCCGCCATGAGAAAGTACGCAACAGCCAGTGATAGCTCCATGTTTGTGCTGCCAGTCGGCGCAGCTCTTCACTGCAGCCAGGATAGTCTTCGTCTCGGCCGTAGTCTTGCAATCATGGCCGCTGCTGGTAGCCAAGTACGCATAGCCCTCCACAACATGCCCATTGCCATCCGTGCCAATAGTCATAGAGCAACTATTGTGTTCGGCTTTGCTCTTGATGACATCTGCGATGAACTCGTAGATCTTGATACCGGCATGGGCTGCAACGATAACGGTGCCTCCTGCTCCAACGACGTTGGCCCACGCGGATACATCGATATGTCGGCGTTCTTGGAAGAGCGATACATAACTCGCGTCGACGAAATCCATGGTGGCAGTCATGTTGGAGTCGGGGCCGTTCCACTCAGTGACTAGCGGATTGTAGCCGACGCGTTGGCCTTGTCGGTCATAAGTTGCAGAGCCAGGGACAGCAAGGCCAAATGCGAGGCAAGCAAGCCAAGCTTTGCCTGGGTAGACCATACTCCTGATGAGAGGCGAATAAACACGGCAACAGCGTCCAGAAATAGTACGACAAATATAATATGATGATCTTCCAACATAATAACTAGAGTGCTAAGGGAAGGAAATTGTGTGAGGAATTTATTTAACAAAAGGGCAAAGCGCTCTTTTATAATCAGGAGCTTTGATAGCAGGCTGTTATTCTTCGCCAAGATGCCTCGTGCGCTCGTATGTTAAGTCGAGAAATTTTGGGATATGAGAAGAATGCTGAAGCCTGTTGGTGTTGGTTGTCTGTTGGTCGCTCTGGTTGTTGGTCGTTAGCCCAGGTATAAGTAACAAGGGTCTCGTGCGGATTGCCGGATAGCACGGAACACAGCTGTGCAACGACCAAACGTCCTTAATTGCAAGCATTTACAGTATATATCTTAAGGGCTACTTACTTCTTTCTAAAACGATTGCTTTTGCTTTATTAACTCACAGGCAAGCCAGTGTTTTTGCTTACTATAGCTTTTCAAGCTTAAAAGAAGCCTCACTACTAGCTTTAGCCGACAGCCCTAAACTAATAGCAATTCTTGCTTGGATCTATCCTATTAGCTTTTTACTCAATTTGTGTTTCTTCGTATAATTTTAAGTTTATTTCGGAAAGAAAGTGCCGCTTTGTGCAGCGAATCTTTTGGCGTTGCGCATTGACCGGCAACGCGGCACAACCTGTTGATGTAATGCGGCAAATAACATTCCTTCCACCAGCCAATCCAAAGTATTGCCGATTTTACGTTAAAAAAGCCTCAGTAACATTTGATTTTGGTCATTATCTGTTGGTCCACTACTTCGGCGATTGCCACATTGAGACAGGCCATAGATGAGTTTCAATTTAACATAGCAGGATTAGTAAAAGGCCAACCTTACCTTCTATAGGCTTTAGATTAAAAAGAGGGGATATTTAAACTACTTAGGACTATTTTATATTTAAGATAGATTTGTATTTATTATATAATATTATTTTATTAAAATCCAGGTGTAAGAATATTACTTATATATCTGTTTCTTATACTCTAACCAATCATCCTTTCTGGGAAAAGGTATATTCTCAGGGATCGGGGTCTTTAAAAAATCGCATAATGGCCCCCAACCATCACCTACAGCATACTCTAGGAACTTCCTCTCCTTGGTTGCTGATTTGACATGCTTATTATGGCTTTGAAAAAGAGTCCGGCCGTTCTTCTCAAAGTCGTTATCCCAACAAAACTTGCTATAAGTCCTCGCCATAACCGCCATGGGAGTTGTTTCGTCAATCACCCGATGATCAAGATAGTGGACGATAGTGTCCTTCATGCTCTTTTCCCATGAATCTTCCGACCGCACTGTCAAGATGACGGCAGCTTCAGGAAAAGCTACGTAGTTCGTCGACGAAGATGGCCGCAGGGTAGTCGGAGACGCCTTTGTACTTTGACAGGATTGTAAGAAGATCACTCGGAGACTGTGAAGAACCATCTGTACTGAACTTCTCGTATATAAGGGCTGTCCAGAGATCTGCATGGTTATTTTTACCCACTTCTCGCATATGATAGATTGGAGAGATGCCGAGTATTGCCAGGGCATCAGCAAGGGCTGCAATGGTAGAGTTGTTCAATAAGTGGCTGGTAGAGCACTAAGAGCTTGGGAGGAGGCTCACATTGTGTACCCGTCCGAGGCAATCCAAGAACTAAAACTTGCATCATATTAAGCTTAGATTTGTTTTTTTCTGAAACGGTTATGAATTTAGTTGCTATCGAAAAAATCTCGAGGATAGGCGCGCTCGCCTTTAAGTAGCAGCAACTTTCTGACGCCCCATAATACGGCAAGTCTTATTCCGACTTTTCCGTTGAAATCAAGGCTACGTTTCATTGAGCACGACGCCATAACGTCGATATAGGTATCAATAAATCCCTCAAGTACTGTAGCAACCCATTTGATTCGGCAGCGCCTGGAAATACAAGCTAGCCAATTCTCAGCTATCACCAATCAAGCTAACATGTCGCGCGCCATTGACAAAATAGACACTGATGCTTACAATCGGATGGTGCGGCAACATCTAGCCGAAGACTATCTTCCAAAGCCAACTGTGGACTACGTCATCACATCTCTACTTATGTCTTTCTACTGTGGTCGAGGGTTTAACAGAGGCTTCAGCCCCAAGACAGAGGTAAAGGACACATATTAACCCATGTGGGCAACATACTCATCGCCCTCACTGGTGATGTCTTTCTACACTACTCTACCACCAGCGAAATCCCGCCTATCTGCATCGGGGCCACGCAGTCAGGTCTGCTCATGCACTTGGTTTACATCAGTAACTCGCGATAAGTCACTATAACTAGGAGAGAACTAATATTCAGATGATCATATGTCTCATAGACGCCTCCGTTTGCTGTATTCTAGGAAGACAGTCGGGCGTCATCACGTTATCAAAGCCGCATACAGCAACCCATGAAGGAGATCTGAGTGGCTGCCGCGAGGTTTCGATTCAGCGGAAAACATGTAAAACGACAAGGATTATTGAAGAGACTTTGCAGAAGATGCACGCTGGTGATGTAAACCAGGTCAAAGGTGTAGAGACCTTCCTACAGCACTCGAATATTTGGAGAGGTCAAGCTTGAAGCATTTCGGAGATGGTTATGAAGGCGGACTGTAGGCTGGCTGGCTCGCCATTGCGAAGGTGGATCTTTCATGCTTCTACAATCATGGTGTTCTGCTAATAACAAAACCATACCTCATTATCTTCTTTAGCGACAAGATACCATATTTTCAGGAATCAGCAACACAGCATGGCATGACTAACCTTGCGCGAGATGCCTCACCGGATGCAAGTCTGGATCGCAGATTGCGTTGGTCTCTATTAACGCGGCAGTATACATACTATATATTGTATGATAGATGGAAACCCGATACCCTGCTATTGAATATGTGCTTCACCAAGTGAGTCGCTCCCTAACGCGACAATGCCATGTCATCCTCGTTGATATCCCGACACATATAGGTAACTATCATGATCATCGAATGTTGCAGTATTACCTTGCAAATAGTGGCCTTTTGGAACGGGTCATGCAGTTAGAGGTGGAGCAGGTGAACAACTATGACTACATGGATGCTGTTTTGGGGTAAAATTCTAGAACTGTTTAACAGATGAGTGAGAAGCTCTTGGATACCACGCAGAGCAATGCCCTGCATTATTGCCATTACATTATTCAGTGAACTAATAAGTAAAATAAGAAATAAGAAAATATAATTATAAGTATATGCATAAAACAAGCACTGTTATAGTAAAGAATAAAAGGAAGCACGTTTTGACGTTACAGGGTATTTTGTCGTTATCGTGATAAGGATAAGCTCTTATCAGCAATTCTGGAGAAGCATGTCATTTCACCCACCATCACGTCGCGATCGGCAGTCAACCCGAAGCTATAATACCACTGTAAATGGAGTTCTCCAAGTCTTGATGATAAAGATAGAAATATTACAAGCATTTTGACGGGAAAACAGGATGAAGCGAGTTCAAAATAGATCTCTCCGCCAAATAATGGAGAGTGATATAAATAGAAGACTTGGCGTAGAAAAGGAGAATTCCTGCTTTGTCATTCCCAGCCTTAAAATAACATCCGAGGCCCCATCGCGGGCAGGGCTCACCAATTGATTAGCGGAAAATATTTGGCTCCGATTTTAGCTATACGAGGTTTTGCCCCGCGACCTGCAAAGTTCTGGGCCCAACTTCCCCTGGCCCATTTACGAGAAAATGTAATTCTCTCTGCAATAAGCTTTACAAGTGAAAACTCTGTTCAATTGGAACTTTAGTATCGAGATAACAAAGGTTAAAATACGCAGGCTCAAATTTGCACGGAACAATGCAGAGGTTGAGAGAGATATCACCAAACTGAGAAGTGTGCTGAAACTATCGGCGTTTCTAAAATTATCCGAACCCTGGTTGGAGCCAAAGTCCCAAGTAAGGATTGAATTGGGACGAAAAGAGAGAAAAGGGGGGTACGGGCCAGTTAAGCCTCAATGCGCTATGTAACGGTCTCTCCGAAGCATAAAAACACATGTCATCAAAAAGCGCTAAGCAAGCAGAACCCGGACATTCCGACCGTCAGCAAACATGAGACAAGAATACGTGTACAGTACAGATACGAAGCAGTGAGGCGAAGTTCTGTTGGTACTGTAGGAACGTTGCGTTGCTTCTGCAGAAACTATTTAACCACGCAGCCAGCCACAAGTTTCTGTTTGCGGCTTTGGATCATGATTTATTGGGAGAGGACTGTGTAGGGGGGAGCCATACCCGCTTTGGTCATCAATCTGACGTTAGGTACAGGGCGCTAGTACCTGATTGTAAGCAGGGATAAGCCCCGTAGACTAGCCCAAGCCCCGGCAGTTCTATGACAATGTCCGTCACGAACTTTGTACAAAAAGGACAACAGCGCTGCAAGATACACTGCTTCTCTGTCATTCTATCATTCAGCTCGTGGTGAATTTCTGAAACGCCACTCCTTGTGTCATTCTCTTTCCCAGACTACGAATCCAGACCCTCTTACTCTACCCCGAAACACCGCTATAATGCCAGGCCGCACGTCCCCAACACCCAGTGTCATGACACAAGAAGCCTACCGAAAGCGAAAAGAGGAACAGAACAGCGAAGACGAAGAAGAGAACATCAGCTACGACTCCGACGGCGATAGCAAGCCAAAGAAGCAAAATGATCAGAGAAGACGTCAAGAAGCTCACCTCGCTGGGTACCGACAACAAATGATGAAGACGACCGAAGGACCCCCATCGACAGAGCACTCGCGCATTCCCTCTATACAAGGCCCATGGGTGAACATCCCCGACGACGATAGCGACGATGATATCCCGCTCGCGATGCTGCAGGCTCGAAGTCAACGCGATCGCATGTCTCGCTTGTCAGGCGTTCGATCGAACCCCAATCTCCGAGCTTCCGCGCAACAACACATGCTGAGACCTGGTTCGGCGCAGGGAAAGCCCGATAACGCTTCACATCTCCGCTTGCCATCCTTCGCCACAAACCTTCCTCAAGATCCCTTCCAAGACCCGTTTCAAGACCCCTTCCAGACGAAGAAGCCCATGTTTACGGGCGGTTTGATCAGCGTTATTGCACACGAGGAGCGTGCCAAAGCTTCGCGGCGGGGAACGCCGAGTGGGAGCTTTCAAGCACCGCAGAACCCATTTGCTCTGACGAGTGCATCGCCGTACATGCCCTCGCCGTATGGCGCGCCAATGCCGCAGCAACTGTCGAGGTCGCAGACGCCTTCTGGTCAAATACATCAGCAGATACCCCAAGGCATTCAGGATCAAATGCAATTCATACAAACGATGACCTTTGGCGCGCAGCATCAGTCTAATAATTCATGGGGTAGCATCCCGCAACGACCAGGAACGAGTGGGAGCATGGCTCCGGCGGTGAAGCCTGCGGTGCCGGCTTATGGAGGGTATGCACAGTCTATCCCGCCGGCGGAGAGGAGTAATGTCGGGTTGCCTAGTCGATACAGGGCTGTGTCGAATAAGAAGGCGTAATGAAAGGGAATAGAATGATAGACTGGGGGAAGCGATATGATACCTGATGCGGAGATGATGCGATTCGGAGACTGTACTAACTATTTTATTTGTCAACTGGGTTTTTGGCGTTCAAAATGCATGATTAGATTACACGACTTGTAATATATTTCTTTCTCATTGATCATAAATGATTATCCAATATCGCCATTGACCATTGCGATCTACATCAGATGTCCTAAGTCTGTGGTATTCACTATTGTATACTGAAGACAGTCTGACCGCTTAGTGCACCCCAAAAATGCTCGATCTCATGTTATCTCAGTAGTAGGGGTAAGTTTGTTACAGTCCGTTTCCCTCCAACACCTAGTTTTCAACAATAAAACGCTCCTAATCAACCAGCGAAGCAGAAAGCATGAGCCTCCTCCCGCGCGGAGCGATGTTGAACCGATCCTCCATCTCCATCTCCCAATCTTTCATCTCCTCCGCAACTCTAAACCTCACACCGGAGCGCATGATCTCGCTTACAGCCCAGTAAAGCTCCTGCCATGCAAGATTTTGCCCGATACAATTTCTCTTACCCAGACTGAACGGTGTAAGAGAAGATTTCATCTCGGGAGTTTCCTTAAGCCACCGCTCAGGTATGTACCTGTCTGGGTCCGGAAAGACTGATGGGTCGCGGTGGTGAAGCCAATTCTGCATTCCGACGACGGTTCCAGATGGTAGAGTGTATTGGCCGAGCGTCAGAGGCTCGGTGAGTAGCCGGGGAATGGTTGAGATGATTGTTGGATGAGCGCGGAGGGTCTCTTTGATGACAGCATTGATGTATCCGTTGTTTCTGATGGCTACAATATCATCATCAGGTATAGCCAGTACTTCCGTGCGCAGCTGCTCCTGAATAGCGGCGTTCTCCGGCTTCGAGATCTCGTACAGTAAGTATGTCAATGTCGAGGATGTAGTACCCGAGCCAGCAAACATGTAGCCCATAGCTTCTTCAACAAGCTCTTCGTGGGTAAGTTTGCGCCCCAAGTAGCTATCAACGCCAGTAGCCAACGGGGTAAGCAGATACTTCTCGTCAGACGCACTCTTCTCGAGAAAATGATCGACCATCTCATAAGACTTCTCACGCCAGTAAGCTCGGCTACGATATGGGTGACCAAGAGCACCTGGCAACTTGGGGCCGAGGTCGAATCTGGCTACAAAAGGAAGGGCGCCGTCAAAGAGCAATGCAAGGGCGCTTCCATCCATTGCTTGGAGCAGTTTGAGCGCAGCTGCGCCATTGGTGTCGCTGGAGAAGTCTTTTGCAAAGGCGGCTTGGCATATCACCTCCAAGCTGAAGAGACCGCAGAATTTGAAGGCATCGACGGGAGATGACGTGCCGCTTTTAAGCCGTTGCGCGAGACGTTGGGCATTGCCTTTTACCAAGGGATCCAGCAGCGCAACGGACTGCAGTGAGTATGGAGGGCTACTCATCTTTCTTCGTGCAGCATGTTGTTGGACATTTCTATTGCATCAAGTCAGACATCAGGCCCTACTAGGTGAAGCCAGTGGAGAGCATTGGAGGAGGTGAGAGTAAAGAAAATTATGCTCACATCATCTGGAAAATATTGTCTTTGCCCACAAGGGTAGCAGCTTCATAGAAGTCTGGGTTTTTGATCATTCCCTTGTTATTGAGGTAGATGGTACGCAGGTGTCTCCAGTCACTGATTGACACCTCATTCGGACCAGTTCGTACAATAGGACCGTACTTCTTGTGTAGTTCCTCCAGCTTCTGTATTCCGGCTCTTGTATCAGCACAAACTCGAATGGGATGAGATTGAAGATGTACATACGTAAACGCGACGGCCTTGTACGGTACTCAGCGTAATTGCTGCTCCAGTGAGTTTGGTAGAGGTTGGTCCGGGGACATGTCGAAGAGGACTAAAGAGTAAACGACCGATGATCTGCAGAGCTGGCGATTAGAAGGTGATGTGAGCGGAGGGAGATACGGTGACTGACTTTGAACGATAGATAAATCAGACATAACGATAGTGAGAGGACTGCGAGGAGACCTTCCCGAGAGAAGTCCGAGATGTAATTGAACAAATCGGCCATGCTGATCGGTAGGGAGATAAGTGAGACGACCAAGACTGCTATTGAACTCGAAGGCCAGGCTATGGATCGATATAGTTGGTGCTCAATTACCGAGTAGGCAAAGGCTTTATTTATACTTCGACATGGCTCTCCATCTTCTTAAATAATCGGAAACCCGGGGATCTCTGTGGGGTTAACAACTGTCTCATTGGTTACTCGGCCCCTCATGGCCATGAAGCAATCGGGATGTGGAGTCGCTTCTTCCCCTCGACCCCGGATCTACTGTTACCCCGCAATGTCGGCATTTAACTACCAAACGCCGGCTTAAGCTTACATTTCCAAGGCCCTTGACTCGAATTATACCGAATGCGGATCAACTTACCCGAATTCTCCTCTGCCTGCACGTATGGCATGCTTTGGATCGCCCTGCAACTCCAACCATGTCGACCAGTTTTATTGTTGGTAGCTGAGATCAGTAGAATGACCCCTCAACTTGTGGCATTGTCTGAGGTTCAAATCACCCTCTGAATGATTTCCATCAGGGAGTCCTCAATAGTGGATCAAGCTAGAAATCCAAGTCTGGCCAATGATCGTGAGGAAGCAATGAGATTCACGCCAAGGCTAAGCCATCTTTGGGATCATTGTGCGAGAAATGGGTCCCACGATGCGGCTGAGTTTCCTGGAGATGCCGATCTCCGGCGGGGATAGCGCTATCACCTTTTGAGGATCATGCCGCGAGTCTTGATGGCTATGCGAAAATGCCGTATGCCTTAGTGCCCCTATGAAAACGACTATAAAGGCAGAATGTTGGTCCCAATTAATGAACGATCAATTTTCTGCTACACTGTATTTCAGCTACAATATCTTACGAATATGTTGAGTCCACACACCTCTGTTGGCATCGCCCAAGTCGTCTTCTACGCGCTCGTCTTGCCCGTCGCGATCTTCATTCTTATCAGGAACTGGAAGCATGGACTTCGTCTTGCCTCATACCCCCTTGTCACGTTCTCTCTGGGTGAGTGACTCGCCTTACTGTCTCGACTAAACATTATACTAACAATTGGTCCTCTTAGCTCGGCTTGCTGGTGGTATCTTGACCATCCTCCGTCAATTCGACCCTACTAGTATCGGGCTTATCATCGCGACTACGGTGCTGCTCAATGTGGGCCTCATTCCACTGATGATTTCCATGGTTGGTTTCATCCGTTTGATGTGAGCAAACATCACTCATCAACCAGGTATAAGCTAATTTTTTAGTATGAAGTCAAGTCTTGATGAGAACAAGCGAGCCTTCTTCTTGTTGAAGATTATTCGGTTTGCATTCATCGCCGCTATAGTCCTGCTCTGTGTTGCTGGAGCCTTTAGTGGCTCTAATATACATCTTTCAAGACACTTGACTCAAGCTGACTATGTCACTCTTGCTGCTGTCATTACTCTGATGACTGTCGAGTTACTTCATCTCTACACTCAGAAGCAGCGCATCGCTCCAGAGAGGCACATTGTACGTCCACTTACTCCTCAATGTCTATAGATGGGTGAACTGACATGACGCAGTTTATACAGCTCACGCTGGCAAGCATTCCGACACTTGTCCTCCGGACAGTCTATGGACTTCTTTGCGCTTTCACCATCGACAACGCCTCGACCATTTGGAATTCCCTGGTCGGATCTGCTGTGGCTTTTGCGTTGATGTGCCTGCTTGCAGAGTACATCACGCTTCTGATCTTTCTGTATCTTGGGATTCGCCATTGGCGAGGCGTGTGTGCCGAGACCTTGGGAAGTGTCGAAATGGAGTCTTTGAGCAAGTAGAGGGCACCAGAATTAGATAATTGGGGGAGGAAGGTATTGATTTTTGTACTGTATAATAGTGACTTCTTGGCAAGGCATATCAGATTCTTGTATTAGATCCCAACGGGCCTGAGGTATTAGGCAGCCATAACCCCGCCTATCATACACGACTAACTCGTCCACTTTTTATGCTCTTCCTCAATCTTTCTTCAATCTTCTCTTAATCTATATTCTCTCATTACTTCGTCATGGACCCAGAAGAACTAAAAGTTCTAACCGAGACGCTGAAAGAAAATGCGGCGGCCCAATATAGACTACGTGTCCCATTTCGAGATATCCAGTCAGAACGCCATCGCCATGTTCTAGATGGCGCAATCAAAAATGCCTTGGCTACTGAACTTGCGCAATTCACGTATGCTCAAATCATGGATGGGCTACCCACCGGAGATGTGTGTTTTGAGCGCCGTTTCCCTCATGTCTTTGGTGAACATCCTATCGACTCATGCCATGATGAACTATGTCCCGGGGCTTTTGAAAAGGCCCAAGAGTATTATCAACGGTGGAACTCCGATATTCTCACTTTTGATCCAATGGTAAGTCATATGTTTAATATCTTTTTTATCGTACTGCTACTCACTGTTCTAGACCATTGAGAAATATCAACATGCCGAGATTGGGTCTAGAGCTTTCAAGACACGTCTAGTGGAGCTAGTAGCAGTAGCTCTTCATGAAATTGCCGTCCTGTTATTTCAGCTTGACTTCCAATTACACAGAGGAGGAAAGGCAGACATTGACTACGTTACCAACTGGAGGATAACAGCCTCTGAGCTTGAAGGCCTTGTTGATGTCCCGCCACGGCTGACCCTCTTTAGTCACCACGCCTATCTCGATGCAGACATCTACCCGAACGGAGTTGCTGACATAGTTGGGTATTGGGCTGAGGATCGTATCCTCGGAGGCGTAGCAATCTTCGACCGTCGGGCAGAAACTTCATCTGATACGCCATTGCCCAACATCTACTTTCATTCCTGTCGCCATAAGCAGACTTATCGCGTGTACCAGCTTCGCGATGATCAACAAGAGGCACTGTTTACATTCCTACTCGCAGAACCAAACTGTCCTCCTCCTGAGCCCAACCCGCTCCCTATTTTGAGTAATGCACAAAATCGCGTTCGTGTTGACTCGGAATACGCCCTCATTCATCATGAGATCTTTCGGGATATATGGGAGAGGAAGCCAATCACAATTGAGCAGCAGAGACTCATAGACAGACAGGCAAAGTCGGATCTTGACTATCCTGAAGCCCTTGAGGAGGTTATCCAAACCAATGAGCAGCTTGGGTTTCCTATCATGAAATTCAGAGAACGACCGCCATCAGTATAATATATAATATACTTAAGTATATACTATTAATTGAATAAACTTATAGAATTTAGATTGCTTTACCTAGCTATAAATAGAAATTTAGAAGTTAAAATATAGTATTAATTAGTATTATATTTACTATTAGTATTAATATAGTAATAGTAATACTAAACAATTTCCAACCCTACTGTAGGCCGGTATGGCGAAATTAATGCCAAGCCAATACTTTCAGGCCACTGAGAAAACCCACTCTGTAAAAGCATTTTGGTGTTTGCTCTGGGTGGTGACCCGGGTATTAGATAGTTGTCAAGTTAAATTCGTCGCATAACGGTCTCAATGCCCATACGACAGGAAATTGTCATTTTCCCGTACTCAACCATAGTGTCCTGTTCTTAAAGACAAACACTGACAAGGACTCGCCAGGTACTACAGTAACCTTAATCCACAGGATTAGGGGCATATTAGTCATCAGCCAGCTTCAACTAGTGGCTTGATACGAGTTTGAAGGCTGAAGCCTCCGAGTCATTATTAGTAATGAATGTTGTCGGCCATCTTTACTTGTGAGCTTTTACTCGCCGAGTTGGCATCTATGAAAAGCCTATCTGTCATGAACAAGAACATCAGATGACAGATAGGGGCGTCAAGTTCGGCTTTCAAAGTTTAACTCCACAACCTGGATGAAAGGGCTGTGGCATGTTTAAGCAAAGAAGCATATAAAGCCCCCTCCCTGAATGTTTCTGTCAATCCCCAAGTATAGCTGTCCTTAGCATCTTCGCCTAAGTTCTATTCCCTCTCACTACTACTACCACCGCTGTACATTCAAGCTCATAATTGACTAGATGACATCCGCTGGCCGAAGATCAAAGTTAAGACATGTATACAATACACAATGCCTTCTTAGCCTCATGTCTCTAACTTCCATTTTTCCTACAGCTACGCATCTCATCTAGACCGTTGAGCGATACAAGACCAAAGACCAAAAACCATCCGCCGTGCCATCAACCGATACTATCCGTGGTCTCCGCAGCATCAGCAATGTTCGACTGGCTCAGAAATGCGCTAATAAGTCTAACGACCAATGATAAAGTGAAAGAAACAGCGAAACTTTGCAAAGTCATAGAATGGCGAGCAGACAAAGATGGAGCGAAACACCACAGACGTTATCTTATTCAACAAGAGAAAGAAAGACAGAACCATGAGAAGGAACTCTATCGAGAAGAGAAAGCGAGAAATAAATTTCTGAAAGACCAGGAAAGACGAGAGGAGAACGAAAGAAAGCAGCGTCTGAGAGCCCAAGCGTCTCAAGAAAGATTATTGCAAAGGACAAGCAGGCCTAGCTCAAGGTCCAGCGATCCTTTTGCTACAGGTTCTGCAGGGTATCTGGTACTGGCGTCGCAATGCGATCCTTCATTGAGCATGGGGATTCGTTTATAGCTCAGAGGGTGAAGATTTCTGGATATCCGGTATCTGGTCCATGATTCATGGGTTATGGGAGAAAGACGTCTTTGTGGGTTGATCACGAGACTAATCCCTAAAGGTTCCGAGTTGTCGTTCGGAAAGGTGGGCTCGGTCTCTTTGCAGCGAAGCTTTACTAGCTATTGACATTATGATAGGTCGCGGCGTTGAGTTATACTTTCGAGGGTCAATTCTGTATGGTCCACAGAAGAAATGTGGCTAGTTGAAACTGAAAAGCACGTGAACGCTTTCTTTTATTCGTCCCTTTTTCATCAGGTTCTATCATGAGACGACTGCTCTCTGCCACAGGTCTCATCAGAAAATAGCACAGCAAGCTCAATACCAAGACGTCGTATTGGCGTGGATGAGAATACCTTGACTATGCCGCTTTTCTGGCCTCAACGGAACATAAAATGCTGCAGTCCCCCAGGTTGCCAACATTGTTCCCTTCACTAATTAAGGCCGTCGCTAATATTCGGGGCTGCTTTCCTTCCAAGGCTCAGACGAAGGGTGGAGGACACATATAGGTAATATTCAATCGACTTCAACTTCAGACTCATACACTCATCCCTGGCGAATAGTTGCACCTCGGTATCGGTAAGCAGAGCCATACTAGCGCCAGCCTGCAAGATAGCTAACCAGAGCTACTGTACAAGACCGTAAACTATCCTTTCATCTCCATAACAGTAATTACGTTTTAGTTATATCATGTGTGGAGGAGAGCCTAAGGTGTAGGTACAGAAAAACTGGAACCCGCAGCGAGGGTGGTCCATGAGACCAGCACCACCACCGGCACCAGCACCTGAAGCAGTGGCAGCAGCAAGAGCAGCAATGGCAGCAGCGAATAGGAGGACTGCAGCGGCCGCACAAGCACAATCAAAGAATCGCCGTTATCATTGGCTCGCGAGGTCAACGATGCGTCACCGCTAATGGCGGGTTTGGGTATACCAGGAAATATCCAAAGTAAACTACAGCTACTGCTAGGCCAAGGCCTTTAGCTTTTGTTTATGCAAAGCCTTCGAGGTCTGTTGACTTTTCTTTCTGGCCTGAAGTATCGCAACTTGGAGTTCAAGCTTTTAGCCAGTATGTACACGAAGTCAGAGATGGCCTAATTAATACTGTCCCAAAATGCCCAGTCAATATCTGCAAACTCGAACCCAAACGGCTGCAGTTCAGTCTCTACAGGTTGAGTCTGCCAGACCTCCTGTGAGACACTGACTTGGCCTTCCTTTCCTGCACTTATCTTGCTTTCCAGCTGAACCAGGTCCTTCTCAAGCTTGGATACGAACCCCGGTTTCTCCATCTCAGCCAGACCTGGTTTCTGGCGGCACTCATACCACGTTGCAACCACTGATCTTGCCGCATGGGATTTTCTTCTGTCGTCTTCAAGATCAGATAAATGATCTGCTACCGCGTAGAGCTGTGACAGCAGGGTCCAGGCTGATTTGATAAGGTTGACATCTGCCAGGTTTGACATGTCGATCAAGATTCCAATAACTATGCATGTGTTAGAAGGATACAAGGAAGCCAGACAGAGAACTGCGACTTACAAGCGTACCACAGAAATGAGCTCTCGACAAGCCAGATAAACGGCTTCAGCTGAAGATTCGAATGAGAGATGACGACGTACCGCATACCCTGCATGCAAGCATTGAAATGCTCAATATGGCAGTCATCATTGCTATTCTGAGATTGCATCAGAACTTTATGCAACTTTCTCAGCCGCATGACATTTACAAGAGCCCGCGCAGTAATCTGCAAGAGTATATGCAATGGATTAATGGGGTCACAATACTGCAGAAAGTGTTCGTTCAGTCCAGCCTCGAGGTCATCAGTCACGGAGTCAGGCAAACAGCCAAAAAGCGATTTATCACCCGCCGTGGCCTGGCTCGCCTGTGCCAATCGAAACCCGCGCTGCTTCTCCATGACCCAGTACGTAAACATCGTATACGAGAAACTCGTCAGACCAATCCGGTCTTTCGGTGGTGTTTTCGAACTTGGATCGAGATCGTCATCTTCAATGTTTAGAGGAAGTCTGACATCCCAGCCAGTGCCAAAGGACAAGGACGTGACGTTGTTCTTTAGTGAAAGGATCAGATCGAGGTGCTGAAGCTGCCACCACAGTCGACGACGGTCCTCTGTTTCGATCGGTGAAAGGCCTAGGACCGTGCCGTCGCGGTGCATGCCCAGTTGTTCTGCGCTTCGAGAGATGAGGCCCATCAAGGTCCACATACTGCGGGAGGTCAACACGTCGATGTTTGCCTTCTAATAGTACGTCAGTCAATGATCAGTGTCCTTGTGAGGTTGACTAACAATGTACAAGCACATAGCTTTCAACGTTGAGATACTGTCAATAGCGAGTAGACTTATCCTTGAGAAGGCCATGTCACATTGGACGCGACATTCACTCATCAAAGATGCTTTTGTGCGACCGAATAGATCCAAGCACTCTTGATGCGTCAAGCTCGTAGCGCCGAATAAACAAGTTGACAATATCAAGACATGGTCGCCGTTGTCAAGGCTCCTCCACTTCTCAGCATCTGCCAATGCGGCTCTAAGATGGGCAAGCGTCCAGCTGAAGCTAATCTTGACAATGGGCTCGACTCGCTCCTGGAAGAAGTCCCAGAGCTTGAGGGCTTCTTCCTCGAGTATAGGGCAAAAGTCGAGTTTGTCTGAGAGAATGGTGTTGTCGCGCCATGGTGAGCCATGGAATGCGTGGGAAAGATGCTTGCCAGGTGACAGGATTGAACCTCGAGGGTCGGAGGCATTGAAATTTGGCTTGGAGTCTTTGTAGAGACGGGATACGTCAATCCAGGTATGCCATCCCTCTCTGAGATTATTTGAATCAGTCTCATGATGTACATCCTGGACGATTTTGGTCTGACTTACGACTCATGATAGACAGACTTTCCCCCCTCCTGCACAATAATCGGCGTCTCAGCATTACTCCCCTCCGCAGGACTATTCTTCACACTCCGCCCTCTCAATCTCTCAGGGGTATCAGATAACGGATCACCACCCAGGGCCCTCACCGCCTCCTCCAATTTTCTTATCCTCTCAAAAGGCGAGACTTCAGGGTAAGTGCAATTATCATGCTTGCGACGCTTACAATTGGAGCACGGCGGTTCCGCTCTGTCGCACTTGACTTTGCGCTTTGCACATGGTTCGCAGGCTTGAGATCTCATCTTGGGAGTTATTGCACTGTGATCTTCGTGGTTGGTATTGCGGGTTGTCGATTGGTTGTTTTGAGATCTATGACGTTGTGCAATTAAAAGCTCGGGCGACCCCGCGAGTTTTGTTGGTGGTGAGATGGACTAGCTCGGGCTCGGTACCGAGTCCGAGATTTCGGAGATGGCGTCTGATTGGTTGACTGACATGATGCTTGATGATCCAGGAGGGAGATATGTAATTGACTTGAAATGTCAGCACTGATTTCTTCTTTATTTAAGACCGTCCAGTTGTTCGCTACTCTTGGTTTCAATAATTCATGAAAATTTCTACCGAGTTTCTTTTTCTGTTGTAGAGAGATACTTCAAGACCCTTCTGAACCAATACCTTTTTGAACAAAGCACTAAACATCACAGCACCTATCACGATGGCCGAAAAAGAAGCCAGAGACGATATACCAGCCACTAGGACAAGCTCTGATGGGGAAAAGATGTCTTCTGGCGACACCGCCAGCGAAAAGACATACCCACCAAAGAAAGTCGTCCTACCAACCATGCTGGCTCTCTTCCTCGTATTCTTCCTCGTCGCTCTGGTAGGTCAATCCCCAACCAGATAGTCCCACCGTACTAACTATACAGGACCGCACAATCATCGGCACAGCTATCCCAACAATCTCCGCCGAGTTCGACAGCTTCGGCGACATCGCGTGGTACGAATCAGCTTTCCTCCTCCCCCTCTGCGTCTTCCAGCTCTCCTTCGGCCTCGTCTTCAAATACTACTCCACAAAGTGGATTATCTTCATTTTGGCCGCCATATTTGAGATCGGATCTATTGTTTGTGCGTCTGCTCCCAACTCGAATGCCTTGATCGTTGGACGAGCTATCACCGGTATTGGAGGCGCTGGCATTGGCTCTGGTGTGACCTTCTACATCACGCTTCTCTTTCCTCTGGAGGAGAGACCAAAGTATCTTGGGTCTCTTGGATCTGCCTTTGGAATCTCGTCGATCCTGGGGCCTATCCTTGGGGGCTATCTGACCTCTGTTACATGGCGGTGGTGCTTTTGGATCAACGTTCCTATCGGTGGACTGTCGCTTATTCTTTTGTTCATTCTGGCGCCGAACAGACCGCCGCCTAGTGAGCCCGCTAAGTCCTGGCGTCAGAGATTCCTCGATCTCGATCCACTGGGCTTTCTCATGGTTGCTGGATCAATCGTCAGTCTTCTCTTCGCACTCGAGTTTGGCAAAGAGAACCAAGAGTGGACAAGCGGACGAGTCATCGCTCTTTTCGTCGTCTTTGGCGTCTTATTCCTTATCTTCGCAGGCTACCAAGCTTGGCGCAAAGAAAAGGCGACAGTGCCTCCAAGAATACTTTTCCAGCGGACCACCTTCTTTGCATGCCTGAACGCCCTGGCTATTGGTTCAGTACTGGTCATCTACGCGTTTTACCTCCCTGTTTGGTTCCAGGTGGTCAAAGGCAAGTCGCCGCAACATTCAGGTATAGCTCTGATACCGCTACTGCTGAGCAATGTGTTCTTTGTAATTCTTGGCGGTGTTTTGGTCAGTAAGATTGGATACTACACGCCGTTTGCAATCGCTGGAGGTGCTGTGTTTATCGTTGGCTCGGCATTGATAAGTACCTGGACGGCGGATGTGAGCAAGGCCAAATGGATTGGCTATCAGGTATGTTTAGTCTACAAAATGCTAGGCGTTGCTGACTGACAACTGCAGATTATCACTGGAGCAGGAATGGGTTTGTCATTACAACAGCCCGCCATCGCGATTCAGACCGTCCTTTCGGAAAGCGACAGCCCAATCGGCCTCTCCATCCTGAACTTTCTCATTTTCCTCGGCGGAACAGTCTTTGTCACCGTGTCGCAGACGTTACTCGAAGGGCAACTGGAGAGCAGAATTGCCCAGTATATCCCCGGAGTGGACATCAAAACGCTTGCAAACAGTGGTGCAACGAATCTTCGGAATCTTGTACCTTCTGGCAAGCTTGACCTGGTGTTGAACGCGTATAACGATTCGATGAGGTCAATCTGGTATCTTGGCTTGGGCATGGGTTGTTTCGCTCTGATTACCTCATTCGGATATGAGTGGAAGAATGTCAAGACCGAGAAGAAGACCATTGAAGCTACTGCAGCTGCATAGCTTATTGGGCCTCCCTTTGTATGGTATTTTCTATAGACGGCTCTTCCATTTGGTGTATCTCATAGCAAGAATATGATCAACATCTCGGACTGCTTACAAGTTGTAGCTTTATTTCAACACAGAACCTATAAAATAGGCCTCAACAATGGTATATGTTAAAAAGAAAAACGAAAAAGAATTCCAGCAAGTGAATGACTCTACTACCCAGTGAGGAGGAGTTGTAAAAATTGCAAAAAGATAATCTGATGAGACTGGGACTCGAACCCAGGAGGATTGCTCCACCAGGAAATTGGTGTTAAGGTTAACCTTAACCTGGCGCCATAACCAACTCGGCCATCTCACCGATGATTGGATGAATGTCAGTGGCGTTAGTCTAGCTTATAATCGCCAATGTCAGATGGAATCTACTTTAGCACCTTGAAGTCACTCGTTTTGCAATTTAATTCGGTTTTTGTATTGGCTTTTGGGATTCTAGCAGTTATGGCTGGCGCTTGCAAGCCTGGGTCTTGTAGGTCTAGCAGATATATTAATTGCAGCGATTATCTGACGGGTTACAGTGGCTTTCCAATGTAGTAATTCAGCCCTGATATCCTTAATTGTAGCAAATCCAGCGCAGTGGTAGAGATAAACACCACCACCATTTCAGCTAGACCATCCAAACTCCTGCCAAGATCTCTACTGCTGAAGTCTTATATGCTACGTCAGAAGTCACCTTCAATGTCGATCTCTCTACGCTTCAGGGTTCTGTTGCTGCTAGCCTCGAGACTCAAAAGGACATAGCTAATTGGATTAGGCAGAATAGTATATCCTTTCTGCTATATCATATCATCACGCAATAGACACAGAGGCGCAGCTAGACTGCCTTGCATGAGGCCTGCCAATATTTCCCGCCACATTTGTTTCAGGACCTGTATTTTTCATCCAGGTTTGCCTTGTTGGTCCCTGCGTTAGGCAAAACCCGCCACGTTGGGGCAGCTGAGCTGGTCACCATAATGCAATCAGACAGATAAGAATTTCAAGCTGAACATGGAATTTTGATAAAGGCGCTCGCCGCCCCGCCGCCCCCCAGCGAATCCTTTACTCTAAATGTTGTTCAAATTCTACCTCTCACTTTAGGCTCAAAATCCCCTCCGAGCCTTAACATGTGGACAAGCTATCTCGTCGATAATAAGCTGTGTAAACCTCTTGATGAGGTGGTGGATTCCGATATTGCCGGGTGGGGGGTAAGCCCTGAGATACCAAGCTGCTTGCTTGTCGCATAAAGCTTAAAGCCTCCTAGGTGATTGCTGCTTTTACTGCATCTACCCTCTTCAACCTTTCCGCCATCATTATTGGATATCTTGCCAACGCGTTGCCTGTAGCGAGAGATCATCCCACAGTCGTGGACCGCTGGTTTCTAGGAATGCTATGGTTGCACAAATCCAATCACCCAGCGACAGCTACCGATCTCACAACACTGGGCAACCAGGCCAATAGCAGAACAGATCAAGCAAGTCCGACTCAACAATCTACTGAAGACCAAGTAAGCACAGATCCGAGGAGTTCAACAATAGCAACTGGATATCAGAGGCATGCTTCATCAGCCCAGGACAGCGTTACACTGCGTAGCAACACGAGCCAGGAAGCACCACAATCCGCCCAGGATCCCCCACAGGACCCTCATGCACCAGGAACAGCTTCAGACTCAAATGGACATAACGCGAGAACGTGGAATACTGCTATAGAGGTTTTAGTGCTGGGAATGAGCGATCAGCAACTCATTACCGGCATGGCATTACTGATCCCGACCTTGTTGATGACGATGGGATTGCATGGCCTTAACGAGTCCCTCTCCGTTTACTCATTCAAGGTCGTGACCATGCTGGCTTACTTCTCCTTCATTGTCCAGTTGTGCTCTTTATCAGTTGTCTATAACAGCGCCAAGACAGGCCATTATATGTGGCATTGGAGAGCAGGTGCTATGAGTCTCTTTCTTATCTTGCTGCTCCCCTGCATGTTTGTTGCTGAGTCTGTCACCTTCCGCTTCAACTCAAATATCTCGGTTAAATGTGCCTTGGAAAATTTGCATCTGATAGGCCCTGACAGGCCGGGTTATACCTCAATCTCTGATGAGGCAATTATACTTTTCAACTTGGTTGTCCTTGTATCTGTCATTCTGTTAGGATACTACAGGGTTGTCTTCAGTCGACCAGACCAGACCGACACTGACCCAGAACAGAACGGCACTGACCCAAACAAGGCTGCCACTAACCTTGAGTCCATGTTTTGGAAGTACTTGGGTCTAGTTGATTTCAAATCTAGCATTCTCTTCCAGATCATTTGGATGATCTTTTACTTTGTTTTCGGACTCGCCAATCTTTACAAATTTCTTATCGACAAATATGCAGACATTGGCTCAATTCAGCCCAGCTTCGGCCAGCTAGTGCCCATTTTCCTTTTAGTCTATCCCTTTATATCAGCATTACAAGTTATTGTAGGTAAGTAATATATCCTATATTTTCCTATTACTTAGTAAACTATACCTACAGCTGATTTTGCCATTTTACTAACTCTCTCAGGATTAAAGCCGTCTTTAAATCGGGCACTTACTCTAACAGAAGAGGGCAATAACCCCATTCCTCCAACTGCTAAGATAAAGATTACACTTTTAATTTCTACTGTTATGTATACTTCAGTCTTGATTCTATGGGCATTGATATTCGCTGCCGTTATCCCCAGCGCTTACGGACTCTCAACCTTGAACTGTATTTATATAATAGTATCTTACCGGTGGAATTGCTTTTAGTCTATTTAAACTCAAATGATCTTTTCAGCACCTTTTACCTAACCTTTCTATAATTTGATATTGTGAAGGGCTTGCATCCGCTGGGGTTCCGGTACAGTCCCCAACCCGGGCTGGTTCAACGATTGCACAGCGTCAGACGCATACTACGGCGCGCCTATCAAATGCGACCTCAAAACCGGCGGCGAACTCTCGTGCTCAATTCCTGCTGGTCACTGTAGATACTATACCGTCCCCCCGAGGGACGACGATGCTTGGGATTGTCAGGCGGATGATAGCGTTTTTCGCGACTTTTATACGGAGGAGAGTACGGACGAGAATGGTGTTACTTACTATAGCCCTTGGATGGGCTTTGGGGGATATGAAGCGCAAGGCTTCTATAATCCTTTGGAACCAGTGACGTTTCGTTGGAGAAGTGCGGATTAGATAATCTCGTTGCTTGTATGTTCCGTCGTAGGTATGCAATTCGCTTGCTTGATACAGTGCTGCATGCGAATACGCGTAAAGCACAGATCTCCTCGGCTTCCGAGCACCAGTGTTGGGGGTTCAGTGTTGGAAGAATAAACCACAATGATATCATATTTGAGTGTTGTTAAAGCTTCCTTGACCCGAACTATATAACATTCGGTATACACGGAGGGAGATAATCTTCTGAAATAGGGTTAATGCATTTTCCTTGCTCGTGCAGGTTCATCATGCAGTATGGTAGCATCGCCCAACTGGTGGACTATATTGGGGGTATATGGGAATCTCTTCTGATCATGCAAGATGAGTGCCCCGAGCTTGGCACTCGGCGGCACAGACTCGTTTATCCACAAATAGCCACCGCCAATCGTGGCGTGACAAGGCCTCTCACGAATTGAGAAGGAAACTTAATTAAACTTCCCAAAATATAACGGCTCGAATATCGCGGCTTTCCGACCCCTATCTGGACGATCGTCGTGTCCCGTTCCGAATGCGGATATCACGGGGTGTTGAGCTCCGATATGCTGCATTAATCACCCTATAGGGATGAGGGGAATGGCATGTGCATTCAGTATGCCGAATGTAACAGCTATAAAATATGTTGGTAATCGCTGGTTATGATGATCCGCAGAATTGATCAAGTTCAGTCACTCTTCACATCTCAAGATGAAGTTTGCTTCAATTGTCGCGGCCGCTTTCGCTAGCGCTCCGGCGCTGGCTGTACCAGCTGGGTTTGTTACTACCGACGGAACAAAGTTCCAACTTGATGGAAAGGACTTTTTCTTTGCTGGTAGCAATGCCTACTATCTTCCATTCAACGTTGTAAGTACTCTTAAAACACAATATTTATGCCTCAACTGACTGACCTTTTCAGTGGGGAACCGATCACTACACGGATGTCAAGCTAGGTCTTCAACTTGCAAAAGACACTGGTCTCAAAGTCATGCGCACCTGGGCCTTCCATGATAACAACAGGACTTATGTCTCTGGTGGTCTGCCGCAGTATGGCACTGGTGCTGAGAACACTGTGATGCAGTTCTTTGAGAAGGACGGAAGCGTCAAGATTGATCTCAGCAAGCTTGATGTCGTGATTAAAGCCGCTGAGGCTACCAACATGAAGCTCATTCTGGCTTTGACTAATAATTGGGCCGACTATGGTGGTATGGATGTGTATACCGTCAACCTTGGTGGTCGCTACCATGATGATGTGAGTTTCCGGAGCGTTGGCTTGAGAACAGGGTCTAACGGATGCTACAGTTCTACCGTCTTCCTGCTATCAAGAAGGCTTTCAAAAACTACATCTCCGCTGTTGTGAGCCGATACAAGGACTCTCCCGCCGTGTTCGCCTGGGAAATCGCCAACGAACCCCGCTGCGGCGCCGACGGAACTCGAAACCTTCCCCGTGGACCCGACTGTACCCCCGCAACGATCACTTCCTGGGTCAGCGAGATGAGCACATACATCAAATCCCTCGACCCTAACCATCTCGTCACCACAGGCAGTGAAGGCGGCTTCAACAGACAGTCAGACGACTGGACCTACAACGGCGCAGACGGAACTGACTTTGATGCTGACCTCAAGCTTCCCAATATCGACTTCAACACATTCCACTCGTACCCTCAGTACTGGAGCAAAACAACTGACTGGGTTGTTCAATGGATCAAAGACCACGCCGCCGCCGGTGTCACAGCCAAGAAGCCTGTTCTTCACGAAGAATACGGCTGGACCGACAAGTCCACTCGTATCGCCACCCTGAGCAAATGGCAAAAAGCTTCTCTGGATCTCCAAGTCAGCGACATGTACTGGCAGTTCGGCACCAGCAAGTTCTCATACGGAAAGAATCACGATGATGGAAATACTATTTATCTTGAGGATGATGAAGCTCAGGCGTTGGTGTATGAGCATGCTGCCGCTGTTAATGCCGCTAATGGAGAGGCTGTGACGACGAAGCCTACTGCTACTGCTACGGCCACGTCTAAGCCGAGTACTACTCTCTCGACTACATCCAAGCCGACCGTTACTGGTGGACCTACTGTGCCGAGATATGGGCAGTGCGGTGGTGCTTCGTGGACTGGACCGACGGTTTGTGCTTCGCCGTATACTTGCAAGGAGCAGAACCAGTGGTATTCTCAATGCTTGTAACTACAGATTCTCACTTGGTAGATTTGCAGCAGCCTAGCAGTAAATTCGAGAGTAATCCACAGCCCAAAGTGTCTACCGGTGGAATGTCTTATCGTAATGGCAATGATTGGCCTGGATAAGGATCTGCTTAGCCAACCGAAGCTCACGTTCACTCCCCTTAGTCAAAGAATGAATCATGCGGCCGACGGTAAGCAAGGCAACTGGTGGCTGATCTACCCATGTAGCCCAGCCAAAATTGATAAATGACGGGTTATCACCCCGCTTCCCACGCCCTGTAGCTTACCCTTTTCTCGTCCTGCGTTGCTGCATCGTGGCAGCTCTAACTCGATCACCTACATCATGGCTTTACAGAACAACTACGAGGATGTCTTGCACGACTTGAGACACAAACTCGGCCAGGGATTCAAAAGAAATGACGATGACGACCAAATGTTCGCAACCAGAATGCTAGCGAAAAATGTATTGTCTGACGACGAACTCCGACGCGTTTACAAGAGTCTCAGAGAGCCAAATGAACTACAATCTTGTCCACCTGCTTCCAAGAGCACAGGGAGGGAGGATGAATTCGTTCAGAAAATTAGGTACAACATGCTCCACGATTTCTTGGCAGTCCTGATATACGCTCGATGCTCACGAACTGCCGCGCAAGCTTTTGAAGACAATTTAGTCTTTGGCGACAGTTCAAAGATCAGTCTGCCAGCAGAGAAGCAGGATTTGACCAGTATATTTGGCGAAGGAAGTCGTGACATCGACGATTTCTTCAGGTGCCAAAGGTACTTCTGTACTATCGTCATTGGGTCTCCAGAACACATCATACTCGAACACGGATGTAGAAGGCGTAAGCCATGGTTGAGGGAAAACTTCCTTGGCCGTGGCTCCTATGGAAGCGTTTCTGAGGTTGAGATTGCTGAGCATCATTTCACCGAGAACAGAGAGTTGAGTGGAACTTACACTACATCCCGGGTGATCGCTCGCAAAGACTTTACCATGGAGAAGGAGAAAAGCTTCAAACGTGAGGTACAGGTGATGGAAGAAATTCGCCAAAGCGCCAAAGATCACCCAAATATACTCACGAGCTATGGTACTCTGATTATTGAGGGCGACAAACCAGAATTCAGTTTGTTTATGCCAAAGGCAGAAACAGACCTTGAACGCTATTTGAGTGGAGATAACGGGCGTGTGTTCCCCCTCTCCGTGAAAGAGCGATGCGACCTGATACACTCGGCAATGGGTCTAGCAGACGGCCTGCACTTCTTACATACCAAGATCACTACTAAAGCATTTAGTCAACTTGTTTGCTATCACATGGATCTCAAACCTGCTAATATTCTCATCTTTTTCGAACATGATAACGTTATATGGAAGATCAGCGACTTTGGAATGTCAAAGGTCAAAGATAAGCCCTCTGGCTCTACTTCAAAGAAACCTGTGGCCACGGATTTTGGGCAATTCTTCATACGTGATCCAGAAGTAAGGAGCGGCAAGGCGTCTAAAACCGTGATTGCACGAGAGCCCGGCACTTTCTTACCAAGCGAAGCTCGAGGAAGACGCAAAGCAATGAACGAGAAAAGCGACGTATGGTCATTGGGTTGCATCATCAGCATAGTCTTCGCATACATGGAGTTCGGAGCGTCAGGATTGGAGAGATATGCAGACCTTCGAGCGAAATACAGTCGTTTGCATGAGGATACTTTTTACAGCGAAGGTTTCATGACTCGCTCGTATTCTCTGAACAAGGGTGTGAGGAAGGAGCACCAAATCTTGATAGAGGCAGCTGAAAAGCGACGATTAACTGAAAAGGGCGCCGTACAATCCATGCTAGGCTTTCTCGAGGCTTCCGTGTTTCTCGAAAGTCAAGATAGTCGGTGTGGAGCGACGAACGTTTACGAGAAGCTTCGGGAAACGGGTGGAGGATATAAAGGCTCAGAAGAGGGACCAAAGCTTTCTAATCCGCAAGTTCTGAACTTCCACAAACCTTAGAGCATAACTGACCAAAGACAGTAGCAAAGGTCGCAGGAAAGATGAGGTCCCCAACGGCGCTTCTGGGATGGTTGTTTCCCCACATGTTATTAACTGGCGGCTCATCAGACACCAACCCACAAGACCCAAAGGGTGTGAATTTTCGCCAAATGGTCAATTCATCGCCTCCTGGGACGAGGAGAGAATCTTACTTTTCACAAATACACAGAGTGAAAAGCAAGAACTATCACCTTCCGATAACGAAGGAAAAAAGCCCGACGATCTCAGTCGTTTCTGGAAAGCAGTCAAACTCACAAACCGTCACCTCATTGCTATCAGTACTGGTTCTGAACATAATGTGAGTTATATTTAGGGTATCGGGCAGTGGAAACAGTGATGGCTGATATGGGGAACCAGTGCTACATATTCGATATGCAAATCACCCCCTACATGTCAACCTACCGGGTATTTTCGCTCCCAGGAAAATGGACTAGCCTTCTTGATATTTCACATGAAGATTCCGAGGCCAATTCATTCATGTGTATTCGAGAGGGTAAGAACGGTCGTGGTCTAACATACAGCGCGACAATTACGGTAGCACCGCCGTCGAATCCGACCAAGGAAGCCCCTGAGGCGATTACTGCGACGGTAAATGCCAGGGCTAGATCGAATGTATCGATTGGAGTTGCTGCGACGACTGGGTCCACTACGGTGGCCGAGAACGAATCAACCACTACCCCGGACCGGAACCCTGTCGAAGCACGTATTTCTCTCACAAATAAGAACCAGGGCTTGTTGAAATGCCTAGCGGTAGACATTCTTCATCTCATTTACAAGAGTAACGCCACAGGCTTTGTAGCCTATCGAAGCCCTGCCCATCACTTGATATTGTTTATAGCATTTATCTGTTCGGATAAAAACCCGATTGTCATGGAAGCAGAATTGGACGAAACAGTAAGTTATTAACAAATATTGGCACGTCAGAATGCTTAAATCCTATTCTATTAGAGCTACACTGGTGAGACGGCAAGTCTCTTTACCGATATGGCATATATCAGCAATCACAACACCAGGAGCGAAATCTTTGTGGTCCTTCAGACCAAGCGATTCTCCGAAGTCTATTTCAGCAATCCCGAAACAGATCCTGATCGAGAACCCATAATATCATTTAAGCCAGGAGTCAAAGACTATCGTATCCTGAGGGTCACAATGGATAAGAGCTCAGGCAGGTTTCTTGCGCTAGGTGTACGGCAGCTAAATAACCGCATCTGGCTCATCGAACTCAAGCGGCCCAGTGGCACCACAACAATCCAGGTGGTGAAAGGATTAGCGGTTCTGGATAAGCTGTTAGAAGCCGATGAGACCAATTTTAGGATATGCCAAAAGGAGGGACAGAAGATCGCTCTGGTTTCAGGCCTGACATCAAACGGCCAGTATTCAGTGTATCAAGTGAGACTCAATTAACTATCCAGGACTTGAAGTAGGCAGGCATTGGATGTTCTTCTTTCTTAGACAGGGCGACAAGGGGTAGCGGTATGACCGACTGTGTAAAAGGGAAAGACTCCTGGTAAACCTGGTACTAACAATACCTCTCATTCATGCTTCAGACAGGCCCCAACTCATGATCAATATTATTTTTCATGCCTCCCCTATGCGCAATATCCTTGATAGTGAGAATCATCCGTCCCAGCTGGCTCATCAAGCTTCTGTCCAGTAGCAAATGATACAACAGGAACGTGCCGCTAGTGAGAATTGCAGAGCACAGCACGAAAATCCAGATCATACGGGTTGAAACAATCTGTCCGGTTTCCTTATTAAGGTCAAAGAAGTTCATGCCGAAGAATGTCTGCTGGTTTTAGCCTTATGCCGCATTGATAAGTGTATTGAAGACTCACAGCTACAAAGGACGGTGGCAAGTATAGTAATGTGAGAGTCGTAATGAACACAGCGGACTTGTTCAATTTGAGCATGCTTTCGTTCTGGGACTTTGCGTTTAGCTGTTCTCGGAAAGATAGAGTGTTGACAAGAAGTTGAGTGATTCTTTGGGCTCGCTCCTGTAGGGATTGTGCAAGTTGAGTATAAGCTTCGCAATTCCGACGATGTTGCTTGAACTGGCAGGAAGCCTTGGCAAGGCGTGCTCTCATTGCTGCGGCATTATGCATTGTCTGAAGTTGCTCGTCACAAACGTTGGCTAGTTCTCCCAATACATCTCGTGTCGCCTTAAGGATGACCGGTATTTGAATCAGTCTACTCTCCAGATAGGCAAGCTCTGTAAGGTGGCGACGCTCTGTGTCTGAAAGCTCTTCGACAAATGTCACCAGTGCGTTATCGGACTTCAGGCTGATCAGTATCTTACCCTTTAGAACAGATTCATACCTACAATCGGCAATAGTACCTCTTCCAGATACGCATTATAGTTTCTCCAGGCAGGTATGTACACTTGGAAGAGCTCTTGGTGTAGCGAGAATGAAGCTTCTCTTATGTTTATTGGAGCATGTTGAGACAGTGATTCTAGCCTCTGTTGCAATTTCGAGTCTTTGATTGGATTAAATATAATCAACAGGCTTTGTCCTGTTTTTGTATTCAGCTTTTGATAAATCCCAGTTTGTCGAATTACCCAACGGCTTCCTGCTGGCTTCAGTTCAGGATAGCGAATCGTATATGAGATTTCTGAATCGGTTAGAGAGTGCAGAGTTGAGAGGGATCTATTGACTTGCCGGTAATTGGTCCATCTTGAGATATGGTAAAGGGCATACAGAACATAGATTCTATTTCGGAGCTCTTTCTGTAGAAGCAAGAGACTAATTCCCAAATTGTAGACTTTAGGTTAGACGAGTTGATAAGGTATTGTAGCATCGGCTCCGTGATGTGAAGTGGACCCCAAGAGTGGTATTGGGATATTGATCTGTTTGCATGTCATCAGTCATGCTGAGTGTAGAAAGCTACGGGGGCGCATACAGAACGCAATTTGAACTTTGGTTTATTGTGCCGCTGAAGAGGGACCTCAGTCTTTCTAGCGTCGACAATTGATGTAGTTGCATCCCTACACTCTTCCCTGACGCAGGAGTGACTGTGCTGTATATCCTGATTGGGACAGTGACCTCATTGACAAAACAAGGACGCGGAACGTCCATCCGAACTTAGTGCAAGAAGTGCCAACAAATAAATCAAGATAAAGCTTCATCGTCGTACGTATTTTCATGGTTCATATGGCCTAAATTTATAGCATTCTCGTCAATAGGCTCTGGCACCTTTGTCCCGCGCATTCAAGGGCACGTCATCCATGCAGATGGTAAGACCAAGGTCGAGTGCGTGGCTTATTCTAGACCTCCGCACCTCATAGCCACCACCAAAATCACCTGTCAGGTTCTCGTGCGGGCCTACATGCGGTTAGTAAAACCAAGCAATTCACAAATTTTCTATAATGAATTACTCTAACTCGGCCTATAATAAAATTAGCATAGAAATCATGATAGGGCTGATTGGCATCACCTCTGTGACTTTCCGAGGGACTTGAAATACATATCGATCGGATCTCATCTGGGACCATATTATTCCTCCGCTATGTCTCAGGGCCTCGAACGTCATACATACGGTGAGTCCGAACTTTCCAGCGTGTTCTGGGAAGAGGCTTTTGAGAATATCCTCAAGGATGACTCTGATGTAATATCTATCGGGTGTTACTTGCTTCTGAAGCTCCATTTTTTGCTGTGCTCAGATTGCGCTTGATAGTATTTGGAGGTATTGCGAACTTTCTATTTGTAATGGTTCAATAACTTGAAATCATAAGCGGCTGAAAAAGAAACCACTAATCCACGTACCGATGAGAGACAAGGATGCAAAAAAATAACTGCCGAGGGTCAGGGATGGAATTACAAGGGACACGTCATCAACTTGGGCGTTGTGTAACACAAGGACCCAAAAACTAGCTCGTGTGGCTGGTCTACGTTCACATCGAGTAGATCAGGTGACAGTTTGTCTTAGAGAGACAGGATCACTGCATAGTCGGGCGTATTGGTCTCCCTACAATGGCGAATCACAAAATGGATGAAGATAAGCTTGCAAGTAAGACACTCTTTTTGTTCATGCTTTCGTTTTTCAGCTTTGCAAGCCCCGTCGTACTGCGGGCCCTTCGATAGGCCAATGATAGAACGGTCAGTATGAAACCTTGGCTTGAAAATAATGGATTTGATCCGGGATGTATTATCCAATATGGGGCCAACCTCCGCAGCGGCAAGAAATTGGCCGGAGCCTGCCTCCAGCCTGCATATTAGCGCTAGGGTCACGAAGAGACATGATAAACAATTAGGGTGCAGATCATCAAACCCTACAGCAGAGCACTCCTTTTCTGCCGTTATTGTAATTGTTATTGTTTCGACTCTTACAAACCCGTCTTTCTTACGCGTGTTATGGCGCAGTAGTTCATGTCGCACCAGCTGAGGACTTCCCTGCAGTCAGCTATCATCCGGTACAGCGCAAGCCAAACATCTTTAGCTTTCTTCATCTCTTTGAAACCGTTACCTAGAGCGTGATCTATTTATGTTGGTCAAAAAGCGAACCGGCGGGTATTCCATGCTATATGCTTTGAGATCTTAACCTGTTACTTGAAGAGTATAAACAGTGTTCTTAGAGGCTGAAGGGTCCTGTAGATGGAAGTATTGAGTTAAATGTGCCTTTTAGGGGTCTGCTAGGCAGAGCTGCTGGCTTTTTTGAATCGATTATGTCGAGTGCGGCGGTAATTGACCACTGCTGGTTAGTCCTCTCGGATGCGTAAGATTGAACATCCCCTTGCGTCAATTAGGCTCGAACACGGAAAATAGGCTACTATTATACCAAGCGCTAGAATATTTAGATTATCGGCGCCTGAGAGTTGTATAAATGCCTTTGTAGCGCTTCTTGCTACTTCCTTATATTCAGTCTCAGATTTTGTTCTTCCTCATAACCTATTTCTTTCTTATCCGCGCCCGATCGATCGCCCTGAAGCTAGCAGCTCATTATGGAGTACGAGCTACCAGAAATACGCAGAGGCGGTCCGCTGTTTTCCAGGACGTATTCAGCATCCGAGAATGTTGCCATGGTAGACTCCAGCACGACTGATGCAAGTTGTCCGGCGTCTATCGAACAAGATGGCAATCGCTCAATGGATTCCAATAAAACTCCCTCACTTAGATCATTCATGACAGGACCAAAGGCCAAGGGGACAAGGCCAATGGTGGACAATTACACTGTCAAGCGGAAGTTGAAAAACTTGGATCTCTTAGTCAGTTCCCCTTCTCCCTTACATGTCCCTCCGAGGCACTTGAAACTCTAACTTTGGGGCAGATGATCACAATCAACGGGACTCTCGGGACTGGAATGTATATGCGAAGCGGCCAAATTATCCAGCTAGCTGGTCCCGTGGCGGTGGTTTCATCTTTCATTGTTCTCGGACTGCTCGTTTGGGCCATGATGCAATCCATGACCGAGTTGCTCTGCCTATGGCCAGTGCCAGGCGCCTTGCCATTGTTTGTTCGGAAGTTTGTTGATCAGGAGCTTGGAATCGCCGTTGGAGTTACATACTGGTAAGTGTTTACTGACACGTCGAGACCAAAATGACTCAGTATCTTACCAAACTTCACAGGTTCACATACTCGGTTAGCTTCGGTGCACTGATCGCTTCCGCTGCTAGCATTCTCAACTACTGGACTCACAGTATCCCAGCCGTCACGGTAGGGATCGTTTACGTCACTCTTCCCATCGTCTTAGTGTGTATCAACATGCTTGAAATCGGTGTAAGTTCAACCGTATTCCGTCATGGCAGGATGCTAACCACAAAAAAGCGCTATGGAAGATTTGAAGCCATTGCCGGTACTGTGAAAGTATTTCTTCTTATCCTAATATTGCTAGGTATTGTCGTTATGTATGCTCGTGGTAAGGCACTTGTTGGCTTTCACAACAAGGTGGTTCACTAACTACAAACAGAGCCTGTGTCAGAGGAAACTAAGGCAAACTGGGAAAACAATCCAAAATACGATGAACAGGCAGCAAATGGATATTTCAGTGCTCTCATGTACGTACTTCAAAGTCCAAATTTGTTGAGACAGCATTTGGCAGTGCCGAGAATAGACATGACTGCAGCTGACAAGTGAAAGGATGTGCTTTTCCATTGCCACCTTTGCTTATTCAGGTGTTGAGATTATCGCAGCCTCTGTCATAGAGGCCCGCTTGCCAAACTCGTCTCCAGCAAAGGAACAGAGTGCGGAAGGCTCTTCGGAAGAACTGGTCGCAAACGGGGACAGATCAGTGGACAATACCGACAGACCACCAGAAAATGAGACAACTCAAAGTCCTCCAGCGGGTACAACTAAAAAAGCAACGGAGCCTCCAAAAGCATTTAGAGATTGGCCACGTGTTGATAACATAATCAAATTCACAGCAGGCTATGGACCTATCTTTGTCGCGGTAGCATATACATTGAGCGGCCTCATCGTCTCCTTGGGCTTATATCAGGGCCACAAAGAGCTTAATAAGCTAAGTTGGATCAAAGACGAACCCTGTGTACCGAACAAGAAGACGAACCAAACATGTGAGGGGACGAAAGCCGAAGGTGGGATCACATCACTCTCTCCATTCATCATTGTCGCAAGAGCCTCAGGGATCCCAGTACTCGATCACGTATTCAACGCCTTCATCTTGTTCAATGCTCTGACATGTGCGAACACCCACCTCTATGTCGCATCACGAACATTATTCGGAATGGCAAGGAATGTGCATGACACGCACTGGGCGCTCAGGTGGTTTTCCTACTTTGGAAAGACGAATGCTCGGTTCGTGCCATTACGGGCAGTGATCATCTCGGCACTTGCGTTCTGCTGGGTTCCCCTTCTCCAGATCCCGGATGACTTACATAAAAGCGACTCCCTGGGAGCAGTATGTTACCCTTCCCCTTCCCTGATATTGCTTGTAGCTCACTTCTTTAGTATGTCGAGACTTTAGCACAAATGGGCTCAGTCAGTGTTGTCATTGTATGGACTTGTCAGTGTCTAGCGTACATCCGATTTTATAACTGGTAAATACATATCTGCTTGAATAATGTTAAACCGTGGAGCTTACAGACACTAGTATTAAGAAACATGAAACAGCGTTAGAGGAGGCAGGGATTTCTTTACGGCAGCCGCAGCAGGACGGTAAATCTCCTTACTACCCGTTTCGAAACTACTTGCAACCATTTCTAGCCTACCTGGCATTCTGCGGCTGTCTTATTATCCTTCTGGTTTGTAATGGGGCATTTCTGTGGAAGGGCTTCCATACTTTTCCATTTCTTTCAGCATATTTAACTGTAAGATAAAAAGTCGCAATTCGACGAATTTGCAAACTCTCTGACACTTCTCTAGCCCATTGTCTTTCTGGCTATATGGATTGTACTCAAAGCTTGCAAAGGCTTTCCTATGGGGATGTCATTCTTCGTGGATCTCGACGAGAAGACCACTATCAAAGCGATCAGGGAACTGAATCAGGGTAAGGACCCGGTCGATGGAACCAGTTCAACTCAGGGACAGACCGAGGGAGAAGGAATTGTACCGGATAACTAGAGGACAGATGTCAGCTTTCATATGGAAAGTTCCCAATCAATGAACATTGAAGGGGATATATCAGAAGAGATCCAAAAGTCACTAGGGCCAACTGCAACACCGGCACTGCGGCAGACAGGAGGTAGTGTGTACTCTACAGGCATGTATTAATTAGCCAAAGGCTTCCTGACTCGATTTCGAAGCCTGGTCGAGATTGTATGTTGTTATAGATTTTCCTTATCACTGCAGATTGATTGGTTACATGAGCGGACGGAGAAAAAAATATTGGCAGAGCCGAAATTAAATACACAGCCAAGTAAACAGATGACCTTGAACCTTTAGGTGGGCAGAGGCACTATCGGGATCTTTTTATCGAGCTTGCTCTATGTAAAGTCCCAGCTAAAACAGACAGCTTTAACTCTAGGAGTCTAATTGGTTATAACCCTCATTGGTGCGTTCTCGTGACGCGAGATATCTAAAATGTGGCTATTAATGTTATAAAAATTGGCTATTCCTTATATGACCTCATTTAGCCGAGTCTAGATTTCTATCAGGCGGTTATTAGTGGGATGACGTGCTTGGCATCGGCTATTTTACACGAAGAAACGAGTTTAAGAAAATAATGTCGGGGCTCCACCGCTATCTCTCTGTCATCAGTGGTAGAAGTTATTAAATACTATGGAACTCATTCTCTTATCGGTGGGGTGATTTTCGCTAAGAGGAATGCGTTCATGTTGACTTTTACTAGCAAGGGTGCTGTGCCGAATGAGCCGGCTGCTACACATACGAGCTAAATACCTCAGGCACCTTCAAACTCTTCAACATTCGTATTTTTTAGCCATCATTATCACGACAGCAGCAAATTCTTCAACTGGCGATCAGAAATACTGGCGATGGCAGCAATACGGGAGAATGCCCAAGATGATCCCGTCAATACGGGCGAGGGTGCAAGAGGCGATTCCAGCGATACCTCATCAGACAATATCCTTCTGGTTGGTACTTCAGAAATAAAACAGACAGACAGAACACTCAACGCTGACACAGGAGCATTAGGAAAAACTTGGATACAAACCTGTAACAAGCAGCGATAAGCCTTATCAGATAGATGACAACTAATTATGAACAGGTCCTACAACGAAGCTTCAATCAATTTCACAATTTCGCCACCACATTCGGTCAGTCACTCCACCCAACAGACCGCGACAACCTCTTAAGTTAACACGGCATAGCTGCTCTTTACTTCATTGGCGGCGTGCGCGTTACTTTCTCAACCGGCATCGCAGCGGGCGGTAATTTAGCATACTGGTAAGTCCTCACCCATCTCTCTGCTTCACTCGGCTGATGCGCTCCAAAGGACGAGCTACATCGTGACATGTGTCTTCACCTTCATCACCGCCGCTGTCATCGCCGAGATCTGTTCTTCTCTGCCCTTAGCTGGATCTATCTATCTCTGGGCTGCTGAAGCGGGCGGTCCTCGCTATGGGAGATTGTTTGGTTTCGTCGTTGCTTGGTGGTCTACAACTGCTTGGACAACTTTCTGCGCCAGTTAGTATGACCTCTCTTGCAACCTTGACCAGTTCTGATATTGTGGGATTAAGGTAACACGCAAGCTGCTGTGAATTACATGCTCTCGGTAAGTAATCTTCCATAAGATTGCAGGCTCCATCTGGTCTGACATCATCAGGAAATCGTCGTCTTCAACACGGGCTTTCCCTCCGACTCATCAAGTGTCAAGTTTCGCGCCGTGCAATGGATCCTGACAGAGATAATGCTCGCATTAGCCTGCATCTGGAATCTACTCCCCCGTAAGCCCCTTAGCGCCACATTCCATAACGCTTCTAACGTCAGCAGCTCGGTACTTCAAGTGGATCTTCTCGCTATCCACCGGCATTGTTATTCTCGATTTCGTCCTCAATCTCATTTGGCTTCCTATCGCCGCCAGCAACACTCTTGGCTTCCGTTCAACACACGAGGCTTTCATGACGACTTACAACGGCACCGGAGCACCCCCTGGTTGGAATTGGTGCCTTTCCTACCTGGCTACCGCTGGCATCTTGATTGGTTTCGATGCCTCGGGTCACGTAGCTGAGGAAACTAAGAACGCGTCGGTTGCAGCGGCCAGAGGCATCTTCTGGAGTACCGTTGTCAGTGGTATTGGTGGTTTTTTTGTGGTTATCCTCTTCTTGTTCTGCGTGGTAAGTTTCCATCTCATCCAAAAGGTATGGCCTGATTAGTAACACCATGCCAGCCTGATGCGGCAACACTCTTCTCTTATGGCGGTCCTCAGCCTTTTGTGTCAGTTTATGCTGCAATCCTTGGTGAGGGTGGACACATCGTAATGAATGTTGTTTGCATACTGGCACTCTGGTTTGTAAGTCTCCCCGATTACAACCTGCACTGAGACAACGACGCTTACTTGAACCAGAACACCGCAATCGCAGTTACTGCCTCTTCTCGACTGGTCTTTGCAGTAGCAAGAGATGGAGTTCTGCCTTGGTCCAGCTGGGTCTCCAAGGTAGAAGGAGGACAGCCTCGCAACTCTGTCTACGTCGTCTGGGGCGTCGCTTCAATCATAACCTGCACCATCCTCCCATCGGCAGTAGCATTCACCTCCCTGGTATCCGCCGCCGGCGTACCTTCAGCTGCAGCATACGGTCTCATCTGCCTTGCGCGACTCTTCTTCACGCCTAAAAACTTCCCTAAACCAGCATGGAGTTTAGGACGGCTCAGCAAACCTTTTCAGGTCATCGCAGTATTTTGGAATGGCTGGGTGGTTGCTGTCTTGTACTCGCCGTATATCTTCCCAGTCACAGCTGAGTCGCTAAACTACGCGCCCATCATAATGGCGGGCACTACGATCCTGGCCTTGTTGACTTGGTGGTTTACTCCAGCGGACAAGTGGTTGCCAAGCCAGAGAATACAGCAGACTTTGGATGCTGATACTAGGTAAGGCGCGCGATGCAAGCATCAGCTATCAAGTCTATTCACTCAAAACAACACTCTCAAAAAATGAAACCTCGAGCAACATACCATACTTGGCGGTAAGGGGATATTCTTGGTACCAGGCCGTTAAGGCACCTGATTCGCAGAGACTACTAGACATGGAGAGGCCTTTCATAGGTATCTACTAGTAATCAAATATCCGGCGCTGCATCAATCCGTTTTCTTACCCTAAGAGTGACCTAATGATGAAAAAGCCCAAGCCTGAAATGAAATACATTGCCCTAGAGCTCTCCCCAGGACTTCAATACGAGCTGAGAAGAAGTATCACTTCAATAGTGGAAGACATACAGAGCACCAGAAAACCATAACAGCTATCCATACAATCCCAAAGGCGTATTCATGAGTCTGCTTGAACTCGGGGGCCTGAGAAATAGGAAACATCTCTTGCTGAGCAGTAGTCACAACGGCGCTAATTGGATATTCCAAGCAGGTGTAGGTTAAAATCGCAGCGTCTCGCTTGAAGATGAGCCACTTCTCCTCTTTGCTAGCGCCAGGCTCATGCACTCTAAGCCGAAGAAACAGCCTTGTCGCCAAGAATTCCCCATCTTGTATGCGGGTACGATCGTCTGTCAATCTTCACTAAGCCAAACACGGGCAAAGCGGCGGCCGCGGGTCTCCACTATCATGATCTTCGATGCTTGGAGCTCAAGACTCTACTTCACCAACTCAACTTCTACTTCTTTTATAAATGCCGTCTTTCCAAAACCCAATACGGTGATAGCGGCGGCCGAAGACACAATACCCTCCTTGCATTTGTTTTCCTTCCACATCGGCTATGTCTTCGCCTCAAAGAGCACCCCGGGTTTGCCGGATATGCAAAAGCAAGAAGAAGGCGTGCGGCAAAGAACTACCCACCTGTTCCTACTGCTTCAAACGTGGTTTCGAATGCATCTACGAGGCCGAGAGCGACACACCGACACCTAGTGACAACGGAGGAGATGTCTTCAAGCCATGGTCTCTTACGTTATTCCCCATGTCCATTTCCACTACCACTTTAGACAGAACGATGGTTTCTCATATGCACTACCTTCACAAAGTAGTCGGCCAATCTCCCCATCAGGCTGGGAAGCGTTTCCTTGAAAACTTCCAGCGGTGGTTACCCATCTTGGCCCCGCGGCGCCTGCAGGAGCATGTTGAGCTAAGCGAGCGAGGGCTGCCTGGGGCTGACGTCTCTGTTCTGTTGCTCGCGATATGTCTTGTCACTCTGCGGTCCAGCGGAGACTTGGCTGATCCTTTCCTTCATCACTCTGCAGTACATGTCACTATAAAAACCCTGTATGCTCAGGTCCAGGCTATCATGCATACTAGTATGGCTCTAGTTCAGGCTGGTCTTATTTTATCGGCATATGAGTATGCCAGTGGCCAGATTGACTCAGCTTATATCTCTATCGCTACATGCATCAGAATGGCACAGGTTGTTGGTGTTGACACTACATACAACAAGTTGGGTGCTGTTCAAGAAGAGATAAGGCTACAAGCGACGTCAGAGTGGAATTTGTGGTGGTCTATCATCGTTCTGGAAAGGTTTGCTCCTTCCCCAAGCTTTGGCTTTCGTCCTAGAACGCGCTTACAGATTTCAGATTTATCTTGCTAGAGTACAGCGATGCCGGATGCCGAGCTCCCGTGGCAGTATGCCCAAACTCCGACGTACCTTTACCTTCTGACACAGAATCCAACGGTGAATACATTCCAACGTATTGTACCATGTCTTCTTCGACCGTTCAGAGTTCTTCTGGTTTAAGCAGTTTCGGGCGACAAGCGCAAGCTATCTACATGCTTGACCGCTGCCTGAATGAGATAAATCAGTCTGGGCAAGTCGATCCCGAGTCACAGCTCTTGAAGCTGCAGCAATTAGACAAAGAGTTGCAAGAGTGGTTGTCTGTATTTATGGCACAGACACCGCATGAGCCGAGTCTGCGTTGTGGAACTATCGCCACAGTGATAAGGTATGAACATGTTCATCTCATGCAATCTTTTCTAACTCCACGATAGGTCGTTATACATTTTGCACAACGAGATATTATCTATAGCAGGCTTGTTGCCAGCAGATGCTGGCAGAGAGGGATGGGTGAAGAGCTCGGACGCTGCGTTGGAGACGATTACCAAGATCATGATTGATGTTGCGAACCATCATTTGGATTATATTGCTCGCTCCGGTGTCGACAGCTTGGCTTTCTGCTGTGCGTCTAATCTTCAGGTAACTACAAGGCATATTGAAGACCGTTGTAAGCGTGGCTTCGTATGTAAAAGTCTGTTGGATGGTGTTGGTTATCTGAAGGCACTAGAAGCGGTTTTTGTTAAGAGATGGAAATTTAATTAATGGGCTTCGATTCATCACCTCTATAACACCGTTTGCCGGCCTTGGTATTATAACGAAAAGCTTTTGTCAATGCTGTTAACATATCCACCAATATATACAGGTTCCCGTCGTAGAACTAACCAGTAAGGCATACGCGATTATGTATATCATCCGAAGCCACAATCTTTGACCAATCCGCATCAGCTTCCAATTTTGAGGCCACCTACTGCTGCCTAATTGCACAGCCTCTGCAAATATAAGCAAATTACATTTTCAACAATAATTCTATGCAAATTCTAGTAGACAGAACTATAAAGGTTTATATCGAGCGATCCCCACTATGACACCGCCTTGACCTCGGTCACCATACAAACCTAGCGGGAAATGTCACAGATCAACCATTTGGGTGCGGGCGAAAGCTCCCAGCTGGGCAACGACATCCATGAACCGGTTGTCGATATCATAGAGCGATATGCAAACCCCAGCATTGTGGCACAGTTGGGCCATATTCAAGCGGCCAACGTCCCGCAACAGAAGTCTCTGGAATTTCTTGAGAAGCTCAAGTGTCTTTACTTCACAGAGCGGGATCATGTCAGAAGTTCAACACAACCAACCTTGGGTCTAGCCATAATTAATGCGTTTACCCAGAGAAAATACGTGGCTCTATCGTACACTTGGAAGCCGTCCCCGGAAGAAGCTGATGTCCCTGATGGTGGGTACTTGGTTCAAGACATTGAGTCTGGCCAATTGAAGCAATCATCGGTGAGAAACACAGTCTTTAGCCGGATCAAGAGGTACATGCATCATATCAACTGCAAGTATCTCTGGATCGATAAGCACTGCATCCAACAAGAGGAAAGCGAAGAGAAAGAGATAGGTATGCAGGCAATGGACCGAGTCTATAGCCTGAGTCACCATCCAGCGGCGCTGCTATCACGAGCTATAAGCACCCCAGAGCAACTTCAGTTGCTCGCCGACATACTCTCCGGGAGCCTTGTAACAAAAGGAAGAAACGGTTGTTTGTTATCATCTCAGGAAAAGGGTTTGGATGCACTTCGACTTCTGCATTATATTACCTCGGACACGTGGTTCTCTAGAGGATGGACCTACCAAGAGAACTATCGTGCAAATATGAAGATGACACTTCTCATGACGCATCCCGCAGCATTCAACCACAACAAAGCAACTCAGTACTTTGGGTCTTTGGACGGAGAACTATTAATTAGTTCCGCAAGACTTTACGAACAGGCAACAAAGCTTTGCCTAGCATATTCAAGCCACCAACCGCCACCACCGCATTTAAGCACCGTCCTCTCCCGAGCCAAGCGGTATACTGTCTTGCTGGCCAACAAAGAAGATTCGGCACCAGTGTCCATGTCCCCGACTATTATCGAAGACATAAGCAGTCGAAATCTTGAAAGACAGTGGGATACGCTGGCCATCATCGCTAACTGCTGTCAGTATGCCAATCGCTTGAACAGCAACCAGCTTCAGGGCTACAAGCACAGTCTGAGTCTATCCATACTTGCACTTGTTCTTATGAATGGAGAAATATTCGCCAATCATCCTCAGCGCAAGCTTGATGTCAACACAGTGAGAAAAATGACGATCACTGAGATTCTACACGGACACTTCTTCCATGGGTTGGAGTCTCCGTGGAAAAAGGCAAAACTTACTTTCAACAAGAGCTGTCGCTTTGCCAATGTTGTCTTGACCGACGAGGGTGTACAGACGGAGGGTTATCTGTGGCGGTTAGATGAAGAGATCATCACGACGCAGTTTCATAACCATAGTCAGCCCCGCGGAAAGAAAAGGCATCAGCAGCCGGTAAAGCGGCCACTTGAGCTACTAGCCGAGAAACTGGCTTCTCAATATCCACTTCTGTCCCAGAGGCTGTACGAGATCCTCGACCTCGAAGTGCCATCTTCAGCTGCAGAGGAATGGCTGCTAAGTATGGTTAGCAAGGTAGAAGAAGCAATAGTGGAGGGGAAACTACTCTGCACCGCAACTTTTCTTGGTTCGGGGCCTTTGGGCGTTGGTATCTTCGTCATTCAGTCGGAGGACAGCGATGAAAATAGTGAGATGGGCTCTGGAATGAATGTTGATCACAACGACTTTGAACAAGGTTCCTATGCGTTCACGTCGTTTCAACGTGCGCAATGCGATCGTGAGGGTTTCGACCTCAACGGCCTGGACAAGCATGTTTCGCTCCAAGTGGATTATGGTCCTGGAATGGGGAAACAATGCATCCCTCGGTTGTATACAAGGCGCTGGTGTCATGGGTTGTGTTTCTATCATGGTTGCTCTCCGCGTTCGGTTGTATTTCCGTGGCCAGTGTCGTTCAGAGATCTATCATGCTCATAAGAATATGTCGGTGATTAAGCCGGCTGGTAGCCGATTTGGAGGACTTAATGTTCAAGCGCTGGCTACTATGGTCTAAGGAGCTTGTGGACTTTTAGACTTGTGCTGGACATTTGACGCTGGTGAAGCCTGGTTTTGACTTCAGTAGCAAATGTCCTGGGGCTTCTACGGCCTACAAGCTGCCCTATATTTAGGCAGTCAACTATTCGTAAGGACCTCGATTGGTATACTCGGGGTTGAAGCAACCGCCACCATGCTGTATCCCTATACATCTTTTTCTTCTTGTGGATACAGAGACTCAAGTACATAATTTAGGGCTGAGCCACTCAGACTCGCTTACCGTCTCAAGGGCCAAAGGCCGTGATACCCTAAGCAAACCATACATCTTGACAAGTCCAACAGCCACGTCAAAGAACCATATTTCGGTGATAATCACGCGACATAAAAGCTGACGTCCCATGTCGCAATCCTTGATCCTATGCTCTAGCAAGAAGACTAAATGGAATGGCAGAGGTACAGGGATGCCAGGGTATCATATCACAGAGCCACCGGAAAATCATAAATGCGTGCTTTCAGCTCCTCATACCTGTCCTGTCAGTCGTTTTACCATTCGTGACTCGACCAGTCCAAACAATCATGGAGACCTCTACATCAAGCCAGGGAATAAAACGTACGCGAACTAATGTAAGACAGTCAAAGTTCGGCTGTCTCACCTGCAAGTATGGATTTTTCCCAAGAGAGAGGCAGGATGTAACGCTGACATGTCTAGGAAACGAAGAGTCAAATGCGATGAGACCAAGCCAACGTGTCGACGTTGCTTATTCTCCAAAGTCTCATGTCTTGGCTACCCAATCGGCGCGCCTCCGGGTCCTTCTTTGAAAGCTGTAGAAGCAGCTCTTTTATCTACTAGTAGTCCCTCGCGCAGCCCGGCTTCTTCTCTAGATCGCCATGTCTATCTTACCTGCACAATTCTAAGTCAAGGACCACGTCGCGCGAAAAGTGAATCTGAGGTTTCATTCTGGAGTTATGCTGTTCCCCAAATGATCCACTCAATCCCAGCGGTGCAAGCTGCTGCCGCTGCATTCGGCGCTTCGTACGATGAGCATATGCTTAGATCTCGGGATGGACTGGCAACGACACGACATTACCATCAAGCGCTGAGACTAGTTCAGAATGAAGTTTCGTATCTACGGAACGGTGCTTTACCTTGTATGGTTGCATGCCTGCTCATGGCCTTCACTGAGACTCTGCAGCAGCGAAGTGACAGGGGATACATGCACCTCCAAGGAGCCTTGGCAGTGATGGCCGCGCGCGGGAGCAGTGCTGCCAAGTCTCCGATTGATGATGGTGGGTTAGCGACTTTATTCCAGAAGCTAAATCTCCATTCGGTGACATACGCTACCAGTCTTGACATCCCATTGACTGGTGAATCCAACGAACAAAGCATGGCCTCAATGTCTCCAGATAGAGCATTATACTCCATACTACATGCCAGTTATCGCTTTATCTCGTCAGCATTGCCTTACAAATACGTTCACCCTGCTCAAATATCCTCCGATTTATTAATTGCACAGGGGCGATGTCGCGGGAACCTGCAGCAGTGGTTATCTTTTAACCAACTCAACCCTCAGCACAGCATCTCGGACCCCGAAAACGAACAGCTTCTTGTCCTTCGGATGCAGTGTTACACCGCATTGATATACGTCTCCAACGCTCTTCAACCGTTCGAAACAGCGTATGACAATTACGCTCTCGAGTTTCAAGAGATCATCGCATCAGCCAAAGCAGTCCTCGACATCCGATCTAGGGACAGGGTTTCAAGTACCTTGCCATTGTTCACACCGGAGATGGGCATCATTCAACCTCTCTTCTTTGCAACGCTGAAGTACAGAAACTCCTTCTGGCGCAAACAAGGTCTCCATCTTCTCCGAGAGAGCGGCCGGGAAGGCCCTTGGTGCGGCGCAATTGAAGCCCAGATTTTGGAGGTTGTCATCGCAGCTGAAGAGAACACGTTAGACAAGCTCCCCCCTAGCTTCAACGAGTCGCAGCCAAGTATGCGCTCTACAGATGTCCCTGAGCATCAGAGGGTTCACCTATGTCTAGTACAAGATTACTTGGATCGGAGATACGAAAGCATCACTCTTGATAAAGGCGCCGGAAGTCCAGCTCGCTTCGCAAAAGTACAATTGTGCAAATGTCGAGATCTAAAAGGCATACTGAGTGATGAGACTAGAGGTCCAAGGAAGAACTTTTGGGCGGATGAGAGATATTGGGATACATGGCACAAGAATGTGCCCCTGCCAGAATAGGCCTGTTCGAAAAACACGATGAATTACGGGCCAACGTCAGCTAATGTCGGTCTTGGGGGCTGTGCCATTGGTTGTGAACCTGGCTTACATCCTTGTACGAAGAGGCACGCTAGATCCTTCGGAAGTGGGTCAGCTCGGTCTTTTCAGGGGCTGTGTTCAGTAAAACCACCTGAACGGGATTCCAGCGGACAACTGCATCTGCGCAAAACGATGAGACAAAATATATAGAGCCGGCCGTATCTCTGAAATGGTGTTCGATAAACTGTGGCAATTAATGCTTCTCGTAGGGCAATCCCTCACAATGCTGTTTTCTCAGTCTTTACCTGCTCTCTTCACTGTCTTCGCTGGTCTTCAGCAAGTTGTTGTCGCTACACCGCGGTATTGTCCACCTTACGGTCCTGTTCTGCCTGCGCCGAGACAGGCCAGTCAACATCCCGCTGTCCAATACGCCGTTGACGCAATCACTACTGTTCTGAAGGGACAGACGGGGGGGTTCAATCTCTCTGGTGTCTCTGTTGGAGTCAAGTCCATTTATGAGGATGAGCCTTTACTCGACTTCCATTACACTCCCCCTACTATAAATCCAAAGCAAGGTGTGAGGAAGATCGACACAAGTACTGTCTATCGTCTTGGAAGCATTTCCAAGGTTTTTACTGTATTGGCGGCTCTTCGTCTGGCAGAGGATGGAGTGTTGAGCATGAATGATCCTGTGACTCGCTGGATCCCCGAGCTTGCTCAACGCGATGGCTCTCATTCTGGTGATGAGCTTGACGTTGTTCGCTGGACTGACATTGCTGTCGGTGATGCTGCAGCGCATCTTTCGGGCCTGGGTGGTGATAGTGAGTGCATTCCGACCTTATAGGGAGAGTGATGCTAACAGGAATAGTGACTACTGATATCTCTGCTTTCCCATTTGACTGGGAGGCTCTTGGTCTACCTAAGCTGTCTAAAGGTGACAAGATTCCTTCTTACAAAGGTCCGCCTGGCGCTCCAGTCTGCACCAGAAAAGGCAAGCTACCCATTATATCCTGTTGTTTGTGGCTAACAATTACAGACTTCCTCGACATCTTCAAGTCCTACCGTCCTCCCGTATACCAACCTAGCCAATCACCAGTCTACTCCAATACAGGAATCAGTCTCGTCGGCCTTATCGTTGAGGCAGCATCGAACAAGACCTTTGACACCGCCATCAAAGATCTGGTCCTGGAGCCTCTAGGTCTAGAGAAAACATACTCTGGTATCGTCACAGAGAACTCGGAAAACATGTTCATTCCTGCTAGAAGTCCTGACTGGGATGCTGATATAGGGATCTTTGCTCCGTACGTAACCCCTCTCTCTCTTCATGATACTGCTGACAAGACTTCAGCGCTGGGGCAATGGGCTCTAGTACCGCTGATATGCTTTCCTTCATGACCAGCATACTTATGAACAAGGCTTTATCACCATCTGGTACACGTCGATGGCTCAAGCCAAACACTTTCACGTCAACATGGAGCGCTTCAGTTGGATCTCCTTGGGAGATTTACCGCGTCGATAATCTAACTTCCGACGGTCGCATCATCGATCTGTACACCAAGGGGGGTACACTAAGCGGCTATCAATCTGGTATGGCCATGATACCTGACACTGGCCTTGTCGTGTCTGTCCTTGGTGCGGGACCAGAAGTCTCAAGTGTTTGGGCACAGCTCGCGACACTAAACATAGTCGAGGCACTCATTCCGGCTATTGACCTGGCAGCTCGAGATGAAGCCAAGGCTCGATTCGCTGGAAATTATTTTGACAAGAAGACGGGATCTGCACTCACCCTCTCAATAGATAAGGGGCCTGGTCTAGTCATGAGTAACTGGACTGCCCGAGGATTTGACGTTCTGCCCAACCTGAACCGCTTCCAGCCTGGACGATACAACGATACAGCTGATTCAGGTATCAAGAGTGTTCGACTATACCCAACCGGTATCGAGAACAAATCTCGCGCCGCATGGAGAGCAGTGTTCCCGACACTCAGCGACACTGAAGCTGGGATGATTGAAGGTCTGACCAAGGTCAAGGATGTGACGTGTATCACTTGGCATATGCTCGATCGCTTCATTTACAATGGCCTCTCTATGGATCACTTTGAGTTCAAATTCGGGAAGGATGGTAAGGCTGTTGGTATCAAGTCGAAGGCGTTTGACATCGAGATGAAAAGGGCGGAGAAGTAAGCTTGAGGCAAGAGCATAGTCAGAGAGGGCGTCGCGTCATTCGATCTATTCTATTTAGTTTATTACATTTTACTTTCGGATGTTTAACTCTCCTTTCAATCTCGGTAGTAGGCAAAGCGTCGTCCCCATTCCCCGGATCTTCCGGTTCTACCATGCAGGGTCGCAGCAAACCCAGTGGGGCGGAGCTGCAGATGTAAGCTTGTAGGTAAGGATACGTCTGACTTACGCCCACCATACGCTGGAATACGCTAGATTAAGAATACTGCCTAATAACTATTCCAAATTCCACCAACCTTTCCTAAAGATCGAAATGACGTATCTTGGGGCTTATGATGATCTTGGATTCCTATAAAATAGCAACATTCGCAAACCCTGAGAACCTAAACACTAAACAACACACTCCAGACTTCACAGAAAGGCAATAACACATCAACAACAATGTACAATCTCGCTAGACTCACATTTGGGCTCTCGGCCCTTTTACCTGCACTGGCAACGCCTATAGGACATAGCAAGAACTGTGTCCAGCTCCAAATCCCAGTCACAGCCTCAGCCAACAACACCCGCTACAACTCCGTCAAAGTCGAAAACAACATCGACCTCGTTGACTTTGTCTGGGATACTTCGACCTGGTCGCACGCCAACAGGAGCACCGAAGTCCTTCCTGTGCACGGGACTTATTCCATCAGCGCTCAACTCTGCATTCCTGCCGATGGTAAGAAGTCGCATATTTTGCAGATTGCGAGTCATGGGCTCGGCTTTGATAAGAGGTACGTTCAGAATGGTTAATTTTTAACTATGTCTAATGTCTGTTATAGATACTGGGACGCTGAACTCAAGCCTGACGATTACTCTTATGTCAATGCTGCTCTTTCGGGGGGCTACTCCATCCTTACTTATGATCGCCTTGGAACCGGCAAGTCTACCAAAGCCGACGCATATAATGAGGTCCAGCTTGGATTACAAGTTGCCATCCTGAAAGAACTCACTATTCTTGCACGACATGGAAACCTTCTCAAATCATCCAAGGTTACCGGCAAACGCCCCCAGAAGGCTTTCTTCGAGTACAAGCCCAAGAAGGTCGTCCACGTAGGACACTCTTACGGTTCCGCCACAACAAGCGGTCTTCTCTCTCTCGATGGCAGTCTTAGCGATGGCGCTATCTTGACTGGCTTCCTCCCCAATAGCCAGAGTGGCAAGGTCGGGCCTAATGCTTTCGGCTTTGAGTTTGCGCGGCAGTATGACCCCAAGCGCTTTGGCGATCGTCCTGCTGGATACGCAGTGCAAGCGAGTCTGAGCAGCATCCAGCAAATCTTCCTCAAGAAGGGGTCTTTCGAGGTCGAGGCGCTGGAGTATGCTGAGAAGATTAAACAGCCTGGTACAGTTGGAGAGTTGTCCACTAGGCTGGCTGGACAGCCCGCTCCTGAGTTCAAAGGTCCCCTCCAGGTACGACTTCTCCCTTTAATGCGTTATATTTTCTTGGCTGATAAATCTACTAGTACTTCATCGGCGAGAACGACTACGCTTTCTGTTATGGCGATTGCAATAACACCTATGATATGGAGACACTCAAGGCTATTAATCCCGCGGCATCTCATATCGGGGTACACTTACAGCCCGCTACAGGCCATGGGCTCACTCTTCATACTAATGCCACAGCGGGTTATGAAGTCATGTTTGCCTACTTAGGCTCTCATGGTCTTTAGAGAACTTGAAGAGTTCTGTTTGCAGAATTGGATAAGGGCCATGTCATTCGCTTGACTTCTATCTATATATTATCTATGGCTTATATATGGTTCATCCCTGCTTGATGTAATCGGCAATGTTAGGCCGGGCCTCGAAAGCAGTTCGGAATTTGACGATGGACTCGGGGAGGGTTTCCTATGTATTTAAGCTTAGAGTGGCTTTCCCTAGCTTGAGAATTACAAAACATACCGGAAGTGTCTTTGTTCGAATATCGTTGTCAAGAGAGACGTAGACCGCGAAGTCCGCATAGCTGACAGTGTCTCCAAGAAGATACGGTCCTTCGCGCTCAGCGTAGTATTGACCGAGGAGCTCATAGTACGGAGGAGCATCCTTCTCCTTGTAATCAGGGTTGAGGCCCTTTAGGTTAGCCACCCATTGAACCTAATTACTCAATCAGCTTTCAATCAGCTTCACCATCTGAAAGAAATAGTTGGATGTAGACTTACTCTCCAATCGACGTAGATGTCCGATACGAGATCCACCAGGTACTTGTCATCGCTGGTTGTGCCATCGTACGCGCCAAGTTCACGTGAGAGATATCGGAGGATCGGGACGTGCTACTCAGGTTAGGTCAGCTTCAGTAGTAATAGCCCGATCGGTAGATGGCGACTGACCCCAGTAAGGACCTTGCCCTTGTACTCTACAGAAGGAAGTTGTCCAGTGCGAGTAAGGCCCTGCTTCTTCAACTTCTCCTTAGTCTCGGGCCAGGTGGCATCTCGGGTGTACAAGCGCTCTTCAAACTTGATGCCCGCATCAATCATGAACAGTCTGGCCATCAAGGTTAGTGACTGTCTAATGTATACCCACGGCGATCAAACTCACTTCACGACTTCACCGCGGCCAAGCTTGCCGATGGCGAGGTAGTGATAGACAACTGAATCCGAGGCTGACATGATATCGATATTGTTCTGTTCACCGTGTATTTCATGCGAATGGAATGTTTCCAGAAAGAACTAGGCAATTGAGTGTCCTTCATCTATTATACTGCGGGGTTTTGACTATCCACTGCCCAAGCTTTGATGCTCCACCACGATACGATGCCAGTTCCGATTCCGCGGATGTCGGCTGCTGTTTCGGCTAACGCATTCCGACACCGACAATTAAAACCCTCTCAATCCATCTCTCCCAATGAAAGAGTTTAAACAGTCGCGGTCATATATATTCAAGTGGCGGTAATAATCTGTCGTAAGCCCCTCGTGCGGTCTGTCAAAGATATAACATCAGTCTGTCGGGTCGTCGGATGTAGAGTAAGCTTGACATGATGGGTTAGCGAGACAAACAGCCTCGCATGCGTCGACGCCGGTGATTTTTATTATGTCAATGCGGCCATGATAGCGATGCCTTGGACGCCACATAAAGGTGTTGATGGGATGGTTTGAGAGCGACAATGCTCCAATTCTGCTTCTAGGCGAGCTGTGCGGTGAAGGCAGTTGTCTTTTTCTTGAGCTGGCGCCTCTTCGAAAGGGTCCCCATGGTCTAAATAATCTAAGTCCTCAGTACCACTTCCGTCAACATTTACCAAGTAATAAGCACCCTCTCGCGGAATATGTCTTCCATAAAGACTGGATACGACACACCGCTTTGACGGTGAATGGTATGAGCATACGTCGATATCTAGTGACTCGCAGATTGCCGAGCATTCGCTGTACGAGGGCACTTTTCCATATGTGACTCCCTGTCGATACGTATTGCATTTGATCGCGATGGTGTATCCCGAGGCAAGCACTTCTCGGTTTCCTTCAACGCATGACTTTGTGATATCTGGCCTGCTCGCCAACGGTCGCAAAACATAAAACATGCTTAGCTGATGATCTGATTGTATCAAGAGGAATATGCGGTCTAGCAAGAGTTGGAAAGAAGATGAGGTGAGAGAAAAATAGAATTGTCAAGCCGCAGTTGAAGAGAGTGACTAGGAGTATTATCCGGATATATGGATGGACCTGGTGAACAGGTGTCGGATCCATACGCAAGAGTGCTGTAGTATCAGCAATTCGGCTCACAGAAGCCAGAAAGGTATATGGCAATGACAGATGATGCTTTTGCGAAATATTGGTCTACGTGATCCCATTCCATTATCTTCTCACAGACAGCTGATTTCTTTAGGTCACACTGTTAAGCACTCGGCCAACTTCTATCGAGAATAATCTTCCTTTGGCCTCTGAAAATATCACCGGAACCAGTCTTCCGGCTCATATCGGAAGTCGTACTCTCACCAGGGCTTGAAGAATATAAATTTCACCACCAATGAAAGCAGCCCTTACTCACTGAAGATGTTCCGCTCCAATAAGGTTATCAGATGATTCGAAACAAGTTAATGCATGCACTCCACATAATCACGGATTTCAACAGTCATCTCGTCCGATCTGACCAACACAGCCTCACAGTTCCCGGACCTGATGTTTTGAAAGCGGTTAAGGCATCCGAACCCGAAATAAGCTTAAGTCTGGTACGCGCATCCCTAAACGTGGACCAGGATATCAGCCCTGACTAGCCTATCAGCGCTGGACTGTCCGTCACCTAAGTGGAGGAAATAGCTCGTCCTGAAACAAGGGCCTGAACACCTTATTTTATTTTGTAAAGCGGATGATTGATAGAGATGGGGAAGGGGGATAGGCGAATTAGAAGTGATGGGTGACTTGCTGAGAACCATGGTGTTGGGATGGCATGGATGCATCGTACTCGGGCGGATTAATCGCGAAGGCCAGATAACAGAACGTGTATAAGAAGAGAGAGTTCCCTTCACTCGTTATTTTCTGACCAGCTCAGCTTCGTTTCTCTGCATTGACATCCGTTTCAATCTTTAGCATTTATCAACCGTTGACCGGCTTCTCTTCAACTAAGTACTCACCGCTCTCACAACCGCCAAAATGCACGCCTCCAGCCTTCTCACCCTCATCACCACCCTCCCCGCCGCAATGGCCTGCCTCGGCTACACAGGCGGGGTCCCCAAAGCCACGGGCACCAAATCCCTCAGTGCACCCCAATACCTCAAGAAGGGCCAGGTCTTCGACGCCAAGTGGGTTCGCTACGACCGCGGCGTTAAGTGCTCCGGCCAGAGCGAGGGCGGCGAGAAGGACGCCGTGTTCGTCCTCGAAGACGGCGCTACTCTGCGCAACGTTGTCATTGGTGCCAACCAGAAGGAGGGTGTGCACTGTCTTGGTGCTTGTAACCTTGAGTTTGTCTGGTTTGAGGATGTTTGCGAGGATGCTATCTCGATCAAGGGCAGTGGAACTGCGAATATTATCGGTGGCGGTGCTTATAAGGCTGCTGATAAGGTTATCCAGCACAATGGATGCGGCCATGTTAACATTGTCAACTTCTGTATGTCGAGTACTTCGCCTGCTGGGCTTCCAAATGCTAACATTTGCAGATGCCAACGACTATGGCAAGGTCTACCGATCTTGCGGCAACTGCAAGGGCAACTCCAACTGCAAGCGATCCGTCCACATGGAGGGCGTCACTGCTGTGAACGGCGGTGAACTCATCGGCATCAACACCAACCTGGGTGACAAGGTGCGTAATTCCAATTTGTATGTGAGACTTATCATACTGACCGAACCTGATAGGCCACCTACTCCAACAACTGCTATCCCAAGACCCAGTGCCAGGGCTACAACGGTTGCGACAAGTCCAACGGCGAGTGTGAGCCTACCAAGGCTGGCAAGTGCTAGATGTCCATGTCGGCTTGACATCGCTCTGGAGCAAGTGTGTATCACCTTCTTTAGTTGGCTGGTTGGAACCCAAGGCTGACACTCAGTCGCGTTTTAACCACGCTGTGTATATTTTACTTTAGATAACTAAACATGTATATGTCGCTTTTACTAGTGCCCTTCCTCATTCAAGACAGCATAGGACTCTTAGAAACACGCTTTCGGCAGCTTACCAACTAGCTACACAATAGCCCATAGGGACAGTGGGCTTTGCTGGCTCATAAACCTATGGAGGGTTTGACATGTCATGATATTGAATGGTTGATACAAGTGAGCTCATTGACCGGATTGCATTATGGAATATCGAACTACTAACTCCACCTCAACTCCGTCTCTATCTAGTCCGCCTCCAGGTTATAGTACAAAACATCCTACAGTGAATACTACTCAACCAACGAACCTAGTATAAAAATAGCTTCAAGAGCAGATTCAAATAAGCTCTCTGGCAACTAATATACTACTACTCGACCGGAATCGCACTATGCGAACTTATCGCTTGCATGTGGCCTCTGGGAATTTGAAGAGCGGTCCAAGGTAAGACTCGGGGACTATTTCATAATACGTCAGTCTCAATTTCAAGCACAGGATCAGATGGAAGAAAGACTTACCTTCGATTCCGCTCTGGAAGCTTCCGCAGACAGTTCCCCAGTTCTCGTCGTTGTCGCAGTTCTTCCACTGGGGCTCGGATCGTGACAGCGAAACAGACTCCTGGTAGTTCCACTCGCACAAGTTGTGAGTTGCCTATAAATATCATTAGCGATCTGCGTCCATTTTATGGTGTATGCTTGCTTACAAGACAAGTAACACCAAGCTCCTTGCCGTTGAAAGTGGGCTCCTTGCCAGCACAGTCCTCAACCTTGAAGACTTCAGCAAGAGTAGCCCAGCCTTCGTCGACGATAGCCTTGGTGAGCTCAATCTGGGTGTTTCCCCAGTCCTTAGGGTTGTGAAGAGCGTAGGTGTCGGCACCATCAATCCACCACTGGTTGCAGTTACCGGCCGGGTCAAGAGCATCGCAAGAGATGGCGCCAGTGTCCGTGGCGACAGTCTGAGCGTTGATGCCGGTGCTCTTGGATGAGACGATACCATTGGCCTTGAGGGCACTGGACAGAATGAAGGTCTGAAGCTGGTGGTAGAGAGTATTGGCCTGGATGGTGAGAGAGGTAGTGACGCGCTGAGAGAATCCACCGTCCTGGCACGCAGCGATGAAGATGGCAGGATCACCCTGAACAAGCTTGACAGTCTCAAGAAGGTTGTTCTGATAAGCCTCGACAAGCTTAGCAAGACCAGAGCCGATATCACCGAGCTGGAGGAATCGGTCGTTCGCAGTTTGGGTCTTTGTCAGAGTCTCGCCAAGCTTACCGGAGAGATCGAAAGCCGCAGAGAGACCACCACGGATGAAACCAACAGCGACACCAGCATCGCCAGGAACGAGACCAGTGAAGATGGAGACGACGCCGAGAGTTGATCCGAGAATGTTCATGAGGCCGCTGGTGGGAGTGTTTGCTTCGACGGGAGGAGCAACCTTTGCGACGATGGCATCGATGGTTTGGCCGGCGAGGGAGGCGCCGTTGCTGAGAGCGCGGGAGTATTGGTTGAAGAACTGGTAGACGGTGTAGATGTTCCAGAGAGCCTATTGTGTGTGAGTTTGAGGAGACTGAAGGAAGTGGGTGACGTACATAGAATTGTTGGTTAGAGTCATACTTTGAAACATCCTTGGTGTTGAAGGGAGGGCAGGTGTCGCTGGTGATCAAGTTGCAGGTAAGACCAGTGAAGCCCTATTCCGTCAGCTTATCCTTGTCATTACAGTGCTGGGTGATCTTACGTTGAACTGAAGGTAGCACTGAGCGAAGCCAAGTTCGTCACAGTTGGCCTTTGTTCCATTCTCAGTGACCCAGTCATTGATGTACTTCTCCATATCCACTACCATTCATTAGCTTCACTACTACCCCACAGCATCATTATTCACTCACAGGCCTTCCAGCATTCTGGCTTCAGACCAGTAGACGACGAGGGAGAGCAGTCGACTCCAGGGTCAGCCGGAGCGGGTTCGGGGGCGGGGGCAGGAGTGGCTTCAGGAGCGGCCTCAGTCTCCTGACGCTCAACCAACGGAATCGCAGAAACGACCGTGGAAAGAGAAAGCGAGAGCAACGCTGTTGCAAGAATAGACATGATTGTTCGGAAGAAAAGAATGACTTATCAAAAGGTAAGAAAAGACTGTTCGTGACCAGCAGCGAAAATGAATGTTACAAGATGGTCGATGGTTCAGATGAAAGTCAATCGGCCAGCAATCGCAGGACTATATAAACACAGGCCATCGAATCGTGGGGGCCGATATCATACTCCAGAAATACTATAGTCGGCAGTTGAACTCTAATGAATTACCAAAACGTAACCGGAACACAAAACTCGCTCCAATAGTAGCAAATGGTTCATCTTGTCATCTCATGGCAAGTAGCCGCCTTGGCAGGGCTTCAGGTAGAGGGAGCTGAACTTTAACAACTGGGGAACTGGTCTTATCGGATTCTAAAAGGGAATATGCATGACGTTCTACCATCGCTTGAAACTACGCCCCCCTGCAGAGTTTCGAAATAGGTGCTTCGTATTCCCACGCACCCCTGCAGCAGCTCCAGATACGGTTATGATCGATTGCGGGTTGGAGCCTCACCCATGCAACTCTATCGCGTCGGTCCGAGGATAAACCACAATTAGAGATGAATAGAGTTCATTGGCATTCTTTTTCTGGAAGGTCGCTATACTCATGGCGACACCGAGTCTTTGTAATCGTCGGATTGAACATGACTCGTTGGTGGAAATATGAAACCGGCTACGGAGTCACCGTCAGGCAACACCCTTGCTCCAACGTCCCCACGTGCCACTGCAGATGGTATCATATTGGATGTGACACGCACTTTAAATGGGGTTTTTGGCAGCATCGCAATTTGAGTCTATCGACGATCTTGGCACGTTTTATGGTGGTAGGTTTGTTGATCTGCCGTGTGATAACGTCAGACTGAGCATCGTCATGTTAATTGTCTCGGCTTGGCAGGACTTGGTGGAGATCAGAGAAAGGTTGTTTTGTCTTTATTCCAGAAGCGATAGTCACGTATCACTTGAACTGCGCCGTCGTATGACCATTCCTATGTCTATCTACAACTAGAGAGTTTCACTGCGCAAATATTGCCTGTATCCATCGTCTCACTTCCTATGAGAAATGAGGGACCCACGCCAACCAGTCCAGAGTAGCGTATGCTCGCTCCGGCATCGATGACAGACAATAAAAGGTCAGAACCAGTACCACCAATCTTGACGTGATGTAAGTAAACATTGCCACCACTACGCTTGCCATCATAATGCTTTCAAGCATTATCTGGATGGTGGTTTCTAGGAGTGGGGCATGGACTGTTAGGACGTTGAGTATCAAGGGTATGAAAGAAACCGTCAGCGTTCCAATGTTGAGCCACCTCCAAAGAGATCTAACTACTGTTGAGGGAAATTCCCAATTCCAGGCGGCCAAGTGAATAGCAAGAAATGTAGTTGATGCGATGTACAGGGAGGCGCAGGAGAGATATTTTGTGTAAGGTTCATCCGGCCGGGTCTCCGCTATGAGATCCAGAAACCTGCCAAACGATAGGTCTTTTACTCTTTCCTGGACAAGGGCATCGTTGGACACCGTCAAATCATCCATTGATAGAGTGCTTAAATTTGGAGGCCCTTTAAAATTGGGCCCTATTGCCGCGACAAGACGTCTTGACCCGACGTCGAATGGCTTATTCCACCAAAATATGTGCATGATAAATGCACAAAAGATGAATGCCAAAGTAGCCAGCTCCAGGAGAGATATGGCATATCCTTGCGCAACTCGAGAAATACTTTGCACAACGAGCCATGTGCACTGGATAATCGCGAACGCCTTGGTGATAACATCAGCCTTGCTCAGATCCTTTATATCGGACTCGGGGATTCTAAGCATGCCAGGTTGGATTTCAGCTAAAAGTATATTAGATCAATAGACCCAATGAAATTATATAAAGATCAATTCACGGCGTCTGTAGGAAGGCTATAGACGTAATGGGCACCTACATAGGTCACAAGCCATCCGTGCGGTGAAACGCCCATCCCTAGCGGGATGAGACGTCTGGCTTGGCTCAAGGTCTTGCAATTCTGCAGAAGCCGAAGGCTCGTACCCGCAGATAACAATACCGCCCATTTGAGCATAATAGGCGTGAGCCATGGTATATTTCTGTGCACTGTCTGTTGTTAAGTTCCCGTCTTTTCCGTTCATTCTGAGCGAAGACTAACACTTCACTAGGCAGACGTTGCCTAAACTTCTTCAAATCTTGGCGAGCTTCGAAGTACTGCCTCGCAGCCAGCGCAACGCCAAACTCTGGCGCGAGCGCAATAAATGTCATCCAATAGATCTTGCGTCTCCATTTCCGTCTGAGGGGTGCTTTAGGCCAGACCGATATATCAGGAAGGCACCTGCAGATTTGCATGGTATGCCATTCACCCTGGATCTCCTCGTGGGTTGGGATGTTGAGATGCACGCATTTCCAGGAACAGACGATGAAGATTGACAGACAACTCCAGATAATACCCCAGGTACTTCGGCGAGGTGCGGGGGAGACCCATCCAACCATAGTCGTATTGGTGTTGCCAGCAGTGCTGTTGAATTCAGCATGGGCGACACCTAAGAAAAGGGCGCTGATGATGAGGGTTTGAGCAGCGAATGCAGTCATGGCGAGATTTTCGGCAACATATGGAAATGGACGTAATCAATTCAAGGCGGAACACGGGAGGATTACTACTTTAAAAGGCCTCCATGTTTTCTCTTTCCCCAGTACTTCTTGTTGATCATCCGCCAGCCTGCTTTTCAGCTTCGTGTGGTTTGACTTATTTTCAACTTGGATTGGTCCAAATTCATCGGCCTCACCACTGAGCCTCAATGCCAAGACAGGCTATTGGTTTGTTGTGCTACCCACCAAATAAACATGAGCCTATTGAGTGAGAGCTTTCAAGCCACGAATGGTAATATTGTTTCATACAGACCATCTTCTAATTATAGGAACCAAGCGAAGTAGACATTGCTGGTATTTCTATCACATGGCGGCTAGGTTGATTTGTTGTCCAGATATGACACGTAATTCAGTCTAAGCCACCAAGATCTTATATAATTGCATTATTCGTATAGAAATGGACAAATCTATATTCCAGAGCATGCTGCTCCTTCATGTACTATGTTGTCCTCTATAACTATCTATTATAACACGCCTGTATCTCCAAACTATAGACGAGCTCTAGTCTTATCATTAAACTTGCGAGTCTTCCTAGTCCACGGCACAAACCCTCTCTTCTCGTCAAACGGAATATTCTGTAAGATAGGTCCATCAGCAACCAAAGGAATAGTTCTATAATCAGCAACCCCCTGCGCTTTCAGTGCGGGCTGATTAGCACCGATGCAGAGCTCTAGATTAAGCGCAGAGATGTCATTCCATAGCTTTGCAGCAGCCTCTCGCTCGTACTGATACGCAAGGAAAGCCTGGCGGAGCTTGCGGTCTGATGGGTTGGCGTCGGAGTGGAGTAGCCGGCTGAGGCCGTTCACCAAGGCGATGGCGTCTTCGATGCCACAGCACGCTCCTGCGCCTCTGATGGGGTTCATCTGTCTAAAGTTAGCTTGAATTCATTCATATTAGTCTGCTACTTACCTTGTGGGCAGCATCACCGACAAGAACCATGCGTCCCCAATGCCACCACGGCAAAACACCCTCATCAAAGTTCGCGCTACCACCAGAGATCTTATTCCTCCACAAATCACCAAAGGTAATTCCCTCTCCGACCGGAACATCCATCCAAGGCTTGGCCGCCTCTTCCGCATCATTCTGTCCAAAGAACGTTTTTGTTTTCGAAGTCGGAATGCGGTGATAGACAATAATCTGCGCTTCTCTCAGACCAGTAAAGACCTGAACGTGAGACCCATCTTGGTACACGTTAATATTTCTACCATGTTCGAGCTCCTTGGGACACAGAGCCTTGGCAAACACGCCAGCGTGGGGAGCTTGAAATGGGTTGGGGTTCTCGTCGAAAAGACCTTTTGGTGCTTTCGCTTTCATTTGGTCGCGGACACTACTCCAGACACCGTCGCAGCCAATGACGATTGATCCATCTTCTGTAGTTCCATCTGCAAATTCGACTGTTACACCATTGTCGTGGTGTATCACGTTGGTGAGGCGCTTGTTTGTCTTGACGCGTTGATCCTTGTTTTCAAGATTGCTCATCAACGCCGAGGCAAAATCGCCTCTGTTAAAAATAGCCATAGGATACCCAAATCTTCCAGTAATCAGTAAGCTATCCAGCAGCGCATAAGTTTGTCCTTACAATGTACCGAGTTCTTCAAACCCTCTAGAGCGATGAATAACACTACCGTCAATTGACCTGTGAACCGCTTCAACCATAGGCTGCGCGACAGCTGTGACGGCTTCGAGGAGACCTAATTGGTGAAAAATTCGCATAATGTGAGGCCACAAGAACAACCCGTAAGCAGAATCAGGAGGAATTTGGGAGCGCTGCTCAACGAGGACGAAGTCGATACCAGAGACCTGCAGCGCGTGAGCCAGGACCATGCCGACTGGCCCCGCGCCAACAACAATAACTTTGAAAGACTCCATGTTCGATTCCCAAGACTCAGCTGAAAAACAAAAAGAAAAACGAAAAGAAGAACAAAATGAGGTTGAGGTTGAATCTGGGGAAGATGTCAGATTGTCATATTATGAAGTCTCTCAGTCACGCTCAACAAAAAACGTTCCAATTAAAAGGAGTGTTTGCCTCCTGAGCGATCGGACTTTAGCAGTCTCTGACGGACTTTTCGTTAGCGCTGACGAGAGCGAGTGCGAGCTCAGAAATCTCCGACCCTGGTAAGTTACTAGGTGCAGGTTTGGTCAAGTGCCGTATGTTTCATCACACTTCTCCGCCCATTTTGGAGTTAACACACAGCACTTACTAAAAGTGGTGTCAGTTTTGTTATCTTATCTTTAGCTGACTTACCCCTGAGTACGAAGAGTAATGAGTTTTAATTTTTAATTTTTAATTCTTAATTGGAGTTCTATAGATGCGAGTTACATTAGTAACAATGTAAAGACATACTGCCCAGCCAGTATGTAGTGACTTCATTTTAAGAGTTTATCTTATAATTACCTAAATTGCTAGCAAACGCATTCTGAAAGTCTGCATACTTACATAATATAAAAGAGTGGCTATACCAGAATCTTTGTCTTTGAGCTCTGGTAAAATCAGTAAAAAGTGAATACCCAAGTCAAATTGCAAGTACATCGAATATGGTGTTCCTCAAGATGCATTATGCCAGCTTATCCATGTATTGCAAAACCCTGCTATTGCCTATAATACTGCTCTTGCTCAACGCCTAGAAATTTAAAAAGAAAGCAGATTGCTTGCCATCTTGGTATTAAATGTTAAACAGACTTAAATTTAATAGTAAGATATATAGTTATAAAATATTTTATAAATCGCAGTAAAGTATGTTTATTTTCCCACTACTTCCATCTCCGTCACGGAACGGTGTTGACGCTCCGTAATTGTTAGGAGATAAAATTCAGCTTATAAGTCACCATCGTTTTCACTGTTGGAGATTGGCTCCACGTTTCAATGGACAGGGGTTCATCATAAGCCACTGCTCAGAGGGTCACAGCAAGCCATGGCGTCCTCTAATCGTGACATCAGAGGCTTGATCACTTTTCCTGCAGAACAACTTAGCGGATGTCCTTAATTTTCTTACTACACACGGGAAAGACCACGTTCGTTAACAGAACTTGGACCCTTTTACAGAGTGCTACTAAAAGAATTCTTGTACTAGCTAGTGCGGCTACCAAAATTGTGCCAATCGCCTGTGAGGTGGTGTCTCCGTTGAAAATCGGGGCTGTTCCTCCTCCTAAGTAGATCTCCTGCTATAAAATAAAACATATGAAATATGTTGCCATCGCTGCTATGTAGAAACTTGCAAACCCAATATCCACATAATATTGCCTTTGGACTTATCTCCAATGTGGAATATACTTTTCCTACTCGTCGCGACCTTCCAATTTGCGTTGGCCCAGAACGGCGCTTTCAGCTGTGCCAAGTTCTGGCCCGGTGTCAAACCTGGAGACCGCTTCACCGTCGCCGGCCAATGTCAAATGCTAGAGGGCTACCCCAAAACTATTGGAAGCACAGAAGTGAGCGTCATCTACACCGAGGACTGGAGTACCAGTGCCAAGCTCGTCGATTCCCTGCTGCACGAAGCCATCACCGAGAGTGTTGCCTACTATGGGACTTTCGCAACGGTCCCAAACCTCGTGATCATCCTCGGAGCTGCTACGAGCTCCGCTTCTCTTGACGCCTCCTTTCCCGTACCGGAGGGCCCTTGTCAGATTCGAAGCTTTGAGTTTTGGGGTGCGGAACAGGCTCTCAACATGGATCCCAAGGCCATGCAGAGCGTTGCCCACGAGATATACCACTGTGTCCAGCAAGAGTTCAATGGAGGACAGACCCCCCCTAATAGCCCGTCACGATGGGTGGTTGAATCATCAGCCGACTATTTCAGCAACCTCGTGTTCCCTCGAGTAAATGCTGAGTGGAGAGCTGCTGCATATTATGACCCCAGCGCACCCATCTGGAGGAACGAGTACAACGCCAACATATGGTTTCAGTCTCTCGAGCCCTCGCACGACCTGACTTACATCCATCAGTTTGTCACGTCAACTGCTTTTGCAAGCAGCGAAAGCGAAGAGCGAGCCCGCCTGGCCGCTTATGCCACAATGGCAGATGACTTTTTCGAATTTGCCAAATCCTTCACCATTGGTTCTATTGTAGATTCAGGTGGTGGATATGTTCCGAGAATTAACACTCCTGAGGAGATTGGCATCATATGGTCTGTGGACGAGGATGCCACCGAGGGAACTGCCGTCTTGGAGACCTCCCCGTTTACCATAAGGGAGTTCTCAACATCCTTCGATCCAGGCCAGAATATCAAGCTCTATGCGTCCACCAAAGGGAACCAGAGACTGGCATGGAGGCTTGCAGATCCGAATACTTGGAATGCATTCCCTAGCGATGAATCAGGCGGTGGATCACAAGGTGTCATCACTGTTCCTTGTGCCTCGGACCCAGTAGCGGTTTTCATACTATTCACCTCGACTGAGGATAAAGACACAGAAAAAGTTGAGATCAGTTTTGTACAGCAATACGAAGATAAGGAATGCTGCAAGAGACCCCCCAGAAAAGGAGCCACTAAGAAAGAGTGCTCAACCACCACTGCCAAGCGTCCTCGCCCAACCCGACGTCCTCATCCAGCGCCAGCCGCCAAAGGCTTATGCAAGGGCTCCAAGATTCCGACGGGTTCATGCTTGAGAAAGCCTTGGAGTCTTGACATCCCGACGACCCAGAAATTCATGGAAGACATTCTAACTTCCATCCCACAAGCTGCTGTCAAGGATGTGCGGGTCAGCGGAACCGCCACGCTCGAATTCCACGGCAAGCAGGCCACATTTACGTATGAGGGCTTCACCGTCGCATATGTTCAGACCTTGCTGGACAGGGACACGCCGGTCAGCGTTGTCGTGAACGGGAAAGCGACTGGTGTCGTCTCCACGGCTTCAGGAGGCGGCGGTTCAGGGACGTTGTGCTTTTCCTTCACCAAGGGGACGGGGACTGCCGAGGCAAAGGTACCGTCCCTGGGCGTTGATACCAAATTCGATCTTTCACCCGGTGGAGGTTATTTCTCCAACGGCAAGGCTTCGTATACTTGCCACGGTGACAAAATGACACTGAAGCCCATTGGATCTCCCAAGACCAAGAATGGCGTGCCGAGCTGGGGCCCTTACTCATACAATGCCGACTCAGAGGGAGATAGTTAACTTGTGAGTTATATACTTATCTTGGGTCGACACTGGGTATGAGCGGTTGAGTTAATGTAAATATACTTATACAGTAGCTGGATTATAAGTTATATAAACTGTATTACTCTTGCTATAAGCTATTCCTTCGCCTTGGTGCCTTTTTCTTCACCCAGCGTCTTGGCCGCTTTAGCTTCATCTCTCTTATGCTTCATCTCTTTAATCTTTCTTGCAAGAGCATACACCGGTTCTGAGGCGACATAACAGGGAAAAAGACACGGATCACTAATTGCAGCCTCCCCCTCTCCCGTTGCGTCATTCATCCTGGGGTCTTTACTGGTGAAGGGCAAGGGGTGCGGTCGAAATGACATGGTTAAAATTTGCTAGATGAAAGTCCTCCAAGCAAGTCAGAAAGATCTTATCATCCTTGGTAGAAGATATAGGAAGATTTCTCATACTCACCTGAGTTTGTTGTGGAAAGAGTCGATAACTATGGAACGGCTGAAGACGAACAGACTTGGCAGTAAGCCTTTTTATTAAAATATTATGAAGCTAAAAAGAGAAACAGTCAGATCCAGTCAGTGTTAGTTATTTATATTGCATATTTGTAGTTTTACGTCATCCTGCATGCTAACATTAAATAATAGTGGCTGTTTGTCGGCCAGTAGAAACAGATTGGCCCCCAATTTCGTCATTTTCCAATCTGACTGGAATGGCAGGGCTTACTCTAAATTATGCAGTACAGTCCAATCCTTGGATGGTAAAGTAAAGAGTTAACTTCAGAAAAGAAAATAAACGTTTACGTCATGGATGAGCTCTGAACTGTTTATTAATAGAACTAGCCTTCGATTGACTTCTCGAAACTCTAGCGAAAAGCAGTGTTAAAGATCTCTTATAAATTGTAGTATTCAGTCTAATCAACACAGGTAGACCTACCGTGTATGAGATCTAAGTACTTGCCTAGAAGTGAATTTATATACTTAATAAGTTCTATAACCGATTTATAGAATTAGGTGAGCCTTTTGAAATATAAGATAGCAATCATGGCACTCTATCCCACCACCAAATAATCTGTATATTGGACTGAGATTTTCTAGAAAGTGTGGATCGGTATTAGGAAAAAACACTTGAAGAACACATAATCTGTCAGAGACTGCCGCCTTCGAGCCTTATTGCTCAGCCTTCCCCCGCAAATCATAACACATACCCCCTGTACTCAACTAGTTATAAGACAAACTACGAATTCATTCCAGGCTTCTAATAGTCTGATTTGGCATCAGTGGGGCAGGTGCCCAACCCGAACTCGGCATCATCTGGAGAGTTTCGTTCCTGGCGGCCAAGAGCGCAGCGAAATCCTGTCTCCTAGTAGGTACATTTACCTGGATAGACTGGTTGCGAGCCTCATTGTCCTCGATAGTCAGGTTCTGAGCAAACTCCATCCAGTCGTCGCTTATAAATCCGTTGATTTGCAACGCTTGATCATAGGTTTGGTTATTGGCAACGCGGATTGCACCTTGTATAATCTTAGTTCCGAACGATGTTCTGTCGGGTCATGACGTACCGAGTTCTTGATTTGATTGACTATCGTCCAAGCTATGAAATACGAGGCATTCATACTCCTCTTGGGTAAGGCGAATCATTCCATCACCTGTCAAGTTAGGTTAGCTATGTTTCATGACAGAATCACCATGCGTACCGTCTGCGCTCTTGTCTCGCAGGACTTCAGCTATCTTCAGCCCCTGTCCCTTGCCGAGTCTCTGCTCAACAACTCGATTGACCTCGTGAAGAACCGAACTGTCCAAAATGTGAGTGCAACCCGGGTTCGCCAGCTTGTCATGGTCATTTTGAGAAACAATGCCAACATGAGCAACTTGAATATGAAGGATGAGTGTGGTTTTGAGAGTTGCTAGCTCATTGACCACCCTATTGGTATGCTCCAAATCTTCAGGGCCAGTCATGAAGTGGTGAGTCGCGCGACGAATTGAAGAGCCGGTGGTGGACTTCTTTTTGACCTGTTGGACATGATCGTCTAGCTTTTCAGCATGTTTCAGCATATTTGCCGAGGCTTTAAGAACTCCTTTAGTTCTGATTTCTTCCGTGGTTTGGACAAGCTCCATGACTTGAGCAATACTAGAGAGGTCATCAAAAATGAACTCTAGATCTTTCCTGCCATTCTTATGGATCTCGATGGCGGTAGAGACTCGTCGGATGAGTTTGAGGGATTGATCAATTGAGGCTGTAGCAGCTGCTACTGCTCCGATGGGGTCAATCTGTAAGTGTTAGTCACAGTAACAGAAGAAGTGTATTTGGATGGAAGTCACCATAGTGCAAGTAATTGTAAAGTGGATTTACTGCTGAGTGGCAAGGCAGACTGGAGGCAAAGGAATTTGGAACAATGGGCCCGGGCCTACAGCCACTTCAAATTACAAAATCTGTACATTGATGCGGCTGAAAAGATAGCAGAGGGAATTTCCGCCATCCCGCAAGGTATGCGTGCTGCCTAACATTGATTGCGACCACGTTGACACCTCTTTCTCAGCCGCATACGAGCAAGTACACCATTCGATCATATGCTCACTTTTGTGCCCTCTGATTGGAAAAGAAGGACACCCATTCAGAGGTAGGCTGTGATGGTTTTGGCAGAAGAGGGGTTACTTTATCGTAGTGTAAGCAAAGCCCATGGCCTGTTTTCCAAAGCTACGTGTAAATGCAATGCAATGCAGTCCCGTCACACCGGCCAGCCAACCACGCTGGCTACTATTTGATGACATGCATGATAATATTGGTTTGCGAACTATTATGCGTACCATTGAAGGCATCGGTGGGGGCTGAGTCTTTCTGCATTTGATTCCATCCACTGGACCGAGCCTCAAGTTTCGGGGGTGTTGGGGTCCTGGGCTTATCTTTCCCCCTACTTGTGCAACTGATCATCTGATGCCACTATCATATGCGTCCCTCATTTCTCTTCCGTCACGCCCTTTTTGTGTTCTATTCGACGTCAGTCTTCCTGAATAGCTTCAAATGGACTCTCAGACAATCTCTCACGATGCTTCTGGAAACCAAGCAAATCACAATTCGGTTCAGGTCAACGGCGCCGTCGGAGACCGTCTAGAGATTCGAAAGGCGGTTTTCAAAACCCTGAAGATTAGTCCCTTTCAAGCAACAGCCTCAACGCCATCTACCAGTAAAGACGATTTCTACTTTGGACAAATTCCGGCCCTTGAAGAGGATCAGGATGAGGACCTCGAATCTGAGACCATGCAGGAACTGCCACCAAACATTTCAGAAGCCGACTTTGATTATATCAGTAAGACCAACAGCAGTCTGATGGAGAATTACAAACTACTGCTGGAGCGAACTCCCGACGTGAGGGCGACTTGTGTGAAGCAACTCCGTGAGAAGGCCAATGATCAGAAAGCGAGCATCCAGCTTCACGTAAATATGGTACAACAATGGGTTACACCCACGAGAAATAATCGGCAAAACCAAGTGTTAATATGTGAAAACACCGTGGAAGATCTGAAGCAGAGACTATCAAATATACGTAACAAACTACAAGATGCTATCAATTCATTCCCACGAGGTCCCATCCGAAGACGGGTAAGAATCTAATCACGTAGTGGACCCATCGCTAATCAAGGGACGATAGGTTCGGTCAAGTGAGCGCAGAACCCGGAATTCAAAGATGTTCAAGGACCTCGATAAGCTCATCGAAAAGATTGGATTTGATGTTTCCGCTATCGAGAGTTTGGTCTACCATGTTTCAAACTCCCGACCAGCATCCCAATCAACAAAGAGCTACACCAGGCTCTACATTTCCAGCTCGGCTACGAAAACTCTGTATCGGCACTTGTGCGAAGCTTGCCCGGTGAACGGCCAAGAGCAAGCACACGGACATACAGCCCTCGTTGGACTTGTGCCAGTTCAAGAGCATGAACCACTCTGCATCAATCCAAAGGACGTTGCCATCACCGGCCATCACGTTGCTATAGAGTCCAACTTTAACAAGGGAGACTACATCTGGTTTGAGGCTCACTCCAGATTGGTCCTGCCGGGGGACGAGGGTGATGCCGTCTACTCAGAGCCGTCTTCACCTTTGGTGACAGTGATGGACGGGCTTCGTCAACGTTGGCGCCGTGACTCTGGATACTCATCTAGCACTGCGTCGTCGTCAAAGCAGTCAATACAAACATCTCAAAACATTGCCGAATTCTGCCGGATTCAAGTATGCCCCGGAAGTCTTGCACAAGGCAGCGATCGCCTGGCCATGTGTATAGCTGTTGATCAGGACAGCGGCCACCAGATATTCTACCTCGATGAGCACAAGCGGCCAAAGACAAGTTGCAAGCCTCTCACTCTCTCCAAGATTATACGGGAGGGGGAGCACAGAAGGTTTCAGTCGAAGGGAAAGAAGCATCGTCGCTACCTCACTCTCTTCCAACGTAGTCGCTCCCTCCGAAACGACCGTTTCAAGCTGGCTCTGAAGCTTGCCGAAGCGACTCTCCGCTATGGCTGGCGGGAATGGCTTGGTGATGGATGGGGTACGCGGGACATCAAATTCTATCCCATAGAGTCTGAAAAGATGCCTTTTCTGCGGGCCGCCATGTTTGACCACGGATCTGCAAGACCAAAAAGGTTCATGTACCATCTGGGGCATGTGCTTCTGGAGCTTGGGCTTTGGAGGGAGCTCAAAGGGCAGATCATACAGCAACAGCTGGATAGGGAATTGAGCCGTCTGGGAACCGAGACAAGTGTTCAATACCAGGAGGCAGTTCGCTACTGCATGACTTATGGCGAAAGCGGCGACGACGAACAAAGCGACTATGAAGTGTTCCAGCGAAACTTTTATCAGTCGGTCATAAGTCCTCTCAGGGAAATGGTTAAGCGTGGTGCAATGAATGACATGGAATGCCAGGAGACCACTGCTGATAACTCCTGAAAATAGTGTATGTATATCCTGGAAGCCTCGTCTTGTCTTTGAAGGAGTGGTTCATTTAATAACGGTTTATGTATATGGTATTGAGTGTTTAGTTATCTGTAAATATGACTCCGGTCCGTATTCCAAGGCGCAAAGCGTGAGAAAGCATTTGAAGTCTGTCAATCTCATATTTAAGATCTTTGATCAAGCTTGGACTCCCAATGGTTGTGTAAGATGCATCTGACTCTGAAACACCACTATAATCTGTCATTGCCTCGTCCTCGACATTGGATTCCAATGTTTTGGTCTCAATATCTTCCAGTAGACCCTCTATAATTGCCCCTTCAGCCTCAAGATTATCTAGCTCCGATCTGGTTCGCCATTCCTCTGTTGTTGTGTTAGCAAATACTGCAGTCAAGGCTTGGAACTAGGTGATGACTGACTTGACCCTTCAATCAGGATGTTGGCCACGCTCTTCAAGCACTTCAGTACGCTCTGTGCGACTTCGTGTTCGATATTAGGTAGTTTGTCCAGCTCGTCATTGGAAAAGGATGTTTTCCAGACTTGGAGCCTTTTGAGTTCCTCACCCAACAAAAGACTCTTTAAGGTAAACTTTGTTAGATCTGCATCTTCATTCAAAGCGGGATCTGTTTGGCCCATTGACGCTCCTTCATCTACTGAACCATCCACCGATTCTTCTTCAATATCTGAGGATCTGTCATGCTTGGAAAGACTGGTGGTAGACCCTCCATCGCTCGTGTTGTCATTGCTGAGAGTAGTGGCAGGACTGGATGGTATGTCGTCCGGATGGCTCTGGCTTATGAGCCCCTGCTGGTCCAGCATCATTAAGGTCCAATAACGAACAATAGACTGCATGAGTCTTGATACCAGATGCCCCTTTGTGCCGCTAGCTGGGTGTGATGATTGCCGTGACCCCAGCTGCGATGAAGCTTGCACTCCGGCGTGCTGCTCCTGAGCCGATATTTGGTTTTTGCAAGACTTAGATACTGAGCGAGTGTAATATTTACTAGTAGAACAGGACTTGCACTGGCACTGATGGTTTGATGGTATCTGTGACATAGTGTTGCTTCGGAACAGGACGTGGAGATGCTGCGAGATAACGCTGAATAGAGCGCAAAAGGGCAGGAATGGGTCGCAAAAGGCAGCGGGAACGTAGCTATGAAAAAACTGGCCTTGGAAAATTCCCAGAGAAAGATCTGACGGGTTGGTGCCCAAAATAGGGAGTCCACAGTCTGCTTGGATGTGACGGTGGCATGACACTTGGTGGAAGCCACTACAACGCACAGCAACCCAACAGCAGAAGCATGTACCCCATAAGGGAAGTTGTGTGGTAAGCCAGGCATGAAGCTATTCGATATTAGGAAAAGACAAGCGAGTGCTGGGTGCTGTTGGCTGCATGTCTCGTCACATAGGGGGTCTCGACACGTCTCTTGACCACACCGAGGGCTTGGCTGCAAGTTTACGAGGTCCTCATTTGCTCAGATTTCCTGCTAGCTGTGCTTGATTGGTATGAGATTACTTGTGTGGTCAGAAACTCGCATCAGGTGTGCACACCTCTGTGTATGACTCCATCACAGGTGAAGACGGAGTGATGAAAACGCGCCGTTGTGCATGATGGCTGTTGAAATGTGACCCCATAAGCTGTGACAGGCATTCCAAACCTGTTTTCGCATATCTATAATAACTATGGCGGCTGTGCCAAGTGAGTTGAGTTGACTTTGGTGTGGATAATGGTGTTGGCAAGAACCAAGCTCATAGGAAACAAAGAGCATAAGTGATGTTTTATATAATTAATATATTTAAAGCAGTAGTAAATAAGCTCTAAGAATAGAAATAGGTATATAAATAATAGGTTATATAATATATATTTTAACTTAATTATTATATTTACTTAAATTATATAAATAATATAAATAAAAGTTTTAATAAAGAATTTTAGGTCTTTAATATTTAAGTAAGCTATACTTGTAATTTATATTAATAACTTACTTATTTAATTAAAGAGGAAAAACTTCTATTTTATACTTTATTAATTATTATTTATTGAGAAGGAAGGAGAAGTGGAGAAGAAATACTTAAATAGCAGAAACTGGCCACAACCATGCTGGGTACAACTATCCCCAACAACACCACAAATTATTAACAAGGGCAAAAAGAGACAATGGCAAAAGATTGAAACCTTCTCAGGCGTCGTTTTCATTGCGTAATCTGGGAATCGAACCCAGGGCTCCCCGATGTGTTGCTTGAATGGCAACGGAGAATTTTACCACTAAACCAATTACGCTTCTTATTGATGCATCACGACAACACTATCGCGACTCACGTGTTCGAATTCGTGCCGTTTCCGAAAACTGAGGAGTGTTCCAAGCATTGGCACCTCTCACTTGAGAAATTGAGTTATGGCACAGAGTCTTCATTACCCAGTCGACATGTTTGACGACAAATCTATTAAGCTAGCTAGTTCATATATCTAAAGTCGTTACCGTAACCCATCCATCCTTCCATTCATATATACTCAATTAAGTCAAACCAAGGAATAGCGGCAGAGCAAACGCACAGGAAACCTGTACAGCCAAGGGCACAATGGCGTATGTACCAGCAGAGAACTTGCCAGGAGCAATAGTCCAACCCCAGGGCGCACCAAAGGCCATGTACATCATACCAGCTGCAATGACAATGCAGATGAGGAAAGTCCACTTGAATCTGTGCATCATCTTGTTGAGACCGATGTAGATACCAGTAGGACCCAGCTCCTTGGATGTCGACGCCCACTCGATGTTGACGGAGAACGCGTGGCAGAGAAGGGCCTTGGCACAGTTGATGCTGATACCACCAAAGAAGAGGAGAAGAAAGGGAAGCCACTTGCAGGCTTCGAGGATGGCGACCCAGAAAGACTTTTCTTTGAGACGGTGGCGGGTCATGCTCGTGGCGATGGAGGCTACGCCGTTGAAGACAACGAGGAGGGAGACCCAAATACCCCATGAGGGAGTGTAGAACTGGTCGAGCTCTTGGAAGAAAAGACCGACGAGGATGTAGTTGACCAGAGTGAGAAGCATGCCAGCAGCGATGGCGTAGTCTGTGACTGTTAGTCCGGCACTGAACCGGAGTTGATATAGGTACTTACAGGTGAAGATGTAGGCCAGAATGGAGACCTTGCTGGTGACTGGCATGTTACTCCAGAGGAAACGGAGGAAGAGTCGAGTAACAGGGCCCTTATAAATCCACTGGTAGCTGCGAAAGAGTCAGTAAAAATCCGTACCGGTGGGAGTTGTCAGACTTACAAAGGATGGAAGACAAGCTCGTTGCAACCATAAGCGTACTTCTCCCATCTGTTCAATTCATCGTAGACCGTCAACGACACACCCTCCTGGAAGCCACCATTGTGATACGTCGCCAACCGACATACCATACCAGCCATCTGCACTCTCAAACTGATATCAAAGTCCTCAGAGACATGCGAGTCAGACCACCACTTGGTAACCTTGTCCGACGGATCAACGAACGCAACGCTTTGGATAGCCTTCCATCTCAAGAACGCATTGTGACCGACAAACGGCGCGACATCGCCAGTGCCGACACCGTACTTGATGGCTGTGTACACGATGTCGGTGAAGTATGTGATGCCGTTCTCAAAGATGTTGTGCGCAACTTGCATGACGCCTGAGCCGTGCTGGAGGATAGCGACTTCGGGAGATTCATACATCTCGAGAGCGCCGTAGAGAAGACAGTCGATGGGAACACGGGTGTCGCAATCAATGAGAAGAATGATCTCGCCCATGCGGATATTCCCCTCGGCCCACGTCTTGCCCTCATCCGCATCAACCATATTCTGCAGCGCCTGCTCATACAGCCGATCATCATCCTCCGCACTCAAATCCTCATACGCACAACCCCTGCTCTCACACTCAAGCTCTGTAAGCCTCAACATCTCATCCTCGACTCTGTTCGAGAAAGCAAGACAGTAGTTCATGTTACTAGCCTTTTTGAACTTGCCCTTGCGCACGAAGCCGAGTTGGTTCGCGCGACCTTGGGGACTGACCTCTGACTCGTCCTGGTTGTCGACTTCAGGGTCGATGGGGGGCGAGCGCTTAAACCAGGAGAGGAAGGACTTGGACTTGGGAGATTTCTTGTTGGGCAGGCGGGCGCAGTAGCCGATGCCGTTCTCGCGGTAGTACTGCTTGCGGGCAGCGGCGAGCTCGGGCTGGATGCACTGCATGCCGTCGTCATTGATGTAGACTGAGGCTGTGCCGCCTTGGTTCTCGTAGTGTTGGATTGCTGCCATTACGGAGACCATGGTGGGCACGATGACACTGAGTCGGTCAGAATGAGGTGGCCAGTTGAGGTGAGGTTGAACTTACCCTCGGAGACCTTCTTTGTAGACAGGCATCTGGACGGTGATATGGGGAAGTTGGTAGTCCCTGTAGCGCTTGGGGTTGGGCTTGATGGCTGTCATGGTGTCAGTTTTGTTTGTTCTGTCAGAAGGGGTATGCTTACCAGAATGGAACTTGGAGTTCCTCAAGCAGATGCCAGCCGGGAGAAGTAGTTGGAAGACACTACTAACGACGACGATGAAGAAGAACTGTACCACGTCAGTAATTTCTCAAATCCGGTTGAGACGAGAATATTCTTACCAAAGACAGAACGCACAGAGGCGGGATGACAGCGCACAAAGCAAAACGCGTATAGTCACCATCCCAAGACCATTGCCGGATCAACTACTCAATGTCAGCCATCACTCATCACTCATCTCATTGCAGTGACTCACTCTTGAAACACCCACGCTCTGCGTGAGAATCACCAGCATAATCACAATACCAATTCGGAACGAGTGAACAATCAGAGTCGGACGCTTGAGCTCCTGGCCCTCGACGTCTTCATCACCTTCACCGCCCTCCTCAACCTTGATGGCAGCCTGGTAGACCTCATTTCTCTCATCAATGGCACCGCGGACTGGTGTCGGCATGCCATTGACGGACTGGGCTTCTGTTTGGGCGTGAAGACCACGAGGCATGTTGGGTCCAACGATCTGCGGCAGGTGTGAGCGATTTGAACCATCAGAGGTAAAATGCCAACTTACGATTCCGAGCATCTGCTTCTCAACATTGTGAGCCACTGTGAGAACAGTCCTCGCCTCATGAGCCCAGATGAGAACGCATCGTTCTTGGACGACAATGCATGAACTTGTCAAATTCACAAGTGACTCGTGAACATCTGCAAGACTGGGAATGATGGGGATGCGAGCGCCAGTGTCTTCATTTACGAGACTCGCCTGGCCAGGCTTGATGCTGTCAAGCACTGAGTTGGCGACCTCAGAGGCCATTGACACAATTGCACTCTCATTGAGGCGGTTGACAGCAGCGGCCAAGTCTGGGCTGGGGTCATCTGGGTTGTAGATGTATGTGCCATCTGGCTTCTTGAGGGCAATGCATGTTGACGACCAGCCGCTTGTGATGGCAGTAGCAGCAGGTTCATCGAACCATCCTAGAAGAGTTGCGCGACGGGCAATATACCTCGCGACCTATTTGTGTTAGTATTTATGACGACCATGATGCATTGCAGAGGTAGCGCGATATCTACCGTGCCGCGACAGGAATGGATCGGGACAAGCAGGATCGGTATGCAAGGGATGAAAAGTGATGCCGACGATATGAAACAAATCCACTCAAGTGGACAGCAAAAACTTACAACAGGCAGATCCGAAGCCGCGGCGTCGGGGATCTGCATTGCAGCAGGCGTACCCGAATATGAGCTGTGAGCGGATCTCGACGGGGGACTCTTCCTCGTAGGATACTCCAACGCCTTGACCGCGGCATGATCACCAGCCTCAAGCCTCTTGAGCGTAGCAGCGTCGGCGGCAGGACTCGACGGCCGGAGAACACCAGACTCTATGAAGCGAGAGACAGACTTCTCCGAAGCCATTGGCGACTTTTCGGAAGTCATGGTTCACGTGGGAGACGCTGAGTCTCGCGGAACGAGAAAACGAGAGTGAATAAAAAAGCGAAGGTGAAGATCCTGTCTGCTCCTACGGGGGAAGAGGGTGGGGGGGAATTGGTAGAAGAAGAGGGATGTTGCCCGAGGTTAGAAGAGGCAGAGCAAAGAGAATAGCCGTGGGAAAACTAAGTTATGAATACTTCCTACATGCGGCTTATCCGGCGACCTAGATGAAACCTCTGCTGTAGGTCTAGAGTCTCGAATCTCGTGTAAGCGTCAGACAGTATCTGACCCGGTCATCAACTGCAACTGCAAACACAATATTGGTTTTTTTGTTTTTTCAGCTGTCCTCGTATCTCTCGTTGCACGTTTGTTGGGACCATGCATTTTCTTGCCAGCACGTAACACAAACCGCACATGCACCTTGTCCGTTGCTGCAGAATCTAAGCCCAGCCCCCCTCCCCTACTGCTCCGGGCCCCGAGAAGACTCCGTCAGAATCACGTCTAGCGAGCTGATGCCAAGTCATCACGGCCGAGGATACAGTACCCGCCACCGTGATAAGAGGCAAACTCTAAGTTACAGAGTGAAGCTGACGACGGGGCCATTTCGTCTGTAACGATGACAAGGCGTGGCCTCGATATCACGGTCCGTTGGTGGAAGGGGGCAACGGGAGAGTGGATAATATCCAGATGCGTTTACGAGCAAGGTCGCAGAAGCGTCATGTATCAGTGCGGCGTCTAATTAAACTAGGCTGCGATCTTTTCTCCGGCGCCACCCATGACAAAGAGGAAGAATAAGTCTAATATTAGAAAATAAGGTTAGGTATCTTGATATCGCCAAGACGAGGATCCAATGAGAGCAGCGATCCAAGTCTTGGAGATTGCAACGTATAAGCAGAGACACGTTTCAGGGCGAGATAGCAGGATTAGCGTTATCCGCGGGCCGCTGCCCGTTAGCGAAGGGGGAGAGAGAAGCGGTTAATTCGAAGGAAGAGAAAATCTTGATAACGTCCCGTCCCCTGTAACAATATCTTGGCGGGACCAGGGTGCCATGGTTTTAACTTTTGTGATACCAGGGGTCCTGGCGGTACTTACATGGATGTGTTGTAGGCAGACGGTCTAGCTTCCCCTTTGATGTCTAGCGGCTCGGTCGAGGGGGTAGCATCGCATGCCAGAAAACCTGCCTTCGCAAACGGGCCACTGAGACCTTTGCGGAAGGTTCTCTTAGCCTGACCGTTGAGGCTTGCGGCCCGCAGAGCCTTATTAACAGACTACGAATCATGGCTGTTGGTTGCGTGCTGTGGCGTTTTTTGGCGTAGCTGACATGACACAAGATGTTATCTCCTAGCGCACAAGCCTCTCGGAGAGATATCAACGCTACGTACGTTAGTCTCGAAGACGTGAGAACCTTTGGAGATGCCGTTATGTCTCAACAGATTTCTTTTCTTTTTTTCTGGTTTCTCATGATTGCCACGTTGTACGTGCATTTCAGCGCGGCTGGTATCAGGACGCGGCTGGTATCAGGACGAGGTGCATAATCACCCCAGAAGATAATGAGCTTACTCTCTCGTTCCAGACCGAGGTGTAACGATCCCTGCATCGATTTCGTCTTGGTGCTCGTATTGCAGTGACCATACACTCTACCAGACTCTGAACAATGACAAAGAGAAAATAAAAGTTTCATGAGGCTCATTTAACTGAGCCCGTTTCGAACAATTAACCATCTCCCGCACTTCCCTGGTCCTTTTTCCCTTTTCTAAACATTGGCGCACTCCACTTTTTTACACACACGCTGTAATGGAAGGCTCCAGGACTGCTACGACCGCTGAGGACTCGTCGTCCCAGCGGGTCAATCCGTTCGCGACGCCTGGCGCTGAGTCCACTGAGAACCCGTTTGCGACGCCTGTTGCAGCGACGCCTGTTGCCGAGTCAGTTGCCTCGCGACGGTTGACGCAGCGAAACATATCTTCTTATGAGAGTGAGTCTACTGAGTGATTGTTGAGTGTGTTTTGGTTGACAGTTTTTTAGTCGCTGGACCGAGGCGGCGCTTCAAGAGCAGTCGGCTTCACGGCGAGTTTGAGAAGCCTTGGATAGAGGATAAGAAGAAGCAGTGGAATTGGGACAGCACCATTTTCTACACATGCATTTTCATCGGTCTTGGTAAGTCAATTCATCGTAACACACCTTCAGTTTTTAACAATCTTTGCAGGAATTGGTGCTTATCTCTGCTGGAAAGAGACCACCGGCGTCCCCCATCATGAGGTAAGTCTCCATTCACAGACGATCCATTCAGTGAGGTGATCACCACTAACAAGTGCAGTACTGCCTCGTCATGGACGACACCTTCCAGAACCTCAACAACTGGAATCATGAAGTTCAAATGAACGGATTCGGGTACGTCTCCTCACATTTACTCAGTAACCTACTAACACTTCTAGAAACGGCGCCTTTGACTGGACAACCGACGATGAGGCAAACTCATACGTCGACGCCCAAGGCCTTCACATCGTCCCGACAATGACGCTCGAGAGCACTGACATAACCCGCGACCAGCTCCTCAACGGCTTCACCGTCAACATGACCACCAACAGCAAGACCTGGGGTAAATGCACCGCCAAAGACATCAAGAAGTCCAACGACCGCTGGCCCTGCGCAGCACGCAGCAACGCCACTCTGGGTCAGATCATCAACCCCGTGCGCTCCGCGCGCCTCAACACAAAGGGTAAAAAGACGATCAGGTACGGCCGCGTCGAGGTCACGGCACGCATGCCAAAGGGTGACTGGATGTGGCCCGCCATCTGGATGATGCCGCAGGACGACGTCTACGGTGAGTGGCCAAAGTCAGGCGAGATTGACATCGCGGAGAGCAGAGGCAATGACGCGAGGACGTATCCCATGGGGAACAATCTTGTGTCGTCGGCGCTGCATTGGGGCACGGCCACGGAGAATGATCGCTGGAGGAGAGCGTATGGTGAATGGGGAGGCAAGAGGGTCATTTACTCTGAGGACTTTCACGTCTACGGTCTTGAGTGGAGTGAGAAGTATCTGTTTACCTGGCTCGATGGACGTCTGAGAGTAAGCCACCTCCAAAAAACCTCTGTGAATTTGATGATACTGACTCCTCGCAGCAAGTGCAGTTCTTTGACTTCACCAAGAACAAGAATCTCTGGACCTACGGCGAATTCGCCGGCGAGTCCATCAACGGCTCCATCCCCGTCGATCCATGGAGCAGCACCGGCCGCAAGAACACTCCCTTCGACGAGTCCTTCTATCTGATCCTCAACGTCGCAGTCGGCGGTACCAACGGCTGGTTCCCGTAAGTTTCTTCTCCATCCCCCCAACACCAAAAGCCCACTTTTTGGATCTCACTCTTCATCTCTTGTTCTACGTGCGGGGAAGAACTAACCCACTCTTCCTACAGAGATGCGATCGGCGATAAGCCCTGGGCTGATAGCAGCGAGACCCCTATGCGTGACTTTTGGAAGGCGAATGATACTTGGCTCCCGACCTGGGGACCCGTCGAGGATCGCGGTATGATTGTCAAGTCTGTCAGGATGTGGCAGGAGGGTGCCTGCTGAGTGGTTGCATCGCCGACACGTGTTGGGGTATAATCTACGGGATCATGTCTATAGTTGCTATCTTTTCTTAGATCTTGCTTTGGGTCCGACCTATAATCTTACATCGAACTGGGGGATAATTTGGGTCTAAATTCTTACTGTTACATGCCAAATCGCGAAAATCCGTTATCTATCAGTTTTTTTCTTTTTATCTCAGACATGTCTCTCGATCTCGGTGTCAGCATCGGATAGAGTTCCAGATACGCTCGTGCAGGGTGTTGCATCGGCCGTACTGGGCCCCTGAAATGCTGACTGCGTGCATTAGGCAGCGGATGAATAGACCCAATGGCATAATATGCGATAAACGAAAAGATTGCTATCAATAAGCCACGCGGTAATGGCGCTTGGGCAGTATATGTGAATGGGCATATAGTTCATAGAGCGAAGCAATATTGATTCACAGGGCGAAAATCTCCGCTTTAGCGTCGGCTCTGGCGTGCACTGTCGCAGGCGCTAACAATCACTAAAACCAGAAACAACCACTACAGAAAAACATGACACTACAAAAATATGACATTCAAATCAAAATCCCCGTTCACATCCGCCAAGCGAAATAGCTACGCGCTGGGAAAAGTCTGATAACGCTGCAGCTTCCCCTTGTCACTGCAGCAGAACTTTTGATTGCGTCCTCGTGTTTACGCTCTTGGAACGCTGTAGCCAAGAGGTCCAAGAGTCGATGGGGGTTACATTATCAGTCCTCGGCTAGTGGGCGACGTTGCATCGGCATGTCCACTTCAAGCATCTGGGAGGGGTCGCCAAGATAAAGGCTTGACAGGGGGTTCGGTGCATTTCTACGGATGGATACCGCAAGCCACACCAGATCGAGGAGATTAGACAGACACAAGCTCTCTCCACTGTCAGCCGCCTTCGATCGTTGACCCTGACCCTGTCGATCAGGGAAAACGCCGACTTTGAGGAGCATGCGTTGCCAGCAAGGCAGCCCTCCATTTGTTGTCTAATGGAGCCTTATTGCCAAGTCTGGCTCGGCAATCTAGACCCCGTCGGTGCAGACTGGCCTGATGTGTCCAATATTGTAATCACAAGGCCTGCTCTCCTGCGTCGACGCGCCCGTAGACGTGCATATGCCTTTTTCAGCTTCTGGCCATGCATCCACCGCTGCCCTCTCTTTGCATGTGTTTCTCGTCTTAGCAGTCAGCGTCTTATTACTCTTGGAAAGGGAAAAATGGTCTGACATCAAGCTAATGAACACGAGATGTCTTAGGGGGTAAGAGCTCAAGCGGAGAGGAAAGGGATGTGGGCAGGTGATATACCTGAGGATATTCCGCTATCGCCCAGCGGCCGTCCGAAGTGATATAACGTCAATGGTGCCGCAATCTCACCTCGAGAGTTTCTGCATGGGAAGCAATCCTTGGAAAACACCACATTCGTTCTCGTCTCTCGTTATACGCCACGTCGCTGCCTTGTTTTCTTGTTTTTATCCACCATGTCACTCTTGCGTTTTGCTGCACTCGGTGCAGCGTTCCTTCACTTGCCCTCCTCAGCGAGCGTCATCGTCCGCAGGGATCTGACACCGCCTGAAACCCCCAGAGACGGATGGACGTACCTGGGCTGCTATGTCGACAGCGTCTCTAATCGTGCGCTCGATGGGCCTGTGCACTATGACACTGAGGGTCTGACCGCTGAGACGTGCGTGGCCCATTGTGCTGGCCTGGGCTACGCGTTCGCCGGCATGGAGTATGCCCAAGAGTGCTGTAAGTAACTGTTTCTTATCTCAAAGTCTATGGATTGTGGTTGACTGTTTTAGTCTGCGGCAGCAAGAGGCCTACCACCAAAGCTCCCGAGGCCGATTGTAGCATGGCCTGCACTGGCGATCCTGATCAGCCTTGTGGAGCTGGTGATAGACTCACTGTCTTTGGCAAGTCTTCTGCCGGAGGTACTGCTGTGCCCTCAGGTGAACCATCCGCGACTACTTCTGCCACTGGCACTGTAACAGCCACTACCGGCCCCATCGCCACTGATCTTCCTGACGACTGGTCCTATGCCGGTTGCTACATTGACCCTCCTGGCCGTGCCCTTTCCCCATTCGGCACTTCCTCTTCCCAGACACCTCAGAAGTGTATCGCTACCTGCATCGAGAACGGCTTCAAGATCGCTGGCCTGGAGTACGCTGAGGAGTGTTACTGCGGTAACGCCCTCAACAATGCTGCGTCCAAGACCTCGGAATCTGACTGCAACATGGCCTGCAAGGGCGATGACAGCCAGATGTGCGGTGCCGGCAATCGTCTGTCCCTCTACTCCAGCGGCGACTTTGAAGTCTACCCCATCCCCGTCGCTCAGGAAGACGACCTCCCTGGTGACTGGGAGTACAAGGGCTGCGTCTTTGACAACAACAACCCGTACGTGCTCGAGTGGCTGTACGAGGACTCCGGCAGCTACGCCACCAGCAACATGACCGTCCCGACCTGCCTCAAGCGCTGCCAGAAGTTTGGCTACTCCGCTGGTGGCGTCGAGTACGGCCGCCAGTGCGTCTGCGGAGACCTCAAGGCAGTTGAGGCCAAGGGCGACATCTGGAAGGACGATAGCTTCTGCAGCATGGCGTGTCCCGGCAATCGCAACTACACCTGCGGCGCGGGCAATCACATCAGCTACTACGAGTGGACCGGCACGTCCCTCAACACGTTCCACTACGCTTCTGGGCCTGCTGCGGGTAGGTATGATCACTTCTCCACTTCTCCCATCATCCCGCTCATCAGCTCCGTCGGTATCAATGACAAGGTTGTCTTTGTGGAGAAGCACGGTACATCTATGGATGATACTGAGGGCTCTTTTGAGTTTGACTACTCTACCAACACCTACCGTGAACTTGCCCTCAAGACCGATGTCTTCTGCTCAGCTTCCTTCACTCTTCCCGATAAGGCTGGCCGTATCATCAACATCGGTGGATGGTCTGCCGAGTCAGTCTACGGCATTCGCTTCTTCACTCCCGACTCACCCCAGGGAGTGGACAATGGCACCAATGTCTGGGAAGAAGATTACACGCAGCTGCGTCTCTTTGATCCCCGCTGGTACCCCACTGCCATTGTCCTCTCCAACGGTTCCATTCTTGCTATGGGTGGAGAGTCTGGCTCTGATGCTCCCATCGTTCCCTCAGCTGAGGTTCTGCCCCACCCTGCTGGTGTAACTGAGTCGACTTATCTCGACTACCTTGAGCGTGCTGAGAACATCGGACGAACCAACTCATACCCCCACATGGCTATCTTGCCTTCTGGCGGTATCTTCTTCACCCAGTTCAATGAGTCTCGTATCCTTTCTCAGGTTGACTTCCAGTCTATCAAGAAGTTGCCCGACATGCCTGGTCAGGTCGACAACCCCTTGACTGGTCGCAACTATCCTCTTCAGGGCACTATGATGGTTCTGCCCCAGAAGGCTCCTTTCACAGACCCTGTCGAGGTTCTTATCTGCGGTGGTACCACTCATGAGCCCGGCAATGAGGCTCTTGACAACTGTGTCCTCATGGCTCCTGATACCCCTGATGCTGAGTGGGTCATTGAGCGCATGGTAAGCATCTTCTATCTCTCATCTGTATCACACATACTAACTTTCATAGCCCTCCAAGCGTGTCATGCCCAACATGGTCGCCCTTCCTGACGGTCGCTACCTCATCCTCGGCGGCGCTCAAGTCGGTCGTGGTGGCTTCGGTCTCGCTGACGACTCCAACTTCAACGCAGTCATGTACGACCCCGAGGAGCCTCTCGGTTCACGCATGACCGTCCTTGCCAACACCACAATCGCTCGCATGTACCATTCTGAAGCTGTCCTCCTCAGCAACGGAAAGATTCTCGTCTCTGGTTCTGACCCTCAGGATCAGGGCAAGCATCCTCAGGAGAAGCGTATCGAGTACTTCTGGCCCGATTACTTGCTGTCTGGTGCTGCTCAACCCAACTTCACTCTCACTGAACGTGATTGGGTCTATGGCGAGAGCTACACTTTCACTCTCACCTCTGATCTGGAGGAGGGTGCTGCCAACATGCGTGTTTCCCTCATGGCCTCTGTTGGTGCTACTCACGGTGTCAGCATGGGTCAACGCACTCTGTTCCCTGACGTTTCCTGCAGTGGTACGACTTGCACCGTGACGGCTCCTCCTAATGCCTTCGTCAGCCCTCCTTCTTGGTACCAGATGTTTGTTCTCGATGGACCTACTCCCTCGCATGCCATCTGGGTCCGAATCGGTGGTGATCCCGGAGAGCTCGGTAACTGGCCCGATCTTCCTGGTTTCACTCCCCCTGGTGTTTAGATTGGTGCTGTATCTGGCATGTCATCAGAAGCACTTGCTTCTACGAGAGTATGATCGATCATGGAGCATACGATGATAATCATCAAGCGCATAATTTCTTTGCATTATTTATTAATTCTTCTTCTCATCTTGGGTCAATGTGCCCATGACTTTAGCTAATATGGCTGGATTATGCACGCGTATGACAGCGTTGCACAGAACTGTTTCATTATGTATTATGTATCCGTGCATATTTAATCTGATTCTCATACCGTATTTTGCGCGTGCTCATCATTAAGTGTTCAGAAGGAGTGAAATTATTGGCACTCTGAGCAAACCCGAAGCTCAGGTTCCCGGCAGCGGAAGTAAAAAAATAGCATGGCGAAGAATTAGCTCAAGGTCTCCAGCAATAGAAGTGATCATAACTAATGCAAATGTGGACTGTCTTGTTTGGATATTGTGGATAATGAGGTTGGGGTATGTGATTGTGTGCTGATCGCGTTTGAGACGCAAAAACACCGCGTTTATGACACAACTGTGATCCCGTATTCTATAGGGTAATTGTAGCAGACATGCCACAATGACAGAAATTATAACAGCAGCTTAATAATCAAAGTACAAATCTGTAAAAGTTGCTATAATGCTAGTAGTAAACTTAAACGTCTGTTTATATAGCCATACTATTACGGGCTGTATCCAGGCATTGAAAAGCATTAGAAAACCAAGCTGGTAAGTAAAGATAACAAGCTATAACCTAATATTTAGTAAAATATTATAAATGTTATATAAACAGAACTTCTTAATACTAATATTAAGTAAACTAGTTTAAGTTTAAAGTAAGTAAAATAAATTAAGTATTTTTAAACTTAGAGTAGTTTATTATAATAAAACCTCACTGCAGCCAGCTAAGTCAGAGTACTGATATATACCTAGCTTGCAGACAAATTAGTATCCAATCATAAGGCAAGATGGCCGAGCGGTCTAAGGCGCTGTGTTCAGGTTTGATTCAAACCAGTGACGATTCGCAGTCTCGAAAGGGGCCTGGGTTCGAATCCCAGTCTTGTCAACGTTCTTTCTGTCCTTTTAGTCTTTGAGAACCAATCCCGCATTGAAGACAGTGAGAGGATTCTTCTTTTTAGACATGTGCGAATCTGTCGCTCTCTGTATAATTTATTGCCATAGTCACTCTTGTCTTGCTGTGCAAATAACCGGGTTTATTCAATTACCAGAGCTTCCCCAATTTTCTGCTCATCGATCTGCATTAGCCAAAACAGATTCCCCTCATAGATCATTACTCAGCGCTCACTTGAGCCATCGCTACAACACCAACCAACAATGAACCGACTCCAAGAAATGAAACGGCGAGATCAACGGATAGCGCTATACGGCGACTCTCCTCCGCCTCCAAGAACCCCCGCTCCATATCCAGAAGGCGAAGTTATCTACGGCTGCCTTTACCGCAATGTAGTCCGGCATGGCAACACCATCACGAAGTACACAACGCATCCAGATGGCATGGGCGCCAACGCTCAGCCAAATGAGGCGCTGGTATTAAAATTCGTCAAAGAGCACACTACGATTCCAGTACCTGAGGTCATCAGCAGTGATTGGGATCGCATTGAGATGGAGTACATTCAAGGCCAGACATTAAAAGAAGTCTGGCCCTCACTCAAACCAGAAGAGCGCTCCGGAATACTGGCTCAACTCAAAGATTACATCGCTCAGATGCGCGCGTTAAAGGGTACTTACCTCGGGCGCTTCGACGGCCAAGGCGTCATCGTACCAAGCATGATGACCCGATCTGGAGGGCCTTTTCATACCCTTGAATCATTCCACGATTGGCTTGTCCGACCACCAAAGCGAATCACCGAACAGTCCTTGTACTGGCACGAAATAACAACGCAGCTCGCCGCTTCATGCCCCATTGTGTTCACCCACGCCGACATCTCATCCAGAAATATCATCATACGTGACGGTCGGATAGTCGCGCTCTTGGACTGGGAATGGGCGGGTTGGTACCCCGAGTATTGGGATTATGTGTTTACGCTGCGAGGTCTGGACAAGGTTGATTGGGAAACGCTGGGGAGTCAAGTGCCATCATTGTTTGAGAAGCGCTATGATCTTGAGTACATATTGGTGAACTTTATCACTACTCTGTCATAGAGCTACGTCGAACTACACCAATCAACAATACCCAATACAACTTGCAGAGTCTCCCTTGGACCTCTGCCGTTATCCAACACAGCCATCCAACAACTTATCCATCAGCTCCCCCTCGACAGCATCATACCACTCCTGCGTCTGATACCCCTCAGAAACAAGCGCCTGAAGACCCTCAAGGATGAAAGTTTGGCAATTCCAGTCACTCATCTTCTCCCGACCCTCAACCGGAGTGCCCGCAACTACATTGACCGGCTCCATCTCCCGACCCTTCCGGACCTTTACAGCCCCAACGTTAACGTGGCTGAGGTACGTGGCGCTGAGAGCCCAGTCTACCCCCCTATGAATCTGGTCGACTTTCCACGGGTCGCCTTCATCTTCGTGCTGGGCGTGCACGGTTTCGTGGAAGCTTGGGTCCTCGGGGGATGTAAAGTACGCAAGTACGTGACGGGCGAAATAGAAATCGGGGGTTCCTCTGAAGATGTATAAGGTGATGCAGACGGTAGATTGGCTCATGCTTGGTTCGGCCCAAGGCCATATAAAAAAGCACTGACCCTTGATGAGGGTATCTCTATTGGAGATTTAACAGGACAATAGAAAGCAATGAATCTGTAAATGAATATCCCTCCAGAGACCTAGATTGTTGGCGCCCCATGCTCCTGTTTTATCCCACCTCATCCTGCAGTGTCGGCGGCTAGATAAAGTCTTTTGGTCGACTCATATTTTGTTTGTCCACGTCGGGCGGCCCAAAGTTGTTTGATCGCAATGCAACCCGCATTTGGATATAGCAGTATGTTGAAACGTTTGTTGGTTGTCCCGTCTCTTGCTGCCGACCATTCATAACGCGCCGGGCCTGGCAAATATACAACTGGCCAATCTTTCTTCCCGTCTTTATTGGTTTCGAGGCAAAAATGTCAGCCCATTTAGCCGCTTGATGAAACATTTATGGGACAGCAGTTACAACCAACAACGAAAGCGCCGTAGGAAATGATCAGCGAGCAGCCAGCCACCAACAATCACAATCGGCACCGATTGTCTCATGCCAACAATCAAATATTATAAACATCATCCATCACTCTATATCACGTCTCCAAAAGCTCCAGCATATCGTTGCATTTGGATTGGGAATATGTAAATTGTATATTGGCGAGTGAGCTCTTCAACCCCGACCTAGGCTGATCTCATACGTCCAATGCTTGAAAAGAATAACTGAAGAGAGAAAGCGAGAAGCATGGAAGACTAGTCGCTGATTTGTTTCTTGTAATGATCTACACCCTTCCACTTCTGTGCATCGAGGAACACCCTAATCGCTTCATCTGGACATGGTGAGCATAATTGTCTCTTGAAGATCTATGTCTGACTTACTTGTTTCGCGTAGATGTTCAACCTCTCTGGGCGAGCGGTAAACATGCTTGACAAAATCTTCAAGCCCCTCAAAAGGCTCAGCCTCGAAACTGAGGAGACCCTCAAAGTAGACAGTCACGAGATACTCCTCGAATGAAAGTCCAGCCAGGGAGAAATATTCCTTTGTAAGCTCGTCCGAGTCTTGTTCCTCATTTAAAGCATTGTCTCCATCCGATTGCCCTCCGTTGATTTCGTCGTCCACGTTGGAGCATTCGTACACGTCAACCGTGGACACCAAAACACAATGACCACCCGACAAGCTAAGATACAGATATGCGAATGCACAAGACTGCTGGTCGAAGTGAAAGCGGATCAAGTAACCTCCCTGGTCATCATCAATGGCACCTGGACATTTGATCAGCTTCGACAGCCGGAAGTACCAGGCCGAAGAGCTCGGGATCCGGTGGTGCAGTCTGTCGCTTCGCACGAATGTCTCAAATCCCGTAGGAAGGACAAGGCCTAAATCTCTGACTTGCTTGACCAGAGCATCGACATCCGCTTTTGGCGCTACAGGCCGATCGCCTTCAGTTCCAGTATGTGGCAGCATCTCCTCCGCCATGTCCTCATCCAAGGGCTCAAGCCACTCGAATGAACCATCCAGCTTCATCCAAGTTATCAGGTCAGGCGGAGAGCATCGAATATAGGGTCCGCCTTCAAGCTCCAGCGATAGGGGCTCGCAATCTCCTCTTGGAATTTCGTCCCTCATTGAAACATGATCATGGTCCAAGGGCGGGATGTGAGATGGATATGAAGGGAAGAGGCGACGGCTGCTATGGGTGCTTTGTGGGGGAAACAAGGCCACCATCTTTTGGGCGTTGCGAATCCATTCCTTGTTGGGCTTGAGTGCTATTTCTGCTGCGCTGAATAGTGCTCTGTTGAAGGTTTGAAGGACGGACAGTAGATCGAAGGGATTGAGATATTTGAGGATTGCGACGGTGACTTCTGGTGGGAGGTTTTGAAATGACGGCATTGTGGCGAGTAAACGGATAAAAGTCAGGATGAATGTGGATGACTTAGAAAAGGGGCAAAGATGGTAACTGCCTTTAAAACGCGGCTTTTACGATTGAGGTTTAGTATTGTGTGGAGTCGTGAACGCGGAATCAGAAGTATACAAGGTTCACCTCGCAATTCCGCAAAGTGACCTTTATCCGCTAATGCTATAACAGCGCGTCACGCCATTTGGGCGCATGAGTGTTAGTGCTGGTACCAGTCGGGCGTATCTCAGCCATTTCCAAGTAACGGCCCATTTCAATGTTCCCTTCTTCACCACCAGTATATCCCCATTTCACACGTGGACAAGGCTATGCATCGATAATCTGTGCCAGGCAGGTTCATCGCTTACGGATAAACGCGTTGAGATTTGAGCGTGACGCGCGAGAAAATTAGCTATCTTGTTAATATACAGAACCCAATAATAAAACATAGAGGAGTCATGTGTCCGGCAAACAAAAAGCCTGAGATAAATATCTCATCTTGTGAAAAAAAGAAATCCTGTCCTAATAAGGGCAAAAGAAAGATTTGTCGGTGGAGAGGCTCGAACTCTCGACCTTTGGATTACTCTGATCTGGGATCAAATCAAGCTTCGTGCTATGAGACCAACGCTCTAACCAACTGAGCCACACCGACAAGGTTTTCGATGTCTCAGTCGTTCGGAATTGAGTTTATCATCGTCGCCACACGTGGCGCTTGATTGAATGGCATCAATACAACAGTATTTCGGCTCCAGTAATGCCATGTCTGTCCAGCTAGGCGTTCTGTAATAAAAGAACGAATAATCGCGTTTGTTTGTCTGCGTGTCTGACCGAAGATCTCCTGCGCGACGCGTTTTGGCATCTCCAATAGCCAAGGCGTGGTGGCAAGGTAATTTAATACATTTTACCTGGAATTTAAGTCTTATTCTCATTAACTAAAATAAGGCGTATATTATTTAAAGCTGAATTTGGCTTGGGAGAGTCTGGTGGGCTTCCTATTTGCGAAGGTTGAAGTTGTTTAAGAATAGAATATTGCATCTATTAACACTTTGTATTTTATAAAGCATATTACCAACTTCAACCCTCATCCACACAGCCGGGATTAAACAAGTATTACAGTATTAAACAAGCTCTAAATAGTATTACAAGCAACTCAGAGCATTATTTGCTCTGTTTCACAATATGTATTACTTAGAATTGCTGATAAAGCAAGATGCCAAGTCCTAAGTTAAAAACTCAAGAGTTGTGTAGGGTATGGGCTATACATATAGTCTACTAATTATTCTACAGCAATTGTCTGCATGACATTTATTACAGTACTGTTTGTTAGAAAATAAATTGAAAATATTGAGGATTAAACCCTACAGATTTTACGAGATGTCAGGTTAAGACGAGACATTCCAATAATGAGGTTCACAAGCCGCACTCTGGAGATGACGCGGTCAGGATCGAAACAAACAGAGCCGGAGACGCGAATGACATCGGATGCAGGCAATAAAGATTGCCGATCGCTAAGCCACCCAATCTTACATGGTTCTCGTCCACTGTGAACTATTGGGCTATCCGTTCCTGACGATCGGAAGATCCTGTGCCTGGCGTAGTGTCACCTGTTCAAGATACCACTGACACAGTCAATTGAGTATTTCCAACCTTCGGACGACAAGACAAAAACAGACTCGCAATCCCGTACAGCGACAGTGCACTAAAAAGTCGAGACCTCGTTCAGAAACCCCCAACCTCCCGAGCCAAACACTGTTTTGGCAATCAAAACAGGATAGCGTTTACATCGGAGCATCAGTTCCGTTTCGACAGTAGCTATAATTACATCACGCTGCACCAAACGGCGGAACGCTGACACCGGAAAGGAACTAACTGAAATCGTATCGATTGCCGTGATTCTTTATCTTTAACCATAAGTTATAACCCTAATGTTTCCCCCTGGGCCCCTGGCTTTAGTGTGTCATCGTGCCCTGAAATGGTAAGCTGGGATGGCACTAAGAGTTCGGTAAGCGAGGCCGTTTGAGGTTGCGCCCCTTGCAACGGGACCTGCTACTTTTATGGTTGGAGGGGAGAGTCTAGACGCGAGTCTTTTTTTGTGAATAAGCGCTGGGAACTTGTTCTTATCGGGACGATAAGAGAAGGGATGTTTCATCTTGCTGTGTTCATCTTGACTTGGGACTAAGAGATGCGATGACTGGAGTTAATTGATGAGAAGACAATTAAAGGTCTTAGTCTCTTTAATGGTCTCGGTTATATTATTGACATCAGACTGTCAACAAATCTTATCAGCATCGTACATCTGACTGACAGCCGTATCCGTCATCGTGTTTCCCAAGACTTCAAACGAAGCCGTTGAGTCCTTGGCATCCGAGACCGGGAGAGTCTCAGCCTCCTCGTCGCGACGAGACCTGCGGCGTGAATCACGCTATTCCCCACCTCCACACGTCAAGGTTTAAGGTTACCTTAAGCATACCTCACGAAACAACACCAACGCCCCCCCGATGCTATTTTCGACCTCTGCTCAATTAAAACCTGTTTACTATAGTCGGGCCCAGATCTCCTATTAAAACAATGCATCCGTCCAACCTGCTGATTTTTGCTCATCATCGTTCGATTATTCTGTTCTTTGTTTCCTAAACTGTTCATTCTTTCTCTTCTTCGAGGCTGGCCTCTTTTTTGTCAAGTGGATAATATTATTTGTTTCGGTCTTTTGAGTACTTACAGCCAAGCTTTCCTTTTTGTTTCTGTTCAAGGATAATCATCATGGCTGGTTCCATCTCTTTACGGGCTCTTCTCTTGAGTGCTTTTGCCTCAAAGGCGATTGCGAGTTGTGCTTATGGTACGCTGTTGCAGCCACGAGCTGAGGGCGGTAAGGTTGAGGTCAACACCTTCGGTTACACTGGCAAGATTGTAAGTCTCTAAGATCTCAAGATTGGCGAAGATGCTGACAATGACAGGGCCCTACCAACTGGGTCGGTCTCGATCCCCAGGCCAACGCTCTTTGCTCTACCGGCGTGAACCAATCTCCCATCGACATGGTCGCAGGCGCCAACGCCATGGTCCCCGCCAGCCAGCTGGGCCTTGAAATCCCCGATATGCTCGAGGGCGCCGAATTCGAGAACCTCGGTACAACCGTCGAAGTCGTCGCTGGAAAGGGCACCATGTCTTTCCAGAATAACACCTTTACTCTCCAGCAGTTCCATTTCCACTTGCCAAGCGAGCATCTTGATGCTGGAAAGAGTATGGCTATGGAGATGCACATGGTCTGGGAGAGCGCCGATGCCAAGATTGCTGTCGTTGGTGTCTTTATTGATGTTGAGGATGGTGCTGGTGGAAGCCCTGCTGGTAACGCTACTGCTCCTGCCGCCCCTGCCGCTACACCCGCTGCTCGCAAGCGTGATGGTTTCACCAAGGTTGTTCGCAAGAGTGAGGGCAAGGATAAGCGACAACTTCCTGGTGTTGGCGGTTCTTTCTTCCATGTCAACGCTCCTACCACCGCCGCCACTACTTCCTCGAACCTTTTGGAGACTGTCTTCGGTTCGGTTGGTGAGATCTCTGAGCCTGGAACTCTCACCAAGACCAAGGGTCTCAGCATGGCTGAGCTGGTCAGCACTCTTGCTGCAGGATCTTTCCAAACGTAAGTCTCATCAACTGCTGATTCACTTGAACTTAGCTAACAATCGATTTAGTTACGAGGGATCTCTCACAACTCCTCCCTGCAGCGAGGGTGTCCGATGGCTTGTTTCAGACCAGAAGCTTTCCATCAAGACATCAACTTTCCATAGCGTTCAGTCCGTTATTGGCTTCAACTCTCGATTCCCCCAGGGCGCTCTTGGTGAGCCCAACGCCCTCGCTGGAATGGTGGCCTAGACCTGGCAATGATGATAAAGGGAAGAAGCTTGGTTATGTAATAATATTGTCCTAGTATACGAGTCTGAGTCGCGCAGGTATACTGGCAGGTCCACAGTTAGGAACAAAGAATAGAATTGGTGATCATAAACTCACTGTCGCGTTGTGAATGTACCGATGGGGTATTGCCTGGCTACCTAATTATTGGATTGAGGCCTTGGTTCGAGTGTCATAAAAAGCAATTTGGAATTTGAGTTATTACTGGCCACCAGGTATGAGCTAAGGCTCTTCTCAATTTCTTCTTCGACTAACCTTTGTACTTTCCGGCTCCTCAAGCAGACTTGGGATCCGACAGAACTTCCCTGAGGGCCAGATAACCAATGCTAGCACTTGACGCCTGGTAATGGATTACCTAGGCTGGACTACCTATATCCAATGGCGACTACGTGTTGATAAGCTTTGATGTCTGCTACGTTGGCCACCAAGACATGTTTTAAACCCATGTTCTAATTACAATGTCATTCTTCACGTGGCCTATAGATTTGATGGCATTGAACTCTGGTACGGCGATCAGGGAGTCGGTATAAGTGGTGTAAAGAATGGCCACTAGCAAAATACATAGGAATTGAAGACGGGAGAGATGATCGCCGGACTCTGGGCCAATTGCGGGAGTGATGTTCTCACCACCATGAAGTTGTCGACGACAAGCCAAGATGGACAAGCTAGAACTCCCATTTTATTGGCTAGAGATAGCTTTAAGCATTCTATTTAGGACTATTCATTCGATGGCCATAATGGAGGCTCAAAGAATAATAAGACAGATTGGCTGCTGTGGTTTTGCAGGTGGAGTATTAGCAATAAATAGTAAGGCAACATTTGCCACCTACTTCCTGTTTTCGGACATTACCAAGCCTGGGGTTCTGTGCAGTTGGATAAAAATAATTGCAAGTGTTGTAATTTATAAGAGTGGTTTAATTGTAAAACAATTAAAAAGGGAACCTGCGTATCGCAGGTGGCTGNNCCACTATACTACGGAAGACGAACAGGCTCAAGCCTGCTGTAGTGAGGGGATTGTGGTTTGGTCTCTGCAATTAAAGTATATACAGGCAATGAATGCCTTAACTTAATTTAATAGGGTTGGTTAGCACTCTGCTAATTGATCTTGTCCTTTGGCAATGCGAATTAACAAGTTAATTGAAGCTCAGGACTACACTGATTATTTAATATTAATTGGGAAAGTTGCGCAGTGTTGCATTGACCAAGTCATCCGGCCCGCGACAGAAGATCAGCTTGGGTTCCTTTTGCAATAGATCGCCTTTCTTTGTTTCCACGATGTAGTCAACGCAGACATCAATAACCGATTCGAAAAGCTCGGTGAACTCAATGTTACTACGAGAACACCATCCAACAATTATTCCGCCCCACTTCCTCTCTCTTAGTCGTGATGCAAGTTTGCCGAGGTTGGCGCCCAGGGCGTCGAGGTCAAAGCCGATGTTGGTGAAGCGGGATGATGTCGAAGCAGGGACTTTGGTCTCGGACCATTGTTCTTTGAGACTTTCACTTATTCCGTACCCGTGGAGATGACGAGCAAGGGAAATAGTCAGGATGGGTATAGGTGTTGAGGTCGCCATGAGAGGAGATTTAAAATGGTTGGAGGGAGTGTTTTGTAATTGCGTTGTGGTTTGAACAAAGAGGGATGGAATGAAGATGCTGTTACTGATATTGACTATCTGGAACTTTAGGTTCTGCAGTATTAAATACAGAGACAGTCAGTCATTTATTGATTGATTTAATGCTTTAATAAGCTGATGATTATAAATATAGAAATCTGTGGCGAGATGCCGAGGTGTTTCCAAGACGCCGACATATTAGCCAAGGAAGATAAAGAAATACAATAAATAAGGGTAGGGGGCAAACTAATTCCCAATATGAAAAAATTTAATAAATCTAACGATCTAGACAACATTCCTCTATTACGGTTTTCTCAGTGTGATCTGGATTTACCTTCACCATTGGCGCTTAGCAGCTAAATCTTATTTGTAGTTTATGGAAGGGCTAGCTTATATTTATATTAAATGAAGGAAGTCTACTCAAGTGATAAGAACCTTAGTAATTTATGTAAATGCAGGTTGGGGACTTAAACGGACTTAGCAGCACGGCTCCGTTGTTAGATCCGACTGTTGAAGAATATTATGGGTACTCGACCAGGTCTGACAGGCGCCCAGTTGACTAGCACCCGTATTTCAAGAGCTATAAGTAAGGCTTGGGTACCTGGAAATTGTTATCTGCTGAAGAGCTTATTGTCTAAAAGATCCAAGTATAAATAACTAGCTATTCCTCGATCAGAATCTCAATATCTATTCAGCAACAGATAAAGAGACATTATCATGGCGCAGTTCGGTGCAGCAACGACTGGACGAGAGGTTGTCGCAGCCTTCCCAGAACGCGTCAAAGACAAAACATGTGAGCATTACCAGTCTTTGACTTGACGATCGATCTATTGACTGATCGTGTTTCTAGTTCTTATCACAGGTCCTTCTCCCAATGGCGTCGGTTCAGCAACTGCCTACGCCCTAGCGACGGAGTCTCCCCGAACTATCATTCTTCTCGCCCGCTCCAAGACCAAATACCAACCTGTCATTGACAACATCCACGACATCAATCCTCTAGTCGACGTCAAGCTTGTCGAAACAGACCTCGCATGTATGGCAAGCGTCCGCAAAGCTGCTGAGATCATACTTGCGGATAAAGACATCGTGGCAATCGACGGAGTGTTCAATAACGCTGGTGTCATCACCAACGATCTTGTGCGCACGTCGGATGGCTTTGAGAGTCAGTTCGCAATCAACCATCTCTCGCACTTTGTCCTGACAAACATGCTCATGCCTCGACTGTTGGCCTCTTTTTCACCAAGAGTCGTGAACATATCGAGCCTTGGACACAAATACTACGAACCAACATTCCAGGATCCTCACTTCAAAAATATAGACCCCGAACGCTACAACCCCGCCGAGGCATATGCTCAATCCAAAGGGGCGCAGGTCCTCTTCTCCGTGTCACTCAACCTGCGGTATGCGCAAAAGGGACTTCGGTCCTTTGCCGTGCACCCGGGCGGCGTGGACAGTGGCATGTACAACCACATGAAGATGGAAGTCCTCATGGACATGGCACAGAGGATCACAGGAGGGAGTCTTGATGACGCAAACGAGACACTGACTAAGACTTCTGAAGGATGTTGTGCGACTGGGTTGACCGCTGCGCTGGCACCAAATCTACCTGATGGCGTTTTCTTGAATGACTGTCAAGTAACTAAAGATCCCAAGTTTGTTACGGCTTGGGCTCAGGACACTGGAAAAGCAGAGGTTTGTTGGAGAGTCAGTGAAGAGGCGGTTGGACAGAGCTTTGGAGTGGACCTGGTGTGATATGAAAAATGGTCCAGAACATCTGTTGCACGGGTAATAAATTATAGGCTAAAGTTCCTGCTGAGATAACACGGTGTATTATTCTGAGTCCCTCTTTTCCTTTAAGCCTTTTCATCGTCATTGGGCTTTTGAGATGCATCGAGCTGAGCCGAGGCTTGGCATCATTACATAACCGTATCGAATGCTGACATTGCAGGTGAGTCAGCAGTGTAAATCGTGTAATGGCCTTCTCATCTATCTGGATTGTTTTAATATTATTTAAAAGCCTTTATAGATATCTTGGGTGTCAAACAGATGCCCCAGTCTCTCTAGGCCGCCACCGTGGAGCTCTTTCAACCTGCAGCATGATAGCAATGTGAGCACCGCCCAGTCAAAGGTGCGGTTAGATGATGAAGTAGCCGATCGAACAATTCTCCATAATGGGCCGTGCTGTCTTCAAAGTGGACCCCATGCAGCGTATACGATGTTCTTCACTCTCGGGGACCTGAATGTCTATGTGTTTTGAAGCTTGGCATGGTGCTCAGTCGGCCGCTTCAGCTTGGTCCATTGTTTCCGTTGATTCAACTGCAAGAGCAGATGATAGATACTGTAGAGACCCAGACAGTTATAAAAGGCCGTTGCAAACCCATGAGATGTTTGGCCTTTTCTTCCTTACGCTCAACATCAACTCGATTGACTGCACTTCGAATCTCATTCTAAACAATTCTAACGTTTGTAATCCCCTCCAGACAGAAAGACACGAAACTCATCGTCTCACAGTATCTCCATCATGCACTTCCCAACTCTCACCGCCCTCCTCGCTCTCGCAGCCTCCACCGTAGACGCCGCAAAGATCAACCTCGAAATCGGCTACTTCTCAACCATCGTGCCCCCCATCGGCGGCAACATCCCCGGCATCGGCTGCGGTCCCTGGGCCCTCGCCACTGGCGCCGACGGCTCTACCAAGGTCCCCAGTGGCCTGAGCGGAGGAGACGAGTGCCCCAATGCAGAGCTGAAGAACTTCTGCCAGCGGTTCGGATGTCCCCAGACGCTGAGGCTGGGCGACACGGTTGCCTTTCAGATTCAGTCTGGTAGCGGACAGACTCTCAAGGTCAAAGGGAGTGCTCTGAATGGAAAGTCGCAGACTGTGACGTGTGGAAAATCTTTCCTGACGCACTCTGGGAATAAGTACCGTACTAATATCTGTTACTTTGATCTTTGAGTAACGAGAATTGTATGGTGTTTGACTTGAGCAGTTTGAAGGAGGATGGGGGACAAACGATTTGAGTTACATATACGTTGGACAAAGATAGTTCACATGCGAATGTTTCATCCCTTGTCCTATTTGCTGGAGATAAACAAGTTCTTAGATATGTCTGATATATGGCCAGAAAACACAGATCCAATATTTCGATGTACCCCCAAGCTTCCCGATGAATTCTGGTACTCTCCTACGGGTCTTCCTCCTCTCCTTCAGGGTCAACATCATGTATGACCTCACTCCCAGCTCCCTCACCCATCTTGGTGTTTGCCTTCCGGTCCGCGTCCTGCTCTTCTGGGCCAGGATTATCGTCCGCCCTCCTCCGGAACCGCTTTTCCTTGCATCTTGCGCGTTTACCAAAAGTGGAACGTTCAATCATGAAACCCTCATAGGGATGTTTACTTCTCATAAACCTACGCCATCGGGGCAGCACATTGCTTATTGACTCTGTGGAAGTATTCCACTCATACGGGTATCTTTCCTCGCCTGGATTTGGTAGTGGCTTTGAGCACACGTCGCGAATCCATCTCCAGTCCTCTTCTGTGAGCATGGTAAGCACGTCAGGATGATCGTCGTAGTAGCGCTGGAACTGTCGTCCAAGCTCGTATGGCATGAAACGCCCAAGCATAGTTATAGCATTGAGATAGTGCTCAGTTGACATTTTGTAAGTTGTTCAACAAACTGTAGTATGGGGAAGTATCGGGAGGGTAGACAGTATATAGGTGTAGACAAACTGAAGTGATTGAAGAAGAATGAAGAATGAAACCTCTTTGTTACAATAGGTCTTTAAATAATTACTCCTGTATCTTTTGGTCACTTAGAACTCTGCATTAGCTAAGAAGACGGTGGCTTTGTTCTTTTAATATTGGAACAGAATATGACATGTTCTTTGATGCGGGCAGCTGCACGGACTGTTCACGGTCCAAACGGTTCTCAAAAGGGCGGCATCATTCAACCCGCCACTTTGTTGCCTTTTATCTATTAACAGACTCCCTATGCTCTGGCCAGATTGCTCAGGAATAATTACCAGAAGCTGGCAAAAGATCTGCAACAAGATAGGCCTGCAAGTTCACAATGACTGCTGAAGGCTTTGAGGAACACAATCTATTATTTGAGACAAGTTATTATCATAATCCGCTTCCTAGATCCTTCCCAGACTTATCTGAACATTAATACCTTACACAGTACACAAGGTACATCTATCTAACTTCGACATCTCGAAACACCTCTCTCAGCCTCCTAGCATGGTCCTTCTTACAGCCCGAAATGTCACATACCTCATCCCACCATGCACTATCATATGGTATCACACGCACAACAGCTTGTCCATTCTCATCCAGGAACCGAGAAATATAGAGTCCATGAGGAACACCGTCTTGACTTCCTTCATCCATGTTGCTCACCCAAAGCCATCTCGATGACGCCGGTATAAACCCACTCTCTTCCCTCCCTCGCTCCTCCATTACTACGGTGCCAAGCTCGCCCAGTGCTAGGAATTGAGGATCCCAAGCACCCTCTTGCCAAGTGACGCTTTGCATGAGATAAAGTGCCTCCATACGGACGTCGTGGACTCGACATAGGCGAACGATACCTGATAGAGGAAGCAGTATACCCTCGCCGAGAGTGATATGACGGGGAATACCGTTGCGTACCTGCTGCTTCAACCAAGCCACGCAATCTTCAAGTAGGGCTTTGAATGTCTCCTCGTACCGATCATAAGACAAGTCGGACGGTGCATGAAGACAATCTAACTGAATCTCGGCTATAGCGCAATGTATCTCCAGTAACTTCAGGCGGTGGAGATGGTCCTCGTCGAGGTTGCTCTTAAGATAGGCGCGGATCACTTGACCCCATGACAGCGCCTGCTTGTATAGAATCTGACCGCGTTGGCGGAATGCCTTGATGTATTCCGCATCTTCCAGTGCCACTACGCCATGGGCCTGTCCTATATACGCCATCATAGCACTGTTGAACAACCTCCACCTACCTAGAAGCGACTTGGGTAAATCGACCCCAAATACTGGTGGTTCCGTGGCAGAGACTGTTTTGATCTGCATGTAGATCGGTATGGCGGATATGATCTGTCTCGAGTATTGACACATCATGGAAAAGCAGAGGAAGGTATGCTGAACCGACGTGATCTCATCCTTGCTGCCTTCAGTACACCTTTTCTGAGCAAGATGTTCGTTCAATAGAGCAGTCACGCTCTTCAGTATACTGTCGACCGACCGATGATTTCCCTGCAAAATCTCAAACAAAGCCATCAGGATCGTCATGACCGTCATGGTCCGTACAGAGACGTGCGCCGGGTCGAGCTTTAATCGCTCACGAAGACTTTGGACACCCTTAAGGTAATGCTTCAGCGAAGCAGCGTGATTTCTGTTCTTGACACTGCTTGGGCCCCAAATTTTCAGCGGCGAAGGTTTCGATTGGGCGATAGACTGCTTCGTGTCCCGCGCGTCATCGGCGATGGCAAGGGTTAGGGCGCCAAGTGCTAGTACCAGCTGACGAATGGAGTCGTCCTGATGCACGCCAGTGAGAATCGTACCCTCGCAGAAATCCATGTAAAAACTGCCAGAAAGCTCTGGGGCCACGTGGTACCGAAAGGCATCGAGATACGGTACACTGTGGCCGTCGAGCCCAGGTAGCGGAGACGGAGCAAGCGGCAGGAACTTTACCGGCACGACCTGAGCTGGTGGCACGACAACAACCTCATGCTTTGTCGGCTGCGTCTCATAGCCATCGCACACAAAATCTCCGCGAATGCACCGCGCACAGGCAGGTTTGCCCTCGTCACACTTGACGCGACGTGTCTTGCAGGTCAAGCAACCGCTGCGGACCTTGGGCTTGCTCAAGCGGTAGAAGCGCTGCTTGGATCTAGCGTTTCGTCGAGGGATCAGTTGGACGGGGACAAGCAAGGGCCCTGCAGGAACGAGGGGAGGAGATTGATTGGTCGCCATGAGAAGAGACGAGGTACGGCAGTCTTGGAGGGTCAGTGATTGCCGAGCAGGATTCTTATATCGGCACATGGGGTCAGGTCAGCAATTTAGGGCTGAAAACTAGCGGAGAGAGCCGTGCGGTTTCTGGACTAGTCATGTGGGGTAGCTGTCTCTTAAAAAGATCTTTTGTATTTAGCCAATTATTAATAGAAGTTCTTTGGCACAGTCTTTCATTGGGATTAGTCAGGTCAGCTCGCCACTGAGACAAATAATAAATCAAGGAAGCTTATGACAAATTTTGAAGATTCCAAAGACGTCTCGCGTGCAGTACCCGAGTGAGAGTCTGGTCTGACAGAGGAGCTAGCGTCGAAGGAGCAACAAGGTACAGCTAATCCGTAGCCAGTAGATAAGCTTCTCTTATCAGCTCGTAGCCCCACAATCGGAGTGTGTCGGGTAGGGAGCAGGTAGCCTTACTAACCTAGATAACATCTCTCGAATTAGCAACTGGGTCTATTCAACAGTGTTATATATCTCTTATATAAGCAAAGATATAGAGAAGACTATTCCCTGAAATTTCACTTCTTATAAAACTTTTAAGAACTGTTTCTCATATATTCTTTATTAATATATCTTTACACTGTTAAATTAGAGTGTCGAGAACAGGACCACAGACTACTAAGCTGCTTTACCTCAAATCTGAATTACTATAGTTCAAAGTAAAGTCTTTATCAGAGTCTTGCATATTGTGTATTAATTGCCCAATTTAATTGCATAGGTCTGTTCTTTGACGCATTGGCTTTGTAGTTGCCGGGAGACAGATCTAGACCCCGCCATCAACTACCGTGGAGATCCCCAGCTGTTTTCAGCGCCCTGCAACTGCCGCCAAGTTCAACTCTATTTGACGGCAACGGCCTACAATGGATTCGCATGGGCCATTGCTACGCTGACTGATGCATATTTAATAAGTCGCGCATCCTCCTAGAACCCCGAAGTTGCCGCTTCATTACTTTCTTATCCTTCTGGTCATGTTCGCCATGTACGGCCTCAAAAACTTCCCGACGTATTTATTCCTTGCGCATTGCTTGTCTACCTCGCAAGCCGCCCGGGCCACATCTTCAGATTCATGCGCCTTCAAGCCCGACAGCCGCATGCCAAATGGCTCATGGGACTCTCACCTCCACGTCCTGGACCCCGTCCGATTCCCGCCCATTCCTGGATCATACGAGTTCGGAACATACACGGCCTGGGATGCCACTATCGAAGAAACCCGGCTGGGCTGTTCACACATGGTCCTGATTCAGCCATCAGTCTACGGAAATGACAACACCTTGCTCGTTGACACCCTCAACGCGTTCGGTCCAGAGAGAGCACTTGGTGTTGTTGTGTTCGACGTGGCCAACACTTCAGCTGCGCAACTTCAGGAATGGAACAATCTGGGCGTTCGTGGTGTGCGGTTGAACTTTCAGACGACGGGTGATACCCCTCCACCTAAGGAGCTGAGAGACTTGATGCAGCGGTATGCAAATGCAATCCGGCCTTTCTCCTGGGTTTTACAGATTTATATCGCCATGGAAGATATACCCGGCATCGAGCCCGTGATTCCAAGTCTGGGAGTCAAGGTCGTCTTCGATCATCTAGGCCACCCGGATATCCCAAAGTCTAACGCATCTGGGACTGCTCTTGACCCGCACAGTTTGTCAGGATTCGACTCGATGCTCCGACTCTTAGAGGGAGGTAACACTTGGGTGAAAGTGTCCGCCGTCTATCGCCTTTCGAAAGCCCCAGGGCCCTTGTACACTGACCTTGATCCCGTCATCCTTGAGCTGTTCAGAAAAACGCCGTCTCGTCTTGTTTATGCGTCAGATTGGCCGCATACTAAATTCGAAGGACTTGATATCAAGCCTTGGACGTCCCATCTACTTGACCTCACAAAGAGGGACGTGGATCTGCGAAATAAACTGTTTAGGGACAATGCGCAGGAGCTGTGGGGTGTTAATAATACAATAGCCAATTAAGCGAAGCCGTGACACTGAAGCAGCATGTGTATTCAAGCATGAAGGGTCTCGTGCTCGCATACACTTAGATAACCAGTTCTACATAATGACCGGGCATTGAGTTACACATAAGCACCCAAGTGACACAGCCCCTGCCCAGGATCCTGATTTGAGACACGACGCTCTACCTACAGTGCTCGGTACCGTATTGCCATGAGCACGAGGAGTACAAGTGACTGTTTTTACTTTGCATCGCCTCGACAATAGTATATTGCTTACCGAACATACGCCTCAACTCGACCAAAGCCCAGCCAAGTGTCGTCGCGCAACAAAGTACTGCAACAGTGCGTCTCATTCAGCTGCAGAGGCATCTGGCTGGAAATGGTCTCGGATGAGCTTCAGGTAACCCTCCATCCACTGGTTGTTGACAAAAGCCTGGTGGCCCTGATATCTCACCAGGCCCTGAAATGCACTCGCACCATCTGACAGCAACAGGTCCGCGATGGGTGTGGCTCCTCTGCCGTTATTTCCGAGTTTTCTTTCCGCAGCCTGCAGCAGTTCTTCGTGTTGCTGCATGGGCGCAAAGAATAAAGAACCATTCCGCCTAGAGTTAATCCGCTCCGAAGTATTGTAGATATGTAGCGCGCACCTGTCAGGCAGTGTATATAAATAAAGCCATAGAACAAGACATAGTGGCTACTGTAACGGGGGGCACCAGTGAGAATTTGTTTGACTAGGCTTATCTTAGGTCTAGTATTATAAGCCATTTTAGGAAGAGGTTAATTGTGATGCAAAATTCTGTTGTTCTTCTATTCGCTTTTTGTAAAGGTCTAGTCTAATGTAGACTTAAGTTTACTGAAAAGCGACTGCAGCAAACGCTTCCGATGAACACCCCAGCCAAGATGGAAAGGAAATAGCCAACATTCATTGTCATAACTGCGAGCATCCTAGACAAAATGTTAGTCAAGCTCTGTCTTCTGTAATATGATGGTAGTAAACAACTTACAGAAGATAACTCACGCCCGCAATCACGGCATCTATTGCTCCCAGCATCATGGCCTCATTCGCTCTCCACGGCCGAGGGCCAATCTCAGTAGTCCGATGCTCCGCCAGTAGACCTTTAGTCCGCCTCCGCCTCAGGCCATCCCTGATGCTGTAAAAGTTGACGCGTAGCGCAAGAAGCATGTGCAAAATAGTGGCATAGGCGATGAGGAAAATGCAAACACCTGCATATTGTCCCGTCGTTTCGGGAGCGAAGGCCTTTGACCACAGGAGCGTCTTGGTGGAAGTGAAGAAGACCATGTTCATTTGCTCCATATCCATACCGTCGACGCTGGAAGTTGACATGGGCATGGAGCTGCCCGTCGAAGTAGACATGTCCATTTTCATTTTTGCAACGAGATAGTAATCTGCTTGTAGTCAGAGGTGTAAAACTACACTGCTTCATCTAAGCTTATATTACCGCGGTAGTGGATAGAGTCGCGTCGGGAATAATCTTATCACCGCGAATTAACTTGCTCAAGCCTGCTCAAACTTACTCAAGTGCCGATTTATGCGATGATAGCGTGGGAATAGTTGATGTTTTATTGAGAGATCGTCCAATTAGGATTGATGCTTACGGAACTCGGCACGAGACCCTGGTTGATGGTAAAACAGTTACTTGGTCAAGGTCATACATCTCCACATCGCTTTATATCAGTCAGGCGAGCGATAGATCGTGTCTCGACCACCTCTCACTTAATTACTTCTTACAAAATTCTTCATATCAGTTTTGCCGCCTTAGAATCGATGCATCTTAGGCTTGTTGACAACAAACCATATCATCTCTCCTAAAGCCTTCAACACATAACCGTCCCTCACAGTAGCACTTTACAGATATCTTTTGGGGGATTTATTCTTTCACCTAATCACGAATAGCATACTGGGATCAATCGATCGTAGATGGACTCAGCAGCTTGGCTCACGCCCCCAGTTCAGCTGACTGGGAGTCGTGCATTCACCTGTGATGGCTTCACCGAAGCGCAATGTGCTTGGTACATGAAAAGATGGCATTTTTGGTAAGCCGAAGATATGAAAATTGAGCAAACGGTCCCTGAAAAGCCCTTTCTAATATCCAAAAGGTATATAGCGGACCACGTCTATGCTCTGCCAACAGTAGCCTTCTTCATGAGTGCCATCGGACTCTTCGCAATTGGCCACTTGATATCATACTACATGATCGGTCTCGCCTTTCCCATATCACGTGGCCCTAGGCTCTGGCACAAGTTAATAGCTGCCATCAGATATCTTTCATATCGTGGGTTCCATATTGCCTCACTTGGATTCAACTCAGCTCCCGTTGGAGTACTGGCACTCGGACTGGCTGGAGCCGTCTTCTTTTTATGTAGGTGAACGAAAAAGGCACGAAAGGGAGTGACGACCTAATATGTGATAGGCATGGACTTGATCCCTCAGCCGTATTATTGGCCCTCGCTAGATTTTGGCGGCTCGCCGCCTTTGGGAACAAGATCAGGATGGTTGGCATTAGGATGCATGCCATTTGTATTGTCAGCCTTCCCTGACCCCCTCTAGCCATTTGATCCTTACTGATGGGTTACAGTGCTACGGCAACCAAGACAAACTGGATCACCTTGCTAACAGGCGTGTCACACGAGAGACTCCAAGTATTCCATCGATGGGTAGCCTACGCCTTCTTCGTACTAGCGCTCTTGCACACATTCCCCTTTATTGTCTATCATATCAGATTCCACAATATGCAGATGCATTTCAAGATGAACCTCTTGTTCTATTGGACTGGCATAGTCGCCTTGATCTTTCAAGCCTGGCTTACTTTTGCATCTCATAGTGCCATTCGGTAAGCTTGCCCAGAAGTCCGCTCTGTACTGCTGGCTTACATGGAAACAGACGGCTGCTTGGATACGAATTCTTCAAAGCAACTCACTTCTTGGCCGTTGTTATATTCATGCTTACTTTCTTTTGGCACTGCGACTATACCCTAACATCTTGGTAAACCTTTCATGTCTATTACTGTCTGTCACTGTCACTGACTCTATTTACAGGCACTATTTCATAGGCACAGCTGCTGTATATGTTCCTTGCTACGTCTACCCCTGGCTCCGAACCTGTTTCGAGTATGGCATTCGAACAAAGGCCCATGTCAAAGTAGAAGACAACGGTTTCGTCCGAGTTACTATTCCTGCAAACTTTACATGGGAAATAGGACAGCATTGCTTCCTGCGCTTCACTGGCTTAGGACTTAGCCAAGCCTTGTCAGCGCACCCCTTTACCATTTGCTCCCTACCATCAACCTCTCCGGACGAGCAGTCGTTCCTTGTGTTTTATCTGAAGAAGCACAAAGGCTTTACGGCAACGCTATATGAGTACGCCTTGCAGAACCCAGGAGCTCAGATGTCAGTGCTGGTGGATGGACCATACGGCGGCATTAATACACAGAGTTTCGTCAACAGCAACAATCTCGTTGTTGTCGCAGGAGGGTCCGGAGCTGGCTGGACTTTGCCTTTCATCGAGCAGTACATCGCAACACAAGCTGGTCAGGGCGATGAAGACTGCAAAGAAGACCAAAGAGAGACATCTCCGTTCTCATCGCTTCGCGTGATACTAGCCAGTCGAGACGTTGAGAGCTGCAATTGGTATCGCCAAGTTGTGAGCGAAACGTTGCTCAAGTACTCAGACAAAATGATCTCGGGATTACAAGTGCAGCTCCATCACACCGGTGGAGCCATAGCAGAATCAAGTCTCTCGTCAAACAGTAGTTTTGTGCCTGGCAACAAAGAGTCGGGAAGTGACAGAGCGACAGAAAGTCTGGTGTCATTTGACGAACTACATGGTCGGCCTGACTTGCCAGGAACTCTCAAAGCGTTGGCAAAGGGATTGGTATCAACCGATTCACTTGGTGTGTATGTCTGTGGGCCGGATACTATGCAGAATGATGTTCGAAACTCGGTCGCATCTTTGAACTTGGATATTCTCGGGGGTGCTGATTCTGCGGGAGTTTACCTACACTCTGAACACTTCTCCTGGGCGTAAGCATGGTATAGGCCCAAGGTGTCAAGTTGGACTACGATAGAGGTCAGTCGGAGTCATCTGTGACATCAAATACAAACCAACCCAATTCGTCTCCAAGCTCCGACAACCTCTCCGTATCCCACATGTACGCCCCGCTTGTCCAAAACTCATTAAATCTGCCAGTATCAAAACAAAGTCTCTTGAGTGAATATTTCAGATCAGCACCAACCACCATTGGGCAAGTGTGGCGGTTTTCTTTGAGCTCAAGGAATCGCACATACAAAGACACGATGTGTCTTTCTTGTGTGACATCGTCCATTTCTTGGCAGCTTAGCAGCTGACGGTAGCCTTGTGAGCAAAGAAAGGCTGTGAACTGGAGACTCTCGCGTTGGCCTCTTTGTAGAAATCGCCGCTGTTGAATTCGCGAAGTTGGGTTGTTGTTCTGAAGCCGAGAGAGATGGGTTGTACCCTTGAGTCGGTCATGAATCTGATCCAAGAGCCTCTTATATTCCTTGAATAAGAATACGAAGACTGACTGAAAATCCCTGATACACAGAAGCTTATCTTTGTAGATGAACTTCCATGGAATGTGGAACCTGTATTCATCATATGCCCCACCATAGTCTTGCAACAAGGAGGTGCTGAAATAGAGAGTATGTCGGAATGCCTCAAACAGAACATATGCCTTTTGCATCTGCTGGGTTTCTGCTTCCGATAGCGGTAAAGACAAGGAGAGCCTAGGATGATGCCTCTCTGCCCCCCTAGCTGCCATAGCCTGTGCCATTTCCCAAGCCCTTTTCGAGTAATGGCCTACAAAAACGTCCGCCTCGCGATGGAGGTGATAAATTTCAGACAGGGCACCTAGATTGAACTCTGTTACTGAAAGTTGTACTTGTTCTGATGTCAAGAGTGGCCTGATTACCCTTTCAGCTTGATCCCGGCTCTGTCCATAGAATTTGCGCTCGATGTCTTGTAGGCGATATGCTATGGCCAAATTCCTGAGATATTCATTTGAATACCGAGAAACAAGATCTTGGATAAATGGTCCGAGAATGAAATGCTTGTGCTGAAGGAAAACGCGCCAAATGTAGGGGTCGGCGAGAATCATGGATTGGATATCCGCGGGGGAATCGGTGGTCCTGAGGATCAAGGTGATGAGCTCTACTGGAAGCTTTTCAAAAGGGTTGTTAAACTCCATGGTGTTGTTTGGGATCTGCTGAATGTTGAAAGAGGAACGCGGAGTTATTGGTGTAGGGAGTATTTTGGACTATTTATACCCAAAGGTCAAATATCTGGGTGACTCATAAGTCAAGCTTAAATTAAATAAGCTTCATTATTGACAAAGCCTAAGAAGTTGAATATTAGCTTGGAAACTTTCCGCCTGACGAAGGTTTATGCCAAACATGAGTTTCCGTGCAGGCTGTTCTAAGTTACTTCCAGGGCTGAAAGTATAAAGCTTCCCGATAGCACTGTACTTCAGAACTTATAGTAAAACAACCAAGATCAGGCAGTCATGAAAAGATTCAGCGGTGACAAGTCTCATTTTTAGTTTAATATAGTTTCGATCCTGCCATAGCTGTAAAGACGACTTTGCTGTTTTAACATGCTCGAGCAGCTCTGACCTCTGCACTCGCCTCCTCTCCTTTGCTAACAGACTCCATATACTGTTCGGATGGATGTTGTCTAGTTGCCCATAGACCATCATGGGTCCGGTCAACATAGATCCTATATTCAACACAAAGTACCAGAGTCACCTCCATTTTGTTCTATCTCACCGATGGCTGACGCCCTCTTGGTCATCGCTATCCAGCATTGCTATATAGTTTTATCGAAGAGCTATTGGTTACTGACAAATGCTTTCACCCAATTTCACTCTATATAAGTTGGTGTTAAATAGGCACCTAAATCCAGCTAGGCAATAGCATTTTCTAATTACCTATTAATAAAATAGAAAATAATGTCTGAACATAAAATCCTTAAGAAGAGAGATCTTGAATTCTTGCAGGGATTAAGATAAGAAAATAACCGCCCAACGCGGTGTAATCAGCCGCCACAATGCAGCCAAGGGAGCTGAATATGCCGCTGCAGCCAATACCAGGCCTGCTTTCAAGCACCGAGTATGCGACCAGTACTCCAGGCTGCACTGGCTGTTTGCCTTGCTTTTGTTAGGCAGCAATGCATATGCACTTCCACTCTCTCAGGTCACCCGATCTCACCATGTCCATTCGGAATTGCCCTTCCACCAAACCCCGCTCTGATCTTGCTATCATCTTTGTAACATTGCGATCTATCCAGCCGTCGCTAGCGCCTCGACTGTCAACCACTAGTGAAATATCACAATGACTTCGTCAGACATCACCGCGATGGACGGAAAAGCAGAGGCTCCTCAGTCGCGACTCAGACGGTTTGGAAGAAAGGTTAAAACCAAGATCAGACCAAGACAACGCACGGTACATGGCCCCTTTAAAGAGGCAAACCGCGAAGGTTCAATACACTAACAAATTAGCAAAAATCTCGTCCTAGTTCTAGTAATAGACCTAGCCGTGTTTCGACCTTTTCTGACCCTGCTACTCACAATGCGCTTCCACGCCGTCCGACGATCGAAACCAAAAAGAAAGCTCCACGTACGATCTCGCCTACCGATTCACCTCTATCCGAAAGCCGTGATAAGGCTGAGAGGTCAAAAGAGGGTTCACTCTCTGAAACCAATGATGCCGTGGGCCGTCCCGCCAACGTCTCGCTCTGGGCTCAGGCATACCATGAAGCCAAGGAAGATCCTGATTTCGTAAAACTGCTCGAATCATATAAGGAGTTCCTAGCTAAGCGTTATGGCCTATCGAAAAACGGTACGTGAGCTGACAGTCGATGGAGAATAAGGATTTTGCTGATATTATATCCTCAGAGTCTGCCGAGCTTCTCGAGTCACTTGTCAATCCTACGAGCCAGCAAAGAGATACTCCAATCCAGAAGATAGCGCAAAAGGCCTTGGATGACCTAGAATCGACTCGTCTTGCCTTTCGCATCGGAGATCGAAAGATTGTTGTCCGAGAACAAGTTAAAAACATCTTGGACTTCCTGACAACCTTCAAGAGCGTCATCGGAGCTGCAGCTGCAGCTGAGCCATCTGCATCACTTGCATGGACTGGCGTGATGGCCGCGCTCCCGGTAATTTACACCTACCAGACGAACTGGCATAAGGCTGATCTCTATCCTGAATAGTTCTTAGAGAATATTGTCAAACAGGACGAAAGCGCTGCTGAGGGTTTTGAACGAATCTCCTTCGTCATGGTTCGATACACACTACTCGAGAAAGATCTCTTGCACGAGAAGGCTGAAAGCACCATGCCGTCTGCTGAACATTACCGCGTTATCCAAAGAATTAAGGAAAGAGTTGTCAAGGTCTATGTTACTGTCTACGAGTATCAGATCCGCATCATTCTTCAGTATGCGCACGGAATGTTTCGCAGGATGCTGGGAGACATGGTTCTCCATAACGACTGGAAGAAGATGTCTAAGGATATTGAAGAGAAGGACCGTGAAATTGACCGGGCTGTCAATACTGCGACGCATAGTTCACTGAGGGATGAGCTCAAACGCGTTGACCGCTCCATCAGCGACGCGATGTCCAAGGTAGTGGATTTACACAAAGAGATCTCAGCCAAGATGGATGTATGTTGTTTTCGATCGCACACTGAGTAGCTACTGACAACAAACAGATCAGTATTCTGGATCGTATTCCGTATGTTGAGAACGCCGTCTTCAACTCCGAAGCTGTAGGCAAGCAAGGAAAGTGTCTGCTCGGGACCCAATGCAACGCTCTCAACACCATACAAGCATGGGCAGAGAGCACTGACGGAGAGCCTATATTCTGGCTTGCTGGAATGGCTGGAACGGGGAAGTCTACTATTGCAGCTACTGTTGCCAACTGCCTGCACGAGAGAGTCACTTTCTTCGACCGCAAGCCGGGACTTGACGACCGCACGTTCCTTGGGGCGACATTCTTCTTGAGTCATGAAGACCCCGGCCGCAACACTGTTAAGCACCTCTTTCCCACCATTGCCAAGACCCTCGCGGTGTCATTCCCAGACCTTGGAGAGCAGATCAGCCAAAGTATCTATCGTGATACAACGGTTGGCTACAAGAGGCTTGTTGAGCAGATGCGGAATCTCATTTCCGAGCCCTTGGATGCAGTGAGCAAGGCTCTTGTGGTAGCCGTTCGCCTAATTATTGTCATTGACTCTGTCGATGAGTGCGCAGACACTTCCGAAGCTGAGAATCTCCTGGAGCTTTTACTGAGCTTAGGAAGGTTCCATTCCTTGGACGTCAGAGTCTTGGTCGTCAGCCGACCCGAGAAATACATCTCTCAGATCTTAGATGACTCCAGATTCAGAGTGAAGAAATACACCTTGGAAAAGATTCCACGACAGGTCGATGGCTTGGATCTTGATGACATTACAAAGTTCATGCGATTGAGAATCGAGGATATCACCAAACGCCGTCATTTTCCAAAAGGGTGGTGTACGGACGATGCTATGAGTCTACTTGTTGAGAGGGCTGGCGGCCTGTTTATCTACGCTGCTACAGCATGCAGGTTCCTCGACATGACAGATGACGATGAGATCCAATATTCGCGATTGGCGGGGCTGATTGGGGGCACAACTGATCATGGCACACCTGAAGCACGCCTGGACGAAATATATCGTAAGGTTCTTGCCTTTCCCACAAGGAATATGTCTAAAATTGAGAAGAATATTGTCTTCTCAAGGTATAGATGTATCCTCGGCCTAATCGCACTGGTGTTTGAACCACCGTCGGTAGTGACCATCGAAAACCTAATGCCGCTCAAGAAGAGTATTCGAAAGACTCTTGAGGACTTTGGTTCGATCCTGGAGGTTCCCCCAGACAACCAATCTCCCGTGAGCTTCCACCATCTGTCCTTCCGTGATTTTCTCCTTGACGAGACACGATCTGGAAATGAATTCTCAACTGATTCTGAGGGAACTCACTCGCAACTATTCCTTGAATGCCTCTCTATCCTAGACGAAAGCCTTCACCAGGACATGTGCGGGCTAGTTCACCCCGGTACCCTTGCCTCTGATATCCCGAAAAGCCGAGTTAACGAACGCATACCGCAACATATCAGATATGCTTGTCTATACTGGTCACGCCATCTGTTGAAGCTCAGTAATTTCAAGTCACCATCAGCCAATCTCGACGATGCTGGCGATGTTTACAAATTCCTTTCTACTAAGATCTTGTACTGGCTGGAAGTCTTAAGTCTACTGGGCGAGTACCACCAAGCAATTTCAATCATAAAACACCTTCAGTCTCTATTAAAAGTGAGTCAATGATTGCTACTAGGCCAGTCAATAATACTAATGTTTCTCTATTAGCCTGCAACATCACCCAAACTATCTTCATTTCTTCAAGACGCCTATCGCTTCGTTCTCAGCAATACCGATACTATCACCCAAGCACCTCTCCAGACGTACTGCTCTGCTCTTATTTTCACCCCGAGTAAGAGCATCATTCGTACCAGATTCTTGAACCTTATTCCATCATGGATCGCAAGTTATCCAGATTGGGGAGATGAGTGGGGACCCGAGCTCATGGCGTTGAGTGGGAGAACTCGTCAGTTTGATATATCTAGTGATGGGAACACCTTGGCGTCTGCAGATTTTCAGGGAACAACAACAGTGTGGGATATCACCACCGGATTTGAGATGGCGAAATTCCATCATCCGTCTGAGACTTTCAGGGTCGCCATATGCCGAGACAGTACGACGATAGCATCTCTTCTTCGAGATCGAACAGTCTCAATACGGTCACTTAGGACAGAAGGTGAAGCTATAATAACTGGCACCAACAAGCGATTTCGATCCATTGTTGCCTCACCCACGCAGGACGTTTTGGCATTGATGACAGGAGACTACGTGATCCAGCTATGGGACTTGAAAAGCTTTAAGATCATGAAGCAAATTACCTTCGATGAAGGATACAGTTCCTACAATACTCCGCTTGTGTTTTCACCTTGTGGGCAAGTGTTGGTAGCAGGGTGTGGAGAAGCAACTCCTGGAGGGATATTGATGTGGAATCTACAAGCTCAGACAAGACACAAAATTCAGAAACACAAACAAGCAGTTAGAGAAATTGCCATTTCGCCTGATGGTGAGAAAGTGGCTTCTTCTGATGGCGGTGGAAGTCTCAAAGTCTGGAGCAAGGCGACCGAAGACACACAAAGCGAAATTGAGATCGATGACTTGATCTTTTCAATTGCTTGGCATCCGCATAAGCTGTCGATACTGGCTCTTGGGATTTCGGGATCTTCTATTCAATTGTGCAACATAGCCAAAAACCCAGCGCAAATGATATATCACATCGACTTGCCTGGTACAGTTACAGTTCCACTTCGTGGCTTAGCCTTCTCAGGAAGACATTCAATCCTGGCATCAGGAGACTCCAATGGCTATATACAATTACGGGATGCCGAGATCGCAAGTCCAGTTGTTGCGAGAAAGGCAATGATAGCGTCTCTTTATTTCCTAAGTGGGGATGGAAACATGGTGCTGGTAGTCTCGGAGACCATGGCCGAAATGTTGGACCTTGTGACAGGAACCCGAAGGATCTTTCTTACCGACATACGAAAAGTTGCATACTCAACAGCTCAAGATCTTTTTGCTTTCTGTTTAAAGAATAACACAATTCAGTTCTGGGATGGTACACTTACAAACTTGATTAGAACCTTCTCTCAATTCACGGACGTATTCTTTGCCAAGAGCAACAACCTTGTGGTTCTCTTATCCCGCAACAAAGCCTTGCTCCTGGAAAATCATACGCTTAACTTCCGGTTGCAAATTGACCTCCCGGGTGAATGGGTACCAGACAATGTGCCTATTTTTACCAGCCAAGCAATTGGTCTTGTGACCAAGGGTGAGGAAGAAGGATCTGAAAAGATTTGGCTCTTTCGATCGGACAACGGCGAAGTGGTGCCTGGTTTTCCTCATTTCAGGATCTTGAGTGATGATGAACACTGGGCGACTACAAGATCTGTATTCATGTCGCCAGATGGTCAGCTCATGATTTATAAAACCACAGATGGAAACAATGGCATTTGTCTTGTGGCGGTTAGGGTTGAGGCAGGCTATAAGAAAGCATTACTTTCTATCGGCGAGGAACAGATATACACTTCACCCGAGTTCTCACCCACGGCAAGCCATGTCATGTTGGGAACGAAGTCTGGGACCATTTTCATATGGGACATGAAGACCATGGCTTTAGTAAAACAACTGACCACTGGAAAGTTTCCAATAGGTGCACTCCACTATTGTACAAAAGAAAGGATAATAGTTGTAATTGGAACCAGTCAAGGGATAGAATATCAATCATGGGATGTGGAAAAAGGAAAATTACTGCAAAAGCAGGAAATCGACGAAAGTATCTGGAGGGTTTCACCAGGTTCGCGTGCCGAAATTGAGCGTCAACATTTCACCTCCAAGGGAGGGTGGCTTCCGTTGCCAAGAGGGGATAACACTACCTTTTGCAGCTCTCTTGCTAGGAGAGACCCATGTCTTTTGGATGTTCAAGACGGTTGGATATGGCAAGGTAATGACAAGCTTGTCCGTCTCCCACCAGAGTTTGCCCACAGTTGGATGGAAATTGACTATGATTTCATGTCTCGCATCAATGTCGATTTTCCAGTGAAGGCAGTGAGCGGAGATAGGATTATAATTGGGCTTAGATCTGGTAACTTGGCCATGTTCAAGTTTGATAAGTCGAAGATACCCTTCAGGAAATAAGAGAATATACCAAGAGTATCAGCTAGATACGTTCCTCAAGATATTAACACTCATCTCTAGTAGGAAATAAATAGTCCAGATCATTAGAAGAGGCATTTAGAAACCATAGTTGTACTAACTCGTAGCATTCTAAAAAGGCTCTGCATTTGGAAGAATTATGATTCCAGCTGTCATTCCTATTTCGCTGCCCCTATCCACCGTTTTCTACTCGATCGGTCTCCTGACTGCGATTCCAGCGACATATGTATTCTAATCCAGGCCCACGCCCTTGGGGGAGCTAGACACTAGATTTCCTAGGCCATTAGTACACCCCGTAAACACATGTATTACGTTCGTATTCCTTTCGACTCAAAGTAACAGACAGAGGTTCTTTAATATTAGGCAACATATACACTACATTTAGGTGCACGGCTCAATATAGAGTTTTCTAAAATACTAATTAGTGCTTTAGTATTTTTAGTTAGCTGAGGTATAATCTGTAAAATTTGAATGCGAAGTTAAGATTTTCCGAAGGCACTGTAAGCGTATACAAAACTAAACTAATTTTTAACCCTGGCTTAATATTATAACTCTGTTATTTCAGCCTCGGGACCTGGCCAGCTGAGAACGGAGCAGACGGGAGATCACCATCAAGAAAGCTTCCAACAAGACCTGCGTAATACCCTGCATACTGAAACAAGTGCCCGTGGCCACTGCTCGGAAACATGACAAAATTGGCTCTGGAGAGTTGCCTCGCAAGAACGAAAGAATTCTGCGTCGGGACAATAAGATCGTTATCGCCGCAAGTAACGAGAGCATCCTTCTGTATGGTTTGTAAAAGAGCATATGGGAGCGGATCTGCATCCCAGGTAAGGTATGCCTGAGTCAGATTGAGAAGAGGCTTTCCAGTAGTGAATAGGGCAATCTCAGGTTCACCATTTTTCCCAGAAACACCAGCTCTTGATGAAGTGCTCCTATTAAACCAAGCGGCGCCTTCATCTCCTGTAGTGAGAGGAAAGAAAGCGTCGATAGTGGCTGGGCCAGGAGTAGGGTTGAAGACAGTAGACTGGACCTCATTCATAGGGCGCACCAATCCAGCTCCAAGACTGGGACCAGTACCAGCGAGAACCAATTTTCGAACAGTATCAGGGGAATCAAGGGCAAGTTGTTGCGCGATATATCCTCCCATCGAGAAGCCCAGGACGTCAACTTCCTTGACACTAAGCTTTAGGAGCAGAACGTTGAGAAAGGCGAGGAGATTGATTGCAAAGCCCTTGATGCTTGTCGCAACGGGTCCTTTGCTATGGCCGAGGCCAGCGTAGTCATAGGTGATAAGCTGACGGCCTGTAGCAGTGAGGCTGTTGATCAGCTCAGGATCCCAGGTATCGATGGTGGATCGGACGTGGTTGAGCATGAGAAGTGGAGGCTGAGAACTGTTCGACTTGCCGATGAGACGATAGGCAAAGTCAATCCCATCAGCATTAAGGAACAAAGTCTTTGCAGTTTCTTGAGTTGACATGTTGTAGATGTTAGTGGGAAAGGTGAAGGGATTTGTTCAATCGGATAACAGACATGTTGATCGGGTTAAATACAATTCATGGGCCACCTCTGTTCATTAGAAGATTTTCTTCTTGGGTACTTCATTAAACCAGTTTTTTAATATTCCCTTGCCGTATAGGTGGCTGTGCACTGTAGCTTTTAGCTGAAAGGAAGATGCAGGTGAGACGCCGCTTACTGACGTGCGGCAATATATGGCCAGAAACGGGATTCTCACTAAGCATATCAGTAATCGTGCCGATACTAGAGCAATGTTCGGTGTATTTGTCTAATAAGTCGGAGAATTATTACTTTAATCCCAAAGCCTGCTTTTTACTTTAGAAACTAGACATAAAATACAACTACAGCTCATTTCCAGTTCTGACTATCTCTCAGCCTCGGCAACATTTGTCAAGAGTCCAGTCTTGATATCATATGCTAAGCCCATAATCTGGGTGCCTGGAATGATGAATGGACAATCTCGAAGGAATGCAACATCATGGTGAAGACTCTTTTCGATTCTACCCTCATTTAGTATAATTCTATCACAAGGGCATTATTGAAACTTACGACCCTTGATCTATCTCACCGTAGCGAGATTCGGCAATGGCATTCTCCTCCTCAGGTGCAATCTTCAGCATTGCCGCTCTAATATCTGCATCGCTATAATGTGACATACCGCAGTCTATTCCATAGAAGATCAGTAATAAGCACGGTAGCTCTCAGTGAAACAGGCACATGTCCTAACCGTTGTGGTGAACTACCAGAATTGTTTTGGCAGCTCCGATTGTTTGCAAGGCAGAAATGGTTCTGACAGCATCCATAGCCCGCCCTCCTGCATTTCGAATCATGGTGACACGGCCACCAAAGCTTGCGTCAAGACCGAATATCTTGTAGGGGTCCAAGCGAGGGTCGGAACAGCTGATGATGATGAAGCCTGGGCGTACAGCTTTGAGCGCTACTTTTAAGTCGGGGGGTGGTTGATGGGCTCTGGCTAGCTCGCTACAAATTGGTCATTAACTCGGGTGCCGTGTGCGGGCTGGAAATGTTTCACATACTCGTTCCTGCGTAAAAGCTCTTTGAAGGCATCGTGTTGGTTCATTTTGGTCGACAGAAAGCTCGAGGGTAGTGCTTAATAGAAAAGGTATACTCTTGACTATTGATCGACAAGCAAGTGGTATTCGGTGTAGTAGAATTAGACAAGGCGCTAGTTGTATAGCAGGCAATCGGATACGGTCAAAGGTCTGGGCTAATTATTACTTGCAGTGAATCTTTGTCTATTATAGCCTTTAAATACTGTAATATTGCCTGCCATATTTATAACTTAGTGATTGCTGTTGTTATTCCGTGGCCGAGTAAATGAAATAGTGCTGAATTTAATAAGTAATCAGATGCTGACAACACATTTGCGGTCAGCACTATTTCTACCAATTGGTCAGCCATGACATCACTCCCTACCCGTCAATCCGTCCTAGAATGCCGCAATGTCCGCAAATCAGGAATATCATAAACCTCCAATACCGCAAAATCACCGTGGCTTTACCGAAAGTCCCGCGAACGACGCATTTTCGTATTACTATTCCACGCTATCTATTTCTTCGCGCGTGGTCCCTTGATATTCTGCCTCGGCATTATCAACTGAGAGCATTTCTCGGATTCGGTAGCTGCTTGGCCATCACATTGCGCGACAGGTAGTAAGAGGGAAATCGCGGACGTTTACTAATTAAATGCGGTACGCAGATCTAGCAGCAGCCTCCCAGAATATCACAGGATTCGAAGCTAGATTCGTCGACGTAACTATAAAAATGTGTGGATGTCGCCGATGTAGTCAACACTGAGCTTGTAATCCGCCGGAGATTTGGGAATGTCGGTTTCCTTGCCGATGAAGAAGTGGACACTGTAACTGATTCCGCTCAAGGCGAATCGATTGTAGATGACGTTGATGACATAGTCATTGTCGAGACCTTCAATCTTTTGCGTGGAACCAACCTTGTGGAGAACTCTTCGCAGGACTCCGTATTTCTCAGTGAGGCACTTCTGAACAAGCTCAAGAGGAGCAGTGCCAGAGGAGCCTGTCTCAGGCGCGAGATCAGGGTACGTGTATCCAAGCGATGTCCAATACCTGACGCCATCAGAGTTCCAGTTGGTAAAATTGGTATCGCTATGGAATGGGTGGAGGTTATCCTGGGCGGTGGGATCGGTATCGGCTGTAGCCCCAGTGAACCACTGATCTTTTCCATTGTTATACTGATAGATGGCAAACTGACGGTCAACGTTGCAGTGATGCAGCCAGAAGATAGGGTCGTAGGCAGCAGTACCAAGATCAGACATATGGCCATATGAGTTATTGGCTGGCCCGGTACCAGTTTGTTGAGATGGGTCCAAGTTCCATCCTAGACCTCCTACCAAGACATGGATATAGTTGTGGATCATCTCAAGAGACAGCCAGCAATTGGGCTCATTGCCGCCATGGGCGGTAGTGGCGAACTCGGCGTAGTTGTCGAAGTTGGATGGAACGAAGAGTCGGCTGACTTTATCCAGAATTGAACAGTTGAAGCCAGTAGGAATGTCTTGGTTAGGGCCAACTTTGATCACTGCCCAATTGGGGTCTTGCAGTGCCAGGTCAACCAAGTGATTGTTCTGAATGCCAGCGGTCTGCTGGGGTGTCAAGACATCTTGGTTGTTGAGACTGTTACTAAGACCCCATCTGCTGGTGCCAGAGGTATAAGCCATCTGAAAGGCTTGAAGTTAGTAATAGACGATGGGGCTTTGCTGAGAGGATGACTTACAGGGGGGTCGTTGAAGATAGTCCACTGCCCGAGACTAGACCGATCGTTGAACAGAGGAACTGAACCCGCCTTCTGGAAGGTCGAGATAGCGCCCGTGCTGAACTGGGACAGCGGGTTGGAGGTAGTAATAACGGTCTTGCCATAGAATTCCACGATGGATACATTATCTCCTCGAACAACAGACGGAACACTGGGATCCGCAGCCCAATCCCTGTATGGCAACCGCCAGATATTAGCCGCTTCCTGCCACACAGTCTGTTGAGAGCCAGTGACTTGAGGCACGATCTCCGAGTTCATGATCTCCCAGAGTCGCTGCTCAAACAACAGCACATACACGCGATGCCAAGTGGAGAAAAGGATAGAGATGTGCGGACAGTAGAAATCAGGAGTGATGTCCGCCGAAGCGTAGTTACCGTTATAAGACTTGCTCGCCCCCATCGGGACTGGGTCATTGTCCCAGGGAATGGCAGGAAGACCGTGAATACCAGCGACCTGGAAGTAGGATCTGACATCTGTATGGCCTGGAAGATCTGCAGGGCTCGGATGTAGAGAGAGAATTGGATGGGGTTGCTACTTGCCCAGGCGTTGATTTCAGGCCGTGGATGGACTTGGCCGTCGGCTTTGATGCCGGTGATGGGAAGGGAAGAGAAGCCAGACATTGTGATAAAATTGGTTCTCTGGACATCAGATAAATTGATGGTTGAATGTGTAATGACAATGATTAGCTTTGTAGATAAAAAGAAACATTTATTACATTTCTCCAGCTTCTTGCTTCGGTGGAGGTGATCATGAGCCACTGAGGTCGCCACGTCAACCTGCCCTTGCGTTCCGTTACAAGAAGATCTTACGATAATCGCAGGCAGGTAATTATTTCCGAATAAGCCTATCACATGGAACTGAGACCTGCATGAAGATGCAATCAATGATTAATTTACTTTAGATATATATGTTTAATTATCTTACAAACCCGAACAACATACTGGGACACGCAGTCGCGATGACAGAAGGTATAATTATCTTCTAATACTAGCCTTTCCCTGCTACTTTTGTAGGTCTAGGTATAGCCAGAGATCCATTAAAGCGCTCCCAAGTATATTTTCTCAGGTTCTCAAACTTGCGGCATGTGTGAATCTGTGCTGAGTCTACATACTGGTGCTTAAGATTCTCTCTGTATGATGATGGTATCAAAGTTGCCGTACTTGAGCATTGTAATGTCTGACGTATGTGGTTGATACAGTGGTCTAGTAAATATTGATGTTAGAAATATATTCTGTATCGGATCAGGGATACATACAAGTATGTTCAATTCCGTGGAAGACCGTAGGGTGATAATAGTCAGGAGATAAAGCCATTCGGATCTGATTCTACCTTACAGTTAGTTTATATACTATTATAGAATTAACGATAATACCAACCAGACAGTGAAGGCTATGAAAGACATCGAACCTACTCACAGTTAGCAATGTTCACCTTGTTACGTTTGTTCTTACCCCCCAGTGAAACCTCCTTCAACTTGATCCATATACACCTTATATCCGGGTCCCCAGACCTTCTTAGCCTCTTCTTCGGATATTGAGAAATAACGCCCTTTAAGGAGTTTGTCCCATGCTGAGTCGATATCTGGGTGAGGGTTGCCGACATATACAGGTTCCAGCGGGTCAAGGATCAACACCTCGGTCCCATTCGACAGGAACTTGACATTCCCGTTAAATTTCTTTTGTTCAAGCTCTATCAATTTCGGAGGCACTATGTAAATTAGTAAACTGCTGGGCTTTCAGTAAGAAAATGCAAACTTACAGATGCTTTCAGTATTAAAGCCGGTTTCATATGAGCCGTACGATTTAAAATCCCTCCTCCAGTGTCCATTGATCAGCATACCAGAAAACAGACCGATACAAAGCGTGAGAAATGACAGAAGAAAGGTCATTATAGAGTGTCGACGGCTTGGCCTGGAGATGTAGATTCCATCTTGCGAGTTCTGCGAGTCGTCTTGGGGGACTGAGGAATAGCTACCCACTTCCATTGCTAAAGAGTGTACGTTAGAGGGGTGTTACGTTAACTCAAGGGTAGGGTAAAATGAAATATATACTATGCTTCCTCCTGGAACTTCTGTTTCAACCCCCACCCTTTAAATGCTACATTGCCTTATGGCTAGTCTAGTTAATCCACGTGGGGGTGTTCCTTTTTTCATGCCCTTCTCGTGCGGGCGTTAGGAAGTTTAAGTTTATTACTCCCTTTTCCCGTGAGCCAGTCATACCCGCATAGCCGGCTGTGCGGTTGTAAGCACCCTTTCTCGCGCCGACCCGTGCCGAGGCTGTCAAAGTCCAAAATGCCACGTAATGGATACATTAAAACTTACTTAAATTAGCTAAAAAGCTTATCTTAAGCAATTCTATAAGCGGTTAGTATGCCATCTGAGGTATGTTTTAAGAAATCGATCTTAGACGTGGCTTCGGCAGACCACGCGCCATGCCTTGAAAATTACTTGAAGGAGGATAAAGCCTTCTCAACACTCACTTTCAAGGGATGTTACTACATTGTTAAGCCAGGGTCCTTCAGGGGTACTAATGGATCCTTTGTAATATGGATAGCCGGAATAGGCATTTGTTGCCGCTTTGACATTGTAATTTTAACCCTCATTTTGGTAGGTTTCGTAAGGAACACAGCTTAACAGCACTATCAACACAATTAAGTAAATCCCTTGATATTACTTGTAGCTTACAAGCTAGATGTGTTATTTGCAGTTAAGAGCTGTGGATGAGAACTCAGATCACCACGGAGAACTTGGTTACTTTTAGATCAGCCTATTGCTCTCCTGCAAGAGTGTAAGCTTGCGAGGCGCGTCTGATCGCGGCAAGGGTCCGCGGAGATATCTATTCGGCTTATCATAGTGTCTCACGGCGCAGGGTCCTTTTGGTCGTGCCGTGAGGAACTGCCGAGAAACATTGCTTTACCGGTAAATGCACAAGCCTTTGCCTCCGTAATTCACATATACGACGTAGGGCGTGCGGTTTGTATAACCTTATGGCTAGCCCTACCTCTAAACATACTCCAGGTAGCACACCGACTGTCTATACAATTGCCTAATATAAGCTCTCGGCCTATTATCTGTTTAAGTTGTATGCCGACAATATGAATTCTTATATACGAGAGCTTAACGCAGGGGACAGTTCCTTACCACGAGGGTTTATTACGGTGTTGTGATGTGCGTTGTGAGGAAGGAATCGGCATGCTGCGTTCATATGGGCACATATACGCTTCCAGTCACAAGTCCTGATTGCAAAAAACACCTCTGGCTCAAAATGTAAATATGTAAAAGTGGTATTTGTATGGCGAAATCCGGTCTCCGGGATCTAATAGCAAAAGACGATGTAGAGAGAACGCTTTGTACTCTTTTAGCTAACTTTGTTCGTGTACATCAAGTGGCCCCTTCCCCTTTCATAAAGTGCTTTCGGCAGTTAGATATTAAAAAAGAAAAGAGAAAAAGATCAGGGTTAAGACTTGTTTTGCTTTTGTTTGATAACTACCGGCAGATACAGAAATTATGCTTTGCCTTAATTGTCTACTATGCTCATGCCGGAATCCCGATATTTTCAAATAGTTGTGTTTAACTCTTCCGTCATGTCCAGACTCTCCCGATCTACATAAGAATGCAAAATCCCTACAACCTCTAGAATATCATTATTATCCTGGCTCTACTAGAACTAACTAAATCCTTGATCAGAACACCAAACACTTCCTTTTCCCTACTGGATCTACATCCCGCAACATGAAATTCACTATCATCATTCTTGCTTCCTTTACAGCCACCTCTATGGCGATGTTTGCCATTCCAGGTAACTTAAGAGGGCGCCAAACCACCTGTGCGAGGGGAGGCGGCGGATCAGCAGGTGACCTGGAATGCTGCGATATGCTTAAAGGAAAGGGATGCATCGTAAGTTACTCTGGCCACTCTCGGTTTCATCCCCTGCTGACTTCAACTTTAGTGCCAGTCGGAAGCAGGAGTAAGTATTTAGCAACACTAGGGCAGTTTGTCTTCTAACCTCTGTTTAGTGCTGCGATGAGGACTGTGATACCTCTCCGATTGACAAGAGACAAACTAAGGTGGAAGCCGTAGTTGTTGAGCGAAGGGACATGGCGGAGCAGGCTTCTGGTTAGGCGGCCAAGCCGGATGTTGCTCAAGGTGCAGCACTTAGGCAAGCTGCTCAGGCCACTGCGGGAAAGCGGCTGGTTTGAGAGGCACCTTGGAATAACTTAGCCAGGTCTTTGGACTGGCTGGGGTAGCTATGTAAATTGAGGTTCAGGGGGCTAATAGTTAGGAGTTTGTTTTCTCCGGGTACTCCGGTTTTTTCTCTTATATTAGCCCTAGTTTATGCAACTCTTGTTATTACTATCTTCACTGCCGACTTCATATGGAGAGTGTGAGCGGGTTACGTGGCTTACCACATAATTTACTTGATTTAAGGCCCTTTGACCTTTTGTCGACTAAACTTGTATAAAGTAAAAGAAGCCCTTGTCACTACTGCGAGCGTAGATGAGCGTCGCGTAGCTGAATCACGAGACAAGGAGATGGCAGAAGTAGTAGCCCTCTCGTAAGTATTACAATCGCTCCAGGCATTCTTGGGCGCAGTGAAACAGCGAGCATGTAGTTCAGTATCAATGAGGACAGGGTATGATTGCCAGAATTGTCTATAGCCGCGTTGGCCGCCCTCTGCAGTTGCGCGGGACTGACGGAGTCTCTCCGAGGGTTCCAGCAAGCAGGAGACAAACCATCCTAAGCGGTGAAAAAAGACCCCCGAGTCCTGCAGCAGCTACGTATAATCATCATCTGGCATCTCGTGATTTAGTATCAGCGTTATGATAGTGTCAGTTGGACAGAAGGCTCGCTGTTCTGCCTATGATCTTACTCCTGACCGGCGTAATTCGTCGTTAATCGCAAGCCTCCGCGGCTTGGTCGACTCAGGCAGCACTTAAACTCGCTGGTGCCAGCGATGCCACACTCTTCTATCATTCTATCCAAGTCATGAAGGGTTCAGGCACTAAAGCGGTGTACCGAGGTTCAACATTGCTTACTGCCGGCAATTAGCCAGGCATTGTAGTATAATGTCTAAGTTACGAGCTAGCTGGGTTATTTGCTGTCAAGACGTATGGCCGAGAGCTTAAATCAGCAAAGAGAACTCAGTACACTGCCGGAGTTTGTCTCTAGCTTAATCCCTGTTTTAGTTATAAAATGCCCTTGTCTAGTAACAGGGGTTTTAGAAACGCCAGCATTTTCGGCAGTTATTTAAGAGTTTAAAATTATATCCTCTCTATTATAAAAGTCAGCCAGCTTTCCGCTTATATTCTCTCATCTTTACAACATAGAACACAACCTATTCAGCTACTTATTATCACTACCTGAATTTTCTATATCTCTGTTTCCACCTCCTTTGAACATGAGACTCTCTACTATATTGTCGCTAGCTTTTGCTACTCTAGCACTTAGTGCTTCAAACGAGTTCGAGAAGCGGAGAGGGCCTATTATCAACTCAAATTGTTGTTCAATTGCTTGTCCGAGAGTATGCGATGAATCCCCCGTAAGTGTTTTCTCCTTTCATTTCTGTATTTGTTGCAAGGAGAGGATTTTAATGCGTTTTTATAGGTTGATTGTGACCCTTCGAATCCTCCGGGCAAATGTGAAGCATGCGTTCAAAACTGCGTAAGCATTCTCCCTTTCTAGGCATTGGCTGGCAGTAATAATATTAATCTATAAAATAGATTAATTCTAGAAATAGCAACTGTGATGTAAGTATTCTACCCTCTTGGTTTGAAGGCATAGCTAGCTGTAATAATACTAATACATTTTATAGAAATCTTGTGTAAGTATTTCCTCTTACAATTTGTAGGTATTATCTGCCTAATATAATACTAATGTACCTTATAGTAAGCAAGCGTTTCTCTTTTAAAAGGGTAGTTATTATAGGTAGTATGTTTTTGGAGGATGGTAAGCACTCAATCGTTGTATGGAGTTCTCTTTGGAGTTTAAGCTCGGCCGATTGTTTGCAGGATCTTGTATTTATTCATAAGTAAACAAAAATGATGCAGTTCTGCAACATGCCCAACCAGGACCTTCAATGGTCAGGCGACTGGATCTACAACGGATCGCCAGTACCTTGGCGATGATGCGGGGAATCTTCATTGCCCGATGCTTGGCTGAAAAGATCCGGCCCGCTGTCGCTGGTCTTTTAAAATGGCCAAATGTATTAGAAACACCTCAGTATAACTTGAATGGTGACAAGGAGTAGATCTTAAGAAGGCCGTGGACGACAGGACATAGCATGAAGAGAGGTGGCGGACTCCAGAGGATCTACTATGACGAGGATGAAAACACCGTGCAATGGAGGGATGGCATTTCAGAAGAGGCAAAGTTTACAGTTGCGGGCAAACCTTATTATTATAAGAAGGCTGAGCTCACCTGCGTCATCGCGCCGCAGATTGGCACAGGTAAAATCGCCATCACGACGGAGCTCAAAACAGATACCCAACGTACAATCAAATCCCATCTTGGATCCAGATGTTCAACCTGTAGGCAAGATCCAGTCACAGACGCGAGGTTGCTAGTCAGAGTCGAATCGAAGAAGCCGGTTGTCGATGTCAACATCGTTAAATGTAGTGCAAAGGTTGACGACACCGGGCAGGCAGCTGAGCAGTGGGAGCGATGGCTACAGGAGATGGCGTAAGGTAGGAAGAAGTCGCCTCTAGAGGAGAGAATTGAAGAACGCGTTGAGATGTATGAATCTGAGCTAGGGAGCATGGCGCATAATTCGGAGGAGGTGTTGAACCAGCAGAGGAGGTTTAGCTTTCATGGCGGTGGAACTTTTTTGATACGAAAAATCCAATCTTCTCAAAAGGGGGGGATTTACTGATTGGTCTCACTTTGAGAGATGGAGAATAGTATGGCTACTTTGGCGAACCAAAAGCCTCTTGTAACCTCTCAAGCCTATCACATTATCTAACAGCTGCATCCGCAAGAGCGGGAGACCCAACAGTTGTTACCGCAGGCATGGGTGATCTTGTTTGTTCCGCAATCTTCGTACTTGTCACATTTGTTCCATGGACCACCTCCCATACCAGACGCAGTCCAGCACCACTGGCCACTCCTCGACTTTCCACATTGTTTCCAGCAATACCCTCGAGAGCATCCATAGGGAGCTTTGTAGTAGCAAGCCCTTTCTTCAAACAGGCTGGCCGAAGGGGCAGCAGTCGTGTCAGGATCAAAATCCTCTTCTTCCATGGGGGCCAAAGACGCTCCCTCAAGAGGGTCCATGGTTCGGTTGCGACCCATTGGATGGTTGGCGCACAGGCGTAGGTCTGAAGGCTCTACCCCTTCGGGAAGGTCTCCTGGTGCGATGTTGAGAATGCCGAGATCGCCACATATGGCTGCTGCCCCGGCGGCAGGTGACGCTGGAGTTGCTGCGGAGGACGCCATCGCGGCGTAGGCAAGTGCTAGGAATGCGTGGTTGAAGTACTTCATGATGAATTATATATCAGGGGATAAATGTTGGTGATAACTTGAGGAGATGCTTGTACTTCTGAGGGTCTGAGGTCGATTTTTTCATTGATGTTCCAGGCACGAGTAAAGTATATTTATACCAAGTAAAGCCGCTCTTTTTCAAGGCAGGACGGGATTGCGCTTTGATTCTGGATTTCAATGGGATGAGTGGATTGTGGATACGACGTGATGAGAGAAGCGAGGTTTATGCAGTTGGTTCAACATCAGCACGCTGCTCGCGATGGTGGCTTAAAGCTCACCGCTACAGGCGCTTTACCAGAGAAATACGGAGACATACATTGCTCTGGGGTCTACTTGAGCAATGAAAAGTAGATCAGAATATAGCCTCTGGAGATACAAATACTTATTTATTGCAATTTGAGGTCTGATCTAAATAGTATCTTGTAAATCATTCAAAGTATGTTTTAAACTCTATACAAATGCTAACCTTCAAACAGTGGGCCCAATTAAAAAAACCGGGGAGCTCAAGCCGGTTTTTCGTGCCTCGAAGAGAAAGTGGGTTGTCATATCATTTCGCTGGCCTCCAGGTCAAAGAGCTCACAAAGGTGGAGAAGGTAGGCCAGCTGAGATGAGTATTATAGGACAGAATCAGCCAATATCCCTATATGGAAACTCGTTCGTCCCTATTTTGATGTTGGTTGTTGGTAGGAGGTTTGAAAGCCTGTAAACAGTCATTTGTGAGACATACCTATACGAGGTCATCAGACGTGGTCAAAGCGATCAAGGGTCTGTGGTAGTCTAGATCGCTCTAATGACCCGGGCGGGAACCAGTAGCGAGTTTGTTTGAACTACCGAACGAACTTAATAGGCTCGCTGTTTATGCCTCATGGGTCTATCTCATCCTGACCCTTGAGTGCAGCCATGTAACCAACAACCAACAGACAATATCCCATATTAGCAGGAAAGGAGGAGGAAAAAATTACACTTGTGCTCTTGTATCACTTCTCTCTTTGGAAAGGAATTTTAAAACATCAACTGAGCCTTTTTGGAGTTTTACATTTGGCCTCTCTATCTTGACTTCAAGATGTTCATCTCTAGGCTGGCCACCATTGCATCTTACGTGTGTTTAAGTACAGCAACCACTGGTAAGGGATCTAAGCTATGTGCCTCAATTTCTTTTACTAATTTATCTAGTTACTTACAGCGGGTTTTACGATGATGATACCGCCTCCGTCACCGAGCTAGCATGCTGGAAAGGCAGCCAGATCCTCGAAGGTCAAGACTGGACGAAGCTAGGTGAAGTCACGTATCAAATAGCTGGCTACGAAGGCGTCGATGGTCCGAACTCTCCATTATGCGGCTCCTGCTGGTCGCTCAGTTATGGAGATACGAGTCGATCCGTTCTTGTTCTCAATAGCGCTCAAGCTGGGTCTGGATTTGAGACTTCGCTCACGGTGATGAATTCCCTTACGGGTGGCAAGGCTGAGCAGCTTGGTCGTGTGAATGTTACCTCGTACCAGACGGAGCTTCTGGATTGTGGTGTCGCGACCGAACCTACAGAGGAGGAGCGCAAAATGGTCGCCGGAGGGAATTGGTACTCAAACTGGTTTTATGACAACTTTACCTAAGCTTCATCAGCTGCTTAGGCTAGACTATGAAGAGTTTCTGATAACTTAGGGTAGTTTAGGGTACTATCTTCACGCGAGCGCCATACGCCCACTTTTCGGCGCGGCGAGGAAAAGGTTGCGTTGGTGGAGGATTTAGCGAAAACTGCCTGACGTATTGCCTGGTACTCGGATCGTGACAGGGCACACGGAATGATGAAAAAGGCGGGATATATAATGGCGAGCAAATGCCAATACGAATGCGAGAGGATTGATGATGAATTTAATAATGGTTGGTTGTTAATTGATGAGAAGATGGTGATAGTGGGGAATATGAACAAGTTCAAAGTTCCTAACAGATATAAGCCAGTCTATTAAAGATAAAGCCCTATTACTTCTACTACTACTAATAGTAATAGTGATTGTTTTAATAATTATTTTACAAAGCTATAGACTCAAGCCTTTTTACCAGCATCTGAAGGGGCTGAACAACATTACCATATACCGCAGATTGGAGACTAGCCTGGCCAAGGTCTGTACTGCAACCAAAGTTACACTGCAGACACATTTGAGCAATACATTGATACTCCTTACCCATAACTGTCGTTTGACTAGCTAGTCGTCTCGCTGTGAGTATGTCGTCAGGGTCTTGACTCCGTCTCAATTTCGCCAACGGCCTCCAATGACCAATCTCAATAAGGGCTACACCAAGACCAAATAGCGTCATGTTGTTAATCCCGTAATAATCTACTATTGAGAATACATATGATGAAGCGAGCGCTGTGAGACAACTCTCGGCATTGGGCCTCGATGATGTTAAAGTCGATTTTGGTGGTTAAGGGAGCTCGGAGGAATAGAAGTGGTTCTGGCGAATCGAGCACGCTCTGATCATGTACAAAGACATCGGATATTTTCCATGTGCTTTCCAGCCACGGAGTTGAGTGGAACTGCAGGACGGCGAGAGATATTTGGAGGGCCATTTTGGCCTGTTGATCAAGCGTTGGCTCTACTCGGCTGTCCTGGAGTAATTTGTTGAGCGATAGCAGAGGATCCGAGTTTGGTTGCCAAAGGCTATTTTGCTTAAAGTAGAAACAGTAATTTCGATCGGTTGGAGAGTTGCAGAAGATTGAAATCTCATCCAATGATGTGGAAGGACCAAGTTTGGATTGAAGGTACTTGCAAGCGTTATCGATGTTGACCCTTATGCCGATATGGATAAGTGGCACAGGTCTTGTGCGGAAAAGCTGAGAAAAGAGGCAATGAAAAAAAACCGTCTAGAAGTACCCAATTCACTATGAAAGCTATTATGAACTCGATGTTGAAGGAGAATAGGTCTGATGCTAAGAGCGATCTTGAAAGTGGCGAATCAGGTCATTGGTATCATCTGGAATGGCGATGCATTTTCGAATCTAGTGCTCTCATCAGGCTACAAAAACCTCGCCATGCCTGTTGTCAAGGGTCAAGCCAAGGAAGAATATCATTTAAGGCAAAGGTTTGGAAATCGTGATGTTATCCGTCGGTAGTCCTGGCACTGGCAAGGCCCTGGCAGCAGAAGCAGTAGCTGATAAGGGTTAAAAGCCACTCTACGTTCTGAGTGCGGGCGAGCTGGGCAACCAGGCCGAGAATGTAGAGGCCGGTCTTAACCATATGTAGCAATTGGCTGAGAAGTGAAATGCTGTTCTTCTATTCGACGAGTGCGATGCATTTGCCACAAGCTATCTGCAGCTATTAATTGCCTGCTTAAAGATTGGAAATACCATTTCCCAACCTCCGCGGATACCCCGGCATGTGGGGGGATTAAGCGTCGGCGATAAACATTCCAGAACATGGAATTGAGTTACTAATAGCTATATTCATCCCTTGATAATACTAATTAACTTATACCAAGGGTATCTTTTTCTTTTAATACTTAATTAATCCTTTATTAACTTAATAAGAGATAGCTAAATTCTTCTTCTGTATCATTGTAGTTATGCTGCTTCTGTCTCTGATTTAAGGCGCACCCATCTAGGCAAAGATGCGCCAGTCGCTTATCCCTCCCCCACCTCAACTGTCAAGACTGTGTGCTACATGATCCGCCACAGTGGTTACTCCACTAGAGTCGAGGCTTCTACCCGACCCCACGGTTCTCGCCAGATCGGATCATGGGGTCATGGCTCTTCGAGATCTCGAACGACTACTTTTCAGCGCCGTCTCCGGATAGTGTGTAGCTGCATCGGGCCGCCGGCCGCCGGCCACGCGATATGTATCAATGCTTCTTGATCCCTCCGAGCTGAATCTCGTTTGACCAATAAGGTCACATCGAATGAGATGACCGAGGTTGGGTCACACCTCAGCGTATCACCAGCAGATAATGTTCATGGATCTCACTGGCTGGATTATGGACAATGACGGATTTGAGTTTGTCGCAGATAAAGCTAGCCCTGATCCTTTCTGGCTTATCAATGTGGCTTGCCATCTATCGATTGCAGAGATAAGCTTTGTCGCGTGATTCTTTTAGACATCGATCCCCAGACTCCTCTCTATTTATTCCGCGCCAAAACCCTTGGCATCTGTTTTATACAGCTGGGCAATTGTTGTGTTTCCGCTGATTGACCTACTTGCTGCGCTTTCGGCCACTCAAGCCAAGATGCATTCAGACGGATCGGACGCTAAGAATGACTTCGCCGTCACTTCCGACTCGGAACCGGGGCACGTCGGCCCGGTGAGGCGACGCTTTGGGTTTAACTTCAGCCTCGAGGTTGAGCAGGAGGAGAGCTCCTTTGCGACGACCAAGAATGCCTCCAATGCGGATTTCGACCCGATCCCCCCTTCGAAGCGAACATGGAACTGGGGCGCCTACGTCGCGTATTGGATGGCTGATGCGTGGGCTGTGTCGAACTGGGAAGTTGGTAAGCTTGCGACCGTCAATTGGAGTCGCAGGAGCGCGATCGCTGATTTCCTGGTGTAGCTTCGTCGATGATCGCTGTTGGACTGAGTTGGCGAATGGCGATTGGAGCCTGTGTTCTGGGTAACTTTCTCATGGGCCTCGTCATTACGGTCAATGGAAGAATAGGAGCTATTGTAAGATTCTCGCTTTCATGATCGCGACTGTTCATCGACTGACTTATTCACAGCTGCACACCCCATTCCCGGTTCTCGCTCGCATGCCCTTTGGCTACTACTTCAGCTACTTTGTCGTGCTGTCCCGCTGTGTCCTTGCCATTGTCTGGCTTGGGTGAGTGCACTTTTACCTGAACCTGCAAGAGCAGTGACTAAAACATGTCTCGCAGTGTGCAAACCACGACTGGAGGTCAATGCATGACCGTTCTGCTGACTGCCATCTGGCCGAGCTTTGCCAACATCCCGAATCACATTCCAGAATCTCAGGGCATCACCACTGCGGGCATGGTTGGATTTCTGCTCTACTTCCTCCTCCAGCTTCCCTTCTTGTGTATCCCGTACACCAAGGTACATACTACTCTATACGTGCTTCGTGAGCTAGACATGAGGCTGACAATTGCAGGTTCAATACTTCTTCGCCTTCAAGAGTGTCATCGCTCCCATCATCTTCCTGGCTGTCTTTGGTGATACATTGCACAGGGCCGGTGGAACGATTAGTCACAGCACTGTGATTACCAAGGGAACTACCATTCATGGTGCTACCTTGGCATGGGCCTTCTTCAACAGTGAGTGACGCAGTTTTAACGCTATGATGTATCCGCTAACAGCTAAACAATTTAGATCTTAACGGAGTCTTGGGTAACTACTCCACGCTCGGTCTCAACATTGCCGACTTTTCGAGATATGCCAACAAGCCCAGCGCTCAAAACGTGCAAGCCATCATTATCCCCTTCATCTTCAGTACGATTCCCCTCTCAAGCATTCCATTCAAATTGCTAATCAGTTTCATCAGCCATCGTCGGTCTCCTTGGCATTTTTACCGCAGCTGCTTCCCAGTCAGCATACGGCGAGGTTCTCTGGAACCCCATTGATATCATCAGCTTGTGGATGAAGTCTGGTTCCCACGGCGGTCGTGCTGCAGCTGCCTTTGGCGCCATCGGCCTGATTATCGTGACCCTTGGTATCAACATTTCCGCCAACTCCATTAGTGCCGCCAACGATTTGATGGCCTTTGCTCCCCGCTACATCAACATCCGACGTGGTCAGATTCTTGCGGCCATCATTGGCAGCTGGGGTTTTGTTCCGGTAAGTCACTACACTCAGTTTCTTCTTACCATTGCTCAATGGCTGACCTCATCCTGTAGTGGAAAATCTTGGCCTCGGCTCAAACTTTTATTGCCTTCCTCAACGGCTATACCATCTTCCTGGGTCCTATGACCTCTATCATCATGACAGAGTACGTGCACCCTAGCTTTGTCTCATTATAACGCTGTACAGGTTTATTGACTCCAATCCTTCTTCAGCTACTATATTCTCCGCCGCGGCAAAGTCTCAGTCCCAGACATGTACAACTTCCACGGCATCTACCGCTACTCCAAGAAATGGGGAACCAACTGGCGTGCTGTGGTTGCCTTCTTCATTGGCTGTACCCCTCCTCTTCCTGGCTTTGTCGATAACATTGTGAGAGCGGGTGGTAACAGTACCGGTGTCTCGTTGGAAGGTCAGCGCCTGTAAGTCATACTTTCCATCCTACGTTTCTTGTCGTGATAATGCATGCTGACTGGAATTCTTTCATAGCTTCTTTATCGGTTACATCTACTCTTTCTTGTCTGCTGGTGTCTTCTACTATATCCTCAACCACTTTTTCCCTGCTCCTGAGAGCATGGTGGAATTTGCTATAACTGGAGAGGATATTATCGCTGCTCAAGATGCTAAGAACTTGGAAATGAAGAGAGAAAGCGGTATGAGTAAGAAGTTGAAGTTCTTTGCTTAGACAGAGTATTATAGTAAAGTAGTAAATATAAGCAGGGTATAAGTCTTAGAAAGGTTTTCATACTACATCCTCTATATATCTTAATACAGTGGAGGGTTAAAGGTAAAGTCGCAATTAAGAGGATTAGAACCACTCCCAAATCCTCCAAACTCATCAACGCCCAGATTTCCAACTGCACTATTTCCAGGATCCAACATGTCAAAGCTGTCAATTGGGTCTTCTATACCCATATAATTAAAGTCTTGTTCTGCCTCAGTTCCGACAATTGGATGATCGCGGTGTGAATTTAAAAACTCGGGCTCATCCTGAAAAACAAATGAGGGAACAGTCAATGCCTGATCTTGAGGTTCAGCCCGAACCTCGGTAACTGGGGGAGCTCTTGTTCGTAATTCCCTGCGTTCGGTCGAGGGTAATAGGCTCGGCAAGACTTCGTCAAACGCATTCCAGACTGCAGAAGACACCATTTCAAAGATTGAACGCTCAGATACTTCAGAGCTAAACTGAAACCCAGGAATATTTCGTACGTTGGCGTTTATGTCTCGTATCAAGCGAGGGGGAATCTGCTGTCGAATAAAGCTGTGATATTGAGCTCGCATTTCTGCAGTCATGGGCGCCTCGAGGATTTGCAGGTCACAATCTATCCACTGGTCAATGGAGTAGTTCAGAGCAAATGCCTCGTAGGGAACTTACATGGTGATGGTATGTCTTCGGTGTTTGGAAATAGAACCTTGTACATATGCTTCCACTTTTCCTCCTCCGAAATATTCTGGATGCCCCGCCTTGACTTGAGGCGCTCTTTGGTCTCGTTATCGATGCCTGGCATTTCTCTAGATGGACTGACGACTTCGCAAGCCGGGTCCTGACGGAGATGGGCATCAAGTTCTTTCTCCGTCTTGACTATTATAAAACACCTCTTGCAATAAATCGGTGCTTTATGAGATCTGTAAATATGCTCCCTGTTATCGTCAGCAAATCGTCTCTGACTTTGGTAGGCAGGCTTATGCACTTTATTCGATGAACGCTCGGCCAGCCCTTTTGGCACCGAGGCCATTTCTCTCCGGGATATTCTTTAACAAACGGGCAGGCGAGATTTGGTACTGATCCCATCGGCGCACTGTCTGTCTTGCGACGTTTTTCATGGTCATCTCCGTTTCCTCTGCCGCCAGCATTGTTATTGTCACCGTCATTCTCTCTATCGTCAATTCCCCTCTTCTTTCTATTACCATCACTTCCAGCCGGCGTACCATTTTGGCCACTGGACTGTGTGGGGTCAGAAGCCCCTGTGTTCTGATTGAGTCCTGGTGAACAAGCGTTCACCAAGTGGACAACCCGTTGGATAACCAGTGCGGTCACCGTATCTTTCAAGGCGGTGACAGAAGCTAGGAGGGCTGGGTCTAAAGAAGAAGCGAAAAAAGCTTCTTCAAAAGACTCATCCGTTTGCCTTGAGACGTCAGACATGGAATCGTCGGTTTCGCTTGTATCAGTTTCAGTCACAGAAGTGCCCGGAGTCAACCCATGTTCCGTATAATCCTTGCTAGAAAGGCCCGTAGAACTAGTATCCAGTGTGGTCTCGGTTCTCGTCCCTGGAGATGGTATCTTTGCTTTGGCTGGATGACTCCGTGGGGTAGAGAGGTGACCTCTATCGGCGTGATCGTCCATACTCAGTCTACGCATCGACTCACTCGGAGGTCCTGCATCTGATAGTCGTTCTTCAATGGTGCTTAAGTCTTCATCGGGATTCTCTTCAACTTGAAACTGTCCACTACCAAGCGGTGACTGTACTTTTGGTGCATGGAATGATGGAGGGAGGAGCAAGCCTCTGTTCATACGACGCTGCTGGGCAACCCAACCAGCCAAAGCCACCTGATCAGACACAGTCAACGAACTGTCCTTGGCTGATACAAGTGGCGTGATCGAGTCAGAGGGTTCTGAGGCAGCGATGAGCTGTTGGTATACCGGAATATTTGCCGATGCCGAAAGTCGTTCCTTGATTTGCGGGTCCAGGTACGGGATAGGCGGCACAGGAGTCTTGTCATAATCTCGATGGTTACGTAGCGAATCTCGGTATATATTGAGAGATGAAGAAGATGACAGGGTCTTTCTGAAAAGGGATCGTCGACGAGAAGGCGGGGAACTGGCCCTGCCAATGGACGAGTCGTAGGTGCTAGCGGCTGAACTTATAGAGGAAGGCCGGGTAAAGCTGAAGATGGAGTCTCGGGCAGACGTCGAGGCTTGTAATGTGTCCTCGGAAAGCCTCCGGAGAAGGTCGAGTTCGGACGGGTTGTATTTGGCAAAAGAAAAGTTTTGACCATACTCGGGGATGTCTGTGTCGCAGGTTGAAGTCACTGGTTGACTCTGGGGCAAACCGTCAGCATTTGGATCACAGTGAAGTAAAAAACAGGCCACATACCAGGCTGCGCCGGCGTATAACATCGTCTTTTTCTAGGCCACAGTTAACATAGTCAGAGCTACGGTAGGTAGAAATCGAGCATGGATTCACCTTTCCAATCTACGTTGTACGGGCCCCATATCAACGCAGATGCCGGCCTGTTGGCAACATCGTATTGGCTGCCCACTCCCGTAAGCTCACCCAACTGGAGAGGCAGAATAGGCGTCGAGGTAACTCGTTTCCTTCTGACTCCTGGATAGCCCTTCATCCATCGGCGATGGCTTTCGGATTTGGCTGCGGGGCTCTCTCCGTCGGTCCTGTATGTCGCTGTCGACAACGAGCCTGTTTGGTCTACAGGATGCTGTTGTAGCCCGGTCGGCACGGCCTGTACCACGTTCTGTGTATTCGAGTCGGCAGAGCTATTTTCCCGCGGAGTATCCAGGTCATTGTCCGTCGTCGGCGAGGAATTTCCATCTTTCCAAAGAACGGCCATCTTCTCTTTGAGGGCATTAGACATCAAGCGGGAGGAAGGCCGTACTTTGGCATAAGAGGGGAGCAAACCCGGGGCTTTGTTCAAGTAATGTCTTCCTTTGTGTTTGAGGCGCTCACGCAGGGATCGAGGCTTTGCGTCTGTGGTTTGTTGGCTTTTTTCAGGGTTGGTCCCGGGTGCCACGTCGGCAGCTGGCGGTATAGACGAGGACATGGCGGGCGGGTATAACAGTGGATAGTTGCAGGGCCAAGGCAACGGCGTAACACCCAAGTTACATTTACTGGAAAAGTATCAAAGTACGACGTTTTCGGGGTGAGTTGTACAAAGAGAAAAGAAGGACACTCGTAAAATGGCTCCATGTCTGACTGATGCTACTGACCGCCCCTGGGCCGCCTTGAGTGGCCGGCTAGGCGTTCTTTTTGCGCCGTGGTTCGCAGACTGCAGCCTACAAGGCGCTCCTTCAGGCGACTTGCATGTCATTTAGGGGGCAGAGTCATCATAGGCTAAGCAGGGGTTGAAAACAAGGGTGGTGGGGTTCGTCTGCAGTTTTGCGCACGCGCATAACTTTGGATCGCAGAACAACAGGCCGCAAATATTCACTGCTGTAGAAAGTAGGATTGAGGTTGAGCAAAAGTATATAGTGAATATTAGTATCTGGATTGTAATCTTGATTGCGCATGACGGAAAGCTAAGTTGTAAATGAGGTTGCAAGGTAAATACAGTGATATGAGGCCTCAGGCTGGTGTATAAAATCATGTGAGGTCTTCACGACTAGACAAGTTCTGCAATCTGGAAGAGACCAATCTGACCAAAATCGTTACAAATACTTGGTATATTTCATTTCACAATGCCAACCCCATCTTCAAGTGTTTCAATGCTACCAAACCAGGGGTCATCCTCCTCTGTCACAAGGTTTGTCTGACATGTCCCATTAAATACTCCAACCACTTATACTGACCCGTCCAGCAATAACACCACTAAACCATCCCCGTCTAGCGCTGGTCTCTCGCCATCGATGTCGCGCTTCCTTGGGGAACCGGTCTCTGTCAATGCATACATTGCATGCGGAGGTAGTGGCTAAACGAATTAAGAAACTTGTTTACGTTGAGGCCCGGTTGTGTATTATTAAGCTTCTGAAGCGTTGAAGCGTTATTTATACTGTATTTTAATTAGGAGACGAAACTTTGTATATTATATTAACAGCTAAATAATTATTATTATATGATCAAGCAAAAGTAGAAGTATACGATAACGTGTTAACATAGTTGCAATTCTACAAGTCCTTTCACATCACTAACTATCTTGCTAATTCTTTTAATCTCAAACAGTGCCGTTACTTAAGTGGCAAGTACTGCCTTCATTCTCCAAACCCAATACATATCAGCAATCATCAGGATATAGACAGTAGCCCATTTTGCCAAGGTGTATTTCCCTATCCCATGACCCTATTCATCAGATATCTTCTTAAAGGAGGCCCGTTTGTTGTAGAGGGCAGATAAGGCAGCCTCTGCTTTGAGGATAATTACTTTGCAGTTTTGCAACAGCTCTTCGAATTCAGCACAGCCCGTAATGTCGACGACAGGGGGCATTTTAGGCAACGATAATTAAGAGATATTTGTTCATGTGCCAGGGTCAAACAGGTTGTAAATATTGTAATGCGGGGAAGTCAAAGTTGAAGGCATGTGAGAGGCGGATGACGGGGTTTATATTAAGCGCCCAAAGACCTCACCAGCCGCTGACCGACGACGCCTACTACGCCACGAAACACTATACGCGGACTGGTTAGCTCACCTGAGTTCTTTTGCCAACAGCTCTCCATCAATTCGGGCTCCGTACAATAGTTTATCCGGTCCTTTTGTCTAACCACATTGGCCAGTATTGCCAGGGTAGAGAATAGATGGCAACCCAGGACACCATTAGAGCCAGCGGGGATAGTCGGCAGATAAGCCCGCTGGTTTGCATCAACCCCGCAATCCTCTCTCTAACTTGCGGATCTGGCTTCCGTTTTCTTTGTTACCATTAATGGGACAGGCTATAATCTCTTTAAAAGGCCCCTCGTCGTTACAAGATGATGTACAAATCGAATCGTAAGCTCCAACCTTGAAACACCAGGACCTGTTTCTTCTCCTGTCTACGCCGCTGCAATGCCATCCTCAAAAACACCATTAGAAGTTGGTGATGTTACCATCACCAGCTTCACCGTTACCGACATCAGATTCCCCACTAGTCTAGACGGAGTTGGCTCTGATGCTATGCATGTTGGCACGAATGGGTCGCATCCATACATTCAACTTCACACCAATCACGGTGATTTGATCGGTGAAGGCATTGTCAGTCCGGTTGCGGTCGACACCTTGATAATCGCTGCTAATAGTCAGACAGGCGTTCAGCAACGGGCGAGGAAGTGAACTCATTTGCATGGCTCTGGAAATCTTCGCGAAACGCGTAGTCGGAAAGACAATGCATGAGTTGACTCGTAACATGGGCAAGACCTGGCGATATATGGTCTCCGACTCCCAGTACAGATGGATCGGTCCTGAGAAGAGCGTGACGCATTTAGCCGTTGCTGGCGTACTCAATGCTGTCTGGGACCTCTGGGGAAAGATTTTAGGTCTTCCGGTATGGCAGATCGTGTGTGAGATGAGCCCTGAGGAGATTGTCCGCTGCATTGACTTTAGGTATATCACGGACGTCATTACTCCTGAAGAGGCCATCGGCATGCTTCAAAAGACTGCCAAAGGCAAGGAAGACCGTCTTAAGGAAGCATTTGATAATGTCGCCGTGCCAGCCTATACAACATCCGCGGGATGGATGGCATTTTCTGGCGACAGGATGAAGGAAGTCTTGCACGAGACATTGGCCCAGGGATACAAGGTCTTCAAGTTCAAAGTCGGGACCAGCATCGAGGCCGATAGAGAAAGATTGTCTGCTGTGAGAGAAGTCTTAGGTTACGATAATGACTACCAGATCATGATAGATGCTAATCAGGCAAGTGGCCACTCCGCTTTAAGATAGCTGTGACTAACATTGGAAAAGGTCTGGAGTGTACCCGAGGCTATTGAGTACATGAAGCATTTGGTGGAGTTCAAGCCTGTGTTTATTGAAGGTATGCCTCATTTCTTTCCGCCAGCTGGACATGAATTCCTGATTATCCTGCAGAACCCACGAACCCCGACGACGTGCTCGGACACGCAGCGATTCGCAAGGCGCTGAAGCCGTATGGCGTCGGTGTTGCCACAGGCGAAGCCGCACAAAACAGAGTCACCTTCAAGCAGTTACTGCAGGCTGAAGCAACTGACGTTGCACAAATCGATGCTGTTAGACTCGGCAGCGTCAACGAATGTCTTGTGAGTCCGCATAAGCATAGTTTCTGTGAATCCACGTCTCAAGCTAATCATCCTCGTTCTAGGCGGTCATGCTGATGGCCCTCAAGTTCAATGTCCCATGCGTTCCACACAATGGCGCAATGGGCTTGACGGAACTTACATCCCATCTCAGCACGATTGACTATGTCGCTATCAGTGGACGCAAGTCGATGCTGGAGAATGCCGACAGCCACCGCGAAAACCTGCGACATCCCTCCAAGATTGTCAATACTCACTACGTCACGCCATTGTCACCGGGTTACTCCACAGGCTACACTGATGAAGCGCTCCAAAAGTATACTTATCCTGATGGCAAGTTCTGGACATCTGAGATTGGTTTGAAGATTATCGCGCAGCCCACGGGTGGCGAGCTATGATATTTGAATCGACTCCTCATATACATTAATCAAGATATTTACACACATTGATCGTTTTTATAGTGCTGTGAGATAGAATCTGGGCAGTTAGATGAGCCTGTGTTGTCAAGATCCTGCATCTCTCAGACTCTTGTTCGAAGACGTGTCTTCCTCCTTATCTCCTTAAGTATTGCCAAAACATCAGAGATGCTGGAAACATTCCATTGACTCAGGTTATCAATAGCCAGACTTTGAAGGCTCTCTATGTCAGGGATAAAGTGCTGGAGCTCAGAATTGAGCCACGCCAATGTAAGTATGATCACTGCCCCGAGCGACCTGGTTCGGTGATTTAGTACAAGACACTGCTGCCTAATGGAGGCTACTTACGACAATGCAAACGTCCAAGTGTATTGACTTGGAGCACGAAGAATCTTCGAGGTGTGGTAAAGATACAAGCTGCAACTTTCAATGCAAATACCTGCCTTGTCGACAATGGCACTTGAAATCTGTGAGCTCGTGTGCGTTGTAACATGGAGAACAAAAGGTCGATATATGATATGTTTCGCGGCATAGTATCGAATCCTCAAAATGGATATCCTGTCATTGTTTATTTCTTCGAGATTCAGTGGTGGTCGGAACTGCTCGGGGATAGCTGCGTGCCACAGGTCGAGTTGACTGTGCAGTTCTTCACAGACAGAGGTGATCGAAGTCAGCTCGTCGATAGAAAACTCTTCTGGCATCATAAGTGAGGTTGATGAAAGAGACTTGTTGAGAGAATTTGGTGTTCTTGGGTACAGGGAGTTGTGTATGCGGTTCAGAAGTCGTCGGATGGATATTTCGGCTAGATAGGCTGTCATGTGAAGATCATCCAGATTCCCGCATCGGGGCAGGTTTGCATCATCAGTCAATTGTTGAAGGCTACTTCTAGGAAGCTCCAGCTCAGCGAGTCTGTCGCATTCGATGATGAAACAAGACCAGAATAGCCGCAGTATATCGACTTCTGTATTGAGCGTTTGCTTTTGGCAATCCAGGCTGGCAATCTGTTTAGCGATTAACTATCTGATAATATGGGGCTCTTACCTTGAAAGCTTGAGTTGTAAAAGATTGGTAGCCAAGTATATGAGCCGCCAACTATGAAGCGGACGGACGATATATGCAAAATAGACACTTGCTAAAACAAGTGCCTGAGCTAATGTGAGATCGAAGGAAAACAACCATAATGAGCGGAGCATGAGCGTTGGTAAAGCGTATTTCATGTATTTCGAACCGTTGGGGGAGGTTTGTAGATGGCATGAACCTATTGCTACGCTGGAAACAGCACCAAGAGCAAAGACTGTCATACACAAGGCTGACTCTGTGCTCGAGTCTGCCCCCTTGTCGAGGAATCTTTCATACATCTCTGTAAACTCTGCCTGATCGAGTACCGGATGACTAACGTGCACTGACGAGAAGAAGGTGGCAACTAGGTGGTCAAGTACCGACCGTTCTATTTGGAAAGGAGGCAGCGGGTTCTGCGGCTGCTCTGGAGACAGCTCCGGTGGCAGAGAGCTCTGGCTCTCTAGTAGGAAGAATAGGTTTGTTGGATATTCACCTACTAGCATTTTCACAGCTGGGAGACCTAGGAGGTAACTTGAAGAGGTCTTGTGCTCGGTCGGAATATTCATCGGCTCAGATGCTATGTCCAACGGCTCTCTTATATTAGAGGAGAATTGTGGAGGCTCGTCGTTGATAGCTTGCGTCCCATTCGTAGAAACACTTAGTGGCGATGCATCATTTGGATTTAATGGAGCGCCTTGCGGTAGGTGGGCGTGAGACGCTGGCTGAGAATGGTTCCTGGATGATAAGGCTGTTAAGTGCTGCTGTTGCTCAGACAATATGTCCTTGATGTCTTTCAACCGACTGATTATTTCCTTTGTGCCCCCCGAAGTATCGATTCTGTTATATAACCGTTAGACGCTGCATCGAAGACAGGTGGTAGCATGCCTATACCTTTGCGAGGGGGCATCATCGTAACGGCAGTCCGCTCCCGACCTGGTGCAATTATTACACCTTGGTTTCGTGGCGTCACATCGCCGTTTCCTAGTGCAGCTCAGCAACTCACGCGTCTATCTTTCCTGGCAGGCAACTTACCGGTGGCGACAGTAAGTACATGCCAGTGCTGCTCTCTGTCGATTGAAGCTCATGTTCACGTTTAGAATTCGAACGTAGTCGACAAAAGAATGATACAGTAAATGATGTATATGGTCTCAAACAGTTACACCCCGCACCCGGGCCGGATTTACAATACACCGGTTGTGTATTATGTATTAACAAGATTTATTGTTGTAAATAATCTTTATTTATTAGGAACTGGATATTGAACAGCATAGTCCATATTCAATGAACTAATATAAGTATTGTCTTCGAGATAGTAGAGTAATAAGATGCCATGCGTGGGTAGCCGGTCCATGCTGGCGGGTGTTGTAAGCGAACCACAATTTGGGCAAGTCAAGCCATAGCCAAATCTCACGCTCAACGCAGACCTTAAGAAAGGATCTATTTACATAATATATTTAAAAGCTATCTTTACCCCCCTCTATAAGTTAAGTATAGTGTAACTATTTAAGTAGTAAGACTGAGAATTTAGTTTTACTTATATATTACTTTATACCTACTAGGATACCCTATATGAAATTTCACAGATTGCCTAATAAATTAAATTATGTAAGGCCATAGTTATAAACCTCTTTGTCAATGTCGCCTATATTTATATTTTGACTGTATTGTTGCTCTTCCCGTGTCTAATTATATTAGCAAAAAATCCTGGTGAAATCTTATATGACAATGCCGACCATTGATGGAACGAAACTGCCTGCCTCCAGCCAGTTCTCAATCCAGTGCCAAACTTCGCAATTCGAACAATCATGACGTTTGCATATCCCTTACCTGAGTGATTAAGTCGATAACAGTCTGTGTAAAAGGTATGTAATCAAGACACAATTCCCGCCCAGCCGTCTCCCCATCCACGCCGTGAGACTCATCAGCAGCCTGCACCTCTTTCGACACATTCTCCGCCGCCCAGGAAAAATGCGATCCGATGATGCTAGCGGCCTTGCTGTACGTAAATCTCTCAGGAGACGCTGGAATATATCGCTTTCCGCCAGCCTCAGGTCGCAAAAGTGCCTCGACGTGAGCCTTGGCAAGGTCGCGAACGTCGATCCAGAACGGCACCCTGGCAACTGGGAGCGGAGTCTCGCCGCTGGCTATTCTGAAGAGCATGTTGTTTGACTCATTCAGCGTGTCGATGCTCGTAACGGGATGTCGTATGGGACCAAATGTCATAGGCGGGCAGAGTGTTACCAGGTCGAAGGAGGGCTTCTCCTTGGCTATGAAGTCCCAAGCTTTGAGTTCTGCAAACTTTTTGGATCCTCGGTATGCTATCACAGCACTTGTTTCATGGTCGATAGTCTCTTCGTATGACAGAGGGTTCCAGTCTTTGCCGGTGTAAGTGAAGTACGGTGGTGCCTTGCGTCCAGCGTCAAGGACGGATGCAAAGGAAGACGTGATGACAATGCGCTTTACTTTCGGCGAAGTAGCCGCCGCTTTGAGGATAGAATCAACACCATTGATCGCTGGTATGACCAACTCTTTCTCATTGTCTTTGGTGTCATACGTGAAGGGCTAGGTGAGGTCAGAATCTGTGTCGCATTATCCATGTCTCTCACAGCACGTACACTTGCCACATGGATAACGGCATCGATGTCCTGAATAGCCTCCATGAATCCCCCCGGATTCTCAAAGTCGCTGATCTGAATGAAATCAAGATTCTCTTGAAACTCAGGTCTCGCATCAATCATAGCCTTCCCTTTGGATAATGATCGAGTAGCCCCACGAACTTTGATACCTCGGGATAGAAGTTGGTCGACGACATGTGCGCCAATAAACCCGGTGGCACCAGTCACCAAGACGTATTGTCTAATGAGAATAGTCAGTCAGCTGTTTATGTAGTGTGAGGAAAATCTATATTTCAACATACATTGCGGGAGGCGAAGAAACCATTTTAGACAGGATTTGCTAAGAGCATCAATCACAAAGCGAGAAAAGAAAACAAGCTATCGTATACAACTTTACATAGGTAGGTTGCCCTCATGGCATCGACTACGTCTTCATATGGTGCTGCCCACTCGTATAAGCTTGTCTTGCACCGCATCAGAAACCATTAATGAGGGGTCTTGGCTGTCGGGTTGACAATGTGCCGCCTACCCCCGCGAGCTAGCTAATAACAGAGATGATGGCGTCTGCCGCCTTTCCCCGCCGCAATTAATCCTTGCTCCTACCAAGACCAATGCTGGACTAGCTCTCGTCGAAGCGGTTAATGCTACCCGGATTTAATTCCTCCCTCGCTGGTCTACGCTGAAGCGCGTATCAGCCGATGGGTTGTCTGATCAATTTCCCCGCACAACATCCCGCTAGCTCGCGGTTCCCCAGACTCGACCCCGGACCCCAGATCCGAATGTTTGGCAACTAGCAAAGGAGCTTGATATCGAGATGGCGTCCCTATAGTTATTATAAATGGCAGCGTCTGACCACTTCATCCCTTGTTTGATCTTGTTATCATCCTCTCAACATTGCCTTTTCTTCACAAGACTACTACTCAATGGCTTTGGGTAATCTCAGTGGCACGCCACTCTTGGTTTGCGTGACACTTGTCAATGCTGGTCAGTTACTCAATAACTTTATGATGCCCTCAATACTGATGTGTCTGCACAGTTTCCATGTCATGGTTTGGTTACGACCAGGTAAGCTAGCCCATGTCGTATCTGGTCCAGGAAGTCGCTCATCGACGGTCTATCAGGGCGTCTTCTCGTCAGTTCTCATCTCTGCCGACTTCAAGTACTGGTTTCCTGAGACCAAGGTCGCGAGTATCTCTGGAATTGTTTCCAGTTGCTTTGCAGTAAGTGACGGGCTACCTTTTATCGAGGGCAAATACCTAACATTATTACAGCTGGGCGCCTTTTTTGGGGCGATCTTTGCCTTTGTTTGTGGTGACAAGTTAGGGCGCAAGAAGACCATCTGGGTTGGTCTTCTGAGCAACCTCATTGGCGCTGTGCTACAGATCGTGTCATGGCATCTTCCTCAGATGATAGTCGGTCGTGTCATCAACGGATTCGGAATGGGTTTGTCTCCAACGCTCATCTTCCGCACGCAAGTCGCATTACAGTCTAACCCTTGGCTCACAGGCATCACCTCGTCAACCTGTCCCGTCTATCAGGCCGAATGCTCCAAGCCTCGCGTTCGAGGTAAGCTCGTTGTCGTACAGTCTCTATGCAATACCGCCGCCTTTTGCCTCGCCAATTGGATGAACTACGCTCTTGGTGTTCGGAGCGGTCCCATCCAGTGGCGTTTCCCTCTCGGCTTCCAGCTGCTGTTTCCCTGCGTCATCGCCGTCGCGCTATTGTTTGTCCCCGACTCGCCGAGATGGCTGATGCTCAAGGATCGACACGAAGAGGCCCTCATTGTGATAGCACGTCTCGCTGGTAGAAACGCGACCACTGAGGACCTAGATGTCGTGACTGAGTTCAGGTCCATCCAAGCTACAATTCAACAAGAGCGTAATGAGACCGTATCGACGATTGATATGCTCAGATGCCGCGACAAGACCCAAAACCTTCGCAGGATCCTACTATCGTGCGGTACACAGTTCATGCAGCAGTTCTCAGGGGTCAATGCGCTCGGTTACTACCTCCCCACCATGTTGCAGCAGGTTCTTGGCTACAGTGCGCGCCGAAGTCGACTTCTTACAGGTGTAAATGGAACTATTTACCTGTTCGCCGCAATTTGCTGCTTGTTCATCATTGATCGCTTTGGTCGCCGAAAGTACGTACTCACTTAGCCGACGAATGAGTTGGTACTATACTGACCTTGACAGGATGATGTTGTACGGAGCAGCGACAATGGGCTCTTGTTACATGATTGTGTCTATGACTCTCCTGGGAGCCAAGCATAATCCGGGTATGAAGGAGAGAGTATGTTATGGAACACAGACAGGCGTACAAAGAATCAACAGCTAACGTCTTCCCTAGCTTGGCGAAGTCACCACTGCCTTCTTCTTTATTTACTACTTCTGCTACGGTACCAGCTTTGCCAAAGTACCCTGGGTGTTCAACTCGGAAGTCAACTCTCTCGGTTGGCGCACACGGGGAGCTGCAGCTGCCACGGCGACTAACTGGATGGGCGGCTTCATTGTTACTCAGTTCACCAAGACTGGCGTCGACAATCTCAACTGGGGCTTTTTTCTCTGTAGGTGATCCATCAGTTGCATCCGAACGACGCTTACCAAGGACAGTATTTGCTGGTTTTTGCTACTCCTATTTCCCCATCGTGTACTTCCTGTATCCAGAAACCGCTCGTCGTACCCTGGAGGACATGGACCAGATCTTCATACAGAATCCTGGCCTGATGGTATGCCGCATTCCTGAGCTCACGCAGAGAGAGCGTCCTCAAACATTAATTACTCTTGAGCAAAAGCGAGTTGAGAAGGCGGAAGTGGCTCATGTAACTCACGTGGACTGAGATGAACTACACTCATAGTAATCTGTAGTTCATTCTGACAGAGAGCTGGCATTTATCACGCGGATGCACTTGCACCACACACACGGTGATCCTGGGCTTGAGCAGGTTGGCTAGTAGCCTAAGCTTGAAAATATGGAATTTCAGTCTATATGTCTCATTTCAAACGCTCAAAGTCCTCCAACACTTTACTAAAGGCTACATGTACCCCAGTCCTACTCTTCATGATCCAAATACCTTGTGCACGCCGCTCCTCGGCTATTCTCCTTTGTGTCGAGCTGTGTAGGTATACGCAGACTCTGGCTGATTCCTGCACTGGCATATGTAAACAATCCAAACATTCCAGTACCACCAGATTCATCGCTCCCTTTCCTAGATTTTGGACAGCTCCTAATGCACCCCCCTTCTCGCCCCTTTATCTGGCTGTACCACAACATCGCTGAGACCATCAATGAAGCCCCACGCAAATGTCTTCCCTACCACTACCATACCGCTCTTGGCATCTATCACTGGCCCATGATTGCGTACATTGCCACCATAGAGCTGTGGTACTGATCTTAACCTCTCTGTTATGGCAAGTGGAAAATCCACCAGTATTCCCTTCGTGGCTGTTTTGCCAATATTACCAGCGCTCTTAGGTGAAGCTGCAGTCATGCGGCCGGCGAGATGTCCAGAGTGCGCACTTCTAGGTCTTGCCGAGTCGTTCGAGAGGCTCTCTACGTTGAGGTGATCCTTATTTCTAGAAATTTCCTGCTTGAACGGGGATCTTCGTCCCTGGGTATACTCTAGCTCCCCAGCACGCCGCTTCTGCTCGTCGTGGTATTCTTCGACCAGCTTGGTAAATCTGCCCGTGATGTTGCCAACCATTCGGGTTGCCGTTGACATGACAGCGGACGTCCCTCCTGAAACAATATCCCACCTGGTTGTTTCGGTCTGGATGGGGTTGCTCTGGTACCTATAATGAGTAAGTCAGTGGCTATGCCAATGATCATCCACGTGAACAAGGCTAGGTACTTACGACTTAAGGTGTTTACTATCGATTGAATTGGTGGATTGTAAAATCTCAGCAGCCATCTGTCCCCAGAAAGGTTGGCTGTAAATTGGAAAATCAGTAAACAAGACATTTTAGATATCGAAATCTCCTCGACTGACTAGCCAAAGAAAGGGACTGTAGTTTTTGGCTTTCCGTTTATCAGGCCACAAGCTGTTGTTCCGGCACATCCATGGTGAGTAACCACTGCGACTTGCTCAAAGAGTCATTAATGGGGACAGTCCTCGGTCCAGTATACGTCTTCCTTGTCAGAGCCAACCAGTGAAGAAGCTGACTGATATTTGCCCGACATCCGACAATTCTGCCGCGTACATGCTATCCGCTTACTTCGCCATGTATAGTGTATGGCTCACCGAAAACTGTCTTTCCGCCGCCTCTATTCTTAAGCATAAATAGAATGGAGGAGTCATTTACATCATGGTTAGCCACATAAGTTACTTCCAGAGTTTGATTCATATTCGTCTCACAGATTGGCTCGCCGATAACTCATTCCTTTGTTAATATGTGCGGCTCTCTACTAATGTTATGTCGTTTAATGTGTCGCCGAACATCGCATGACATGTAATGATTCGTTAGTGATAGATCACTCCTTGACCTCACCACGCTGAGCTTCGTTAGCTGCAAACAACATGTCTTTCAAGGGCAGTATAAAAAGCTCTCTAAGCTTGATAGAATATTAATATCAACTGAGGAAAAGGCTTATCTCTGTCTGGACGCAACCCCCAGAGCTTATCCATTACAATATCAGAAACGTTATAGCAGCTGCGTACAATGGGCTCGGTATGCGAAGTTCAATCTACAGAAGCCTGTCTCAAGCGTTTACCCTATAGAAACACCACAGTAGCTTGGAACTTGGCTGCCTCATCTTATCTAATCTTTATCAATCAATCCGTCATCAGCAGTGACATCAACGGCTTTCTACAATGTTGATCACATCCGACTGCCGGTCCATCTCCGAGCGTGAAAAGCTTGTTACGAGCATCTGATAAGATAGAATTTCACCCCGGTAGTGCTGACAGGCAGATGACTCTGTTGATCCTTTCTCGTTCTAGCGCAGCCCCGAGACAAGCTTAAGCAGGAAAACAACTCACTGTGCGCAGAGGGCCAAGAAACACTGTCAGGATTAAGCATAATTACATAAAAGCGCCACTTTACGGCAACCCCCACATCCCAATTTGGCTCGCTCATTTCGGCGGTTTTGTCCATATCCGCTGCCAATGTGACACCCTCTATGACAGCGTCGGAGAGACTCACTGAGACCCATAGCGGTTACTACAGCAGCGGATGAACCCCCTTCGTCCGAAGTATCCCGAGCGCCGGTGAAGCTGCGAGTTCGGCAAATGAGTGTGCATACTTTGAGCCTCATCGGCAGTGCGTCCGGTAGCAAATGATGTTCTCGGCAGTTTACCAAGAGTACGGTAAGGCCACGTGTGATGATAGATCACAAAAGAGTTCCAGATTGTCTCGTCTGAACGTTGAGGCAACGTTACATAGCGGAGCCGAATAGTGACAGGTCGTTATCATTCCTTTGTTGATGCACTTAGTCATACTCGCGTGATTGTCACCAAGCAATGTTACTCTATACCTTCTAAATACTACTATCACCACTGGAAACTTTCTTCGAAATACTCAATGCGCGGCAAAGACGGCACTGTCCTTGCCGCAACCACGCATCTGCTCTCATCGGCCATCTTGGCAGGACCGCTTGTGACTGCCGCGATACTCTGTTTGTCCCCATCCTCCAACGCTCTGTCAATAATCTCTTCCACGTTCAGTCGTTTGGGCCTCCACTTCGCGAGTCTGTAGGTGGTCTCATCACATGCTGCTCTGCCATCAACATCGCCGCCGGTTAGGTAGATGTTAATCTCCACCCTATCATTTCCAAGTATATCACTCAGTTCATGATTCAGAATATCAGAAGCGAAAGCTAGCTGTCGCACAGCCCAGTGGATCTCGACCCGTGTTGGCTTGTCTGAGGATGCTGTGAGTTTCTCGAGATATGACAACGGGACCGCAATCCCACTTCCACCGACAATGAATAAAACGTTTGTGAAGCGATCCAGAGGCAGAGTCTTTCCATACGGGCCGTCAATAGCCATACGTACTGTCGCCGGCTTCGGTCGTTCTTCTTCGGCATACTCCCTCAGTCGCGAAGTGAAGCTATCATATGGCCGAATCAAGAAGGTCATTTCTCTCTGGGACTTTTCGAATGCAGGTCTCAGTTCACCTGAGGATCCATGGTTCAGCAACGGTGCGTTCTCGTCCGAAAGGTCTGTAGTGCATCGACCAGATCGAGATATTGTTGCTACTGTGAAAGGATGGCTCTCCCAGAAGTTCCATTTGTTAAGCACCATGAGATAATAGAATGTTCCTGGCTCAATGCTGTAAAGGCTTGACGAAGTTGGAACAACAACGCGGATCATATGTGCATCTTCGTTGTAAGTGATCAGAGCCTCAGTCTCCCAGAATTTCGGGTTAAAGGCCACGATCCGTAATCCGCGAACGATTCGATCGAGCAGCCAGATCAGTGCTGGAACCCAAACCAGAGGATCGTAGGCACCACTAAATATCGACACGTGTCTGGATATCCATCCTGTCAGTTTATGTTTCAGTCTCGGTTAACATCATTGAACGTACCCGAGCATGGTGACAAGGATCCAAAATGACAAGACGATATGCGCAATGAGGAAGAACTCATAATTCTCACGTCTTACCCAGAATACCGACAGACCCACAAGGACGCAGATGAATATTGTGGCCTGTATAGTGGTCAGTCATCAAATGAGTCGTGGACCTGAACTACTCACCAGCTCTCCAGTCCACCAAAAGGTAAACGTCCATATTTGCCAGAAGTACTTCCAACCACCACCTACAAAGTCAGCAAATATTGCTATGCAGCTGATCCAATATCTCACGTTGTAGAATAATGATAGTATAGCCAATTGAATGGATCACGGCCTGTAAAGTCGCAATCCGGCCAACCCATCGATGGAAGTTGTTGTAAGTCTTAAAGTCCCAGCCTGTCAACCATATGACGATGTTATTCCGCATCCCAAACAGCCATATCAGCGGAAAGTTGGCAAAGGATAGAATTCCCGTTCTGTCAGACACGTGTCGCAGCACTTGCGTCCAAACAGAAGGGTAGCTGGGAACTCGGGCGTCAGCATGTATTTCAGGTCCAACAACTAGGAAACTCACTAGCCATAGCCTTCAAATATCTCGTATCCATGTATACTGCATGCTATGTTGACGAGCACGAAAAGGCTAAGAGTCAATGTCTGAATCCGCGGAGGCAAGGTACCCCAGCCTCCATAGTCCTGTACGCACCGTCTACCAAGAGTTGCAGGTAGAAGTATATTACGGCTGACCCATGATCTTTTTCGACCTTGAATGGAGGTGATTTGGCCTAAAGCCCGATTCGCAATGCCCACTCCGATGGCCAAGCCCCAGAATATTCCCATAGCCCAGCCGTAATAGTTATGGTAGTCCCATATGTAATCGTGCGCCTCCTATTGGAACCCGTTTAACAAGGAACAACGTCCGATTTTGATTGGTATACTCACCAGCGTTCTGACCCAAATATCATAGTAGGGCTGTGATGGAAGCATCAAAACTCCATAAACATGCGAGCGATCCGGACTTGTGGCGTTGAATCGTGTGATGGCTTGGATGTCATGATCTGTAAGGTTATTGATGATATTGTGCGGTGGAAGATAAGAACCACTGATATCGTGACATGTCAGATTCATTGAGACAGACTCTGCCTGCCAAACGTCCTCGGCACAATGCATTTCCCAGCAAAGATAAAGAGACTTCTGGTAAATGAGACTTGTGCATTCCTGTACCGGGAAGAAGACGCCTGGAGGGGCATCGGCAAACCGGACAGTTCGAAATGTTTGTCGGCAAGCATTCCCGCAATGATCTGGGGCAGCTAAGGCTTCGGCAAGGCTGAGGAAGCTGACAGCCAGAAGGAATGCCGCGTTGTTTCTCCAATACCACATATTGGGCAATGATGTGACGTTTCGAGTTTTTGGAGATCATGATAATCACGATGGTCAAATCTTATCAGATGATCAGATAATCAGCTCAGTGGGTCAGCATCACGGGTTTATCAGTTGTTCCGAGAGTCTTGGGCCTAGTGCACGAAAAACATCTGATCAACGCTTGGCACTAAAGCTTTGGCGCGTTTTAGCTTCATGAGCGCGTCACATAAGAATCAGCACTGAGAACGCATGTAAATAGTCGAACCTGACTACAAACCCACGGAGTGTGAGCTGTAGTAATAGTATTAAGGTAGTTGTAGCTATAATTCTGGGCAATGTTCTGCTAAGTGAGCGTCAGATACTGGCAACTGAGAATGCTCCATTGACAGCCCCATCCCATTACCCTGGGAGTTCCCTTCCGGTCTCTTATGAAGACCTCGCATTCAAAGGTTGGCAGTGTTTACTTTCGGTAAAGAGCAGCCAGCTTCTGCATAAATGTTGCAGGCTCTTGCTGAGTCGCGTTTGCATCTCTTGGTCCATTCTGGTCTGGAATATCGACAACCTCACCATCGAGACCCTTGTTGTTGACAGCGTTCTGCTGCTTGCCAAGGTAGAAGTTGGGCATGAAGAGAGAAGCGATGAGAGGAACGCAGGACAAGCAGATGGCAGCGATGGTGATGTGTCCGTTGACGATGGCATAGGCGCGGATAGAGCCCTGGCGGATTGGGTCGAAGAAGTCATACTTCTTGAGAGTCTTGATGTTTCCGTAGATGGTGGCGATGGTGGTTTTATCAACATCGGGCATCTCGACATACATTTGAGCCACCATCTCCTCAGTCCAGATGCTTGTCGCAACAGCACTGCCAACACTAGAACCAAGAGTAGACCATAAAGTGATGATGGAAATGAGAGAGGCAACATCATCGTGGGGAACAGAGGCCTGGACACCAACACGAACACCAACAACGTTGAGCGAAGAGAGACAGAAGATGAGCTGAGCTGCAACTAGACGAGCAGTATCCTGAGTCATCATTCCGTTGGGGCTGATGAGAAGACCATAGCCGAGAATTCTGGCAGCTGCACCAAAGATCATGAGACCCTTGTAGCGATGGGAGGCACGATGGATCAGTCCAACGATAGGACCGACCAAGCAGAGACCCATGGTAGTGATTCCAAGGAAGATGGTCCATTGGTATGTAGTCCACTCCTTGATGATGAGGATGTAGGACGAGAAGTAGGTGTTGCGAACAGAAGAGGCCATCTGGTTGAAGATGTGAATGATGACACCAGCAATAAATGCACGGTTCTTGACGATGCGCTTGGTCATCATGGGCTTGGGGGCAAGATACATCTCATACAGACCGAACAAGATGAGAACAACAAAGCCAACGACGATCATGGCGATCATGCTTGGGTTGTTCCATCCGCCCTTTGCGCTCTTGGCCAATGTAATAGGCAGAAGGATCAAGGAGAAAGCAAAGCCAAGCAGAATAAGACCAACAATGTCGATGTCAATTAGACCACGGTACGCAAGCTTGGCCCAGTAGGTCAGGTTCTTGGGCGTGGCCTCAGTGCGACCCATTCGAACGTCCTTGGAATCAGCCATGGTGACCATTCCGGCCTTTTCACCACGTCGCTGCATGGTGTAGAGGGTGAGAATGGCAGGGACGAGAAGGGCTGGAACGAGGATGGCGAACATGCCGAGACCCCATCGCCAATCTTCATAGAAGCCATCGGCGATGAAGCCGTTGACAGGAACGGTGACGATGAAGGGTAGAGAAAGGCAAGCACTGAAGAAGCCTCGCCATTCAAGAGGAGTCAAGTCAGCGACGATGATGTCGCTGAGAAGATCGAGACCAGACTTGCCGACCGAGGTGAAGCAGATACCGACAGTATAGGCAGTGAAGCCCGAGGCGCTAGCAGCGACAGCAAAGCCGACAGCGTAGAAAGCAAGCACCACGACATAAGTGGTAGGTCGAGAAGTAATATCAGCAAGCTTGCCAATGAAAGGCTTGCTGATGGCACGAATGATCTGACCAGCCGTATTGACAGTACCGAGCTGACTATGAAGGCCAAAGGTCGAAGCCGCGAGCGTTCCAAAGATTGTAGTCGTGATGCCCATGTCGAGAGCGTAGGCGAACATGGTGAGGCCAATAGAGATGCCCAGAAGCCAGAGAAGGACCTTGCCCTTCTTGCCGGACTGGTAGAGGACCTTGTTGAAGGCCTCGACCCTTCCTACACCGATCTCCTTGTGGGAATCATCGTCCGAGACGGGCGAGTTGGACGCGTCGTAGTCTTTCTTCTCGCTGAGCTCGAACATCTGCGACGTGTTCTGGGCGGGGGGCTCAGTGCTGCCCTCGGGGTGCTTGGGCGCTGACATTTTTTGGTAGGGACGACAATGAGCTGTAGATCGCTCAGAGACGGCAGATCAACGTAGCATTAAAGAGAAGAGGAAAAGGGAAGCGAGTGAACCGGGAGAAGAAGAAAGGGAAAGGTCTTCAATGTTGCAGAGGTAGCGCCGTCTGGTCTGACTTTTTTACGACGGCTTCCAAAAGCTGTTTGGTCGCCCCCATAGCAGAGGAAAAGACAGAACCAACAGACAGTGCAAGGTACAAATTACAGGACCCCTCGTTCGCCGGTCCTCGGCTCGCCTACAGCGGAAGACAGTAGTGCTGATACTACGGCGTGAGTGGGGTTAGCCAAGGCGTGGGAGGACCAGAAATAGGTGAGTCTTTTTCTGCTTGGCGAAGAAAAATTATCAGATCTATGTTCATACCCACTTGCGTTGGTTGGTAGCCAAGATTATCAACTGGTCGCCCATCTAATCAGATGGTCGTGTGCAGTAGGGATCGGCCGTGGTGTGGGACGGGATGCAGATCTCTGCCCTGTCCAGCTAGAGGCACAGTGTATCACACATTTGCACAGACAGTGGAATATCCCTGGCTCCATGCAGTTGCTAGCATGTCGTTGATGCAGCCCGTTCCCATGGATCAAGATTCCAGGAAGAGGGAACGCCCCGATGCATCACATGCGTTGGTTGGTTCGTGGGAGAGGCAGAGTTTTCTTGACAAATCAGGGGTTTTATCAGTCTCGAGCTAAGATCATGAAGTGCTACCAGCGTGGCTATTTGCTTGCCTATCATGAAGATCTCTTGATCCGTTCCTTTCCGACGTGATGGGCTCAAACTCAATGGGAAGTCAGCCCGTTCGTGGTTCAGCTCGTGACGCATTGCTTAGAGGCTATAATGCATTGACTTTAACTAAATGGCCCTATACCTGGATCAATACCGACGACTTGGCAGCGGTGATGATTCAGGGTTGCGAGAATGACATCTGCACCGTTGATGTAACGCTGGTACGCAGCATGTCCATCACCATTTGCCTTGGCAAGTGCCGATCTTGCACTTATCAATCTGGTGCACGCAAGAGGCTTCTCATCACATCAGACGATCTTATCAATCTATGGCACTCCGTTGTCGCAGTGGCGATCCCAAGTGATTCCAACTTCTGGTCGCGTGACTCAAACTGCGAGTGAAGCATCGAATTAAGTAGATTTAGATAGAATGTCTATAGAGGTATGAACTGAAGTTTCGCTTGTGACGGTATGACTAAATGGAAATCTTTGCTGCATCGCACAGAGATCTGAACAGGCTGCCTGGACTGGCATACAGTTCCGAAATAGTGTCAAACTCTACTACTCGGCCACTGTCCATCACGACAACCTTGTCGCACGTAGCAACAATCGTATCTAGTCGATGTGCCACAGTAAGAACAGTTGCGTCCCCAACGACCTCGTTCAGCATGGCTTGAAGCTTGGCGTCTGCTCTACCATCAATAGAGGCCGTTGCCTCGTCCAGAATCACAATCTTGGACTTGCGAACGAGCGCTCTAGCGATGGATATGAGAGATCTTTGTCCTTGAGAGATGTTGGAGCCGTTCTCCTTGACCTCTGAGTCTAGGTTCAGACTTGATCCCTCACTGCTGGACTCGGAATCCTGCTTCTCACTTTCCCCAGTCTCTTTGTCTTGTTCTTTCGAGGACTGACCGAGCCCAACGCGGTCAAGGCATTGTTGCAACCAGTTGTCGTCGTGTTGTTGGAAAGGATCGAGGTTGTAGCGGATGGTGCCTGCTAGAAGGACTGCATCCTGGCTAATGACGGAGAGGCTTGATCGAAGAAGGTGAAGACCGACGGTGTGAATGTCAACTCCGTCAATGAGAATTCGGCCGCTGGTAGGTTCGGTGATTCGTAGCAAGGCAGATATTACTATTCGACTGTTAGTACGCGGTCGACATACGAGGAAATGGTTGAATACTCACAGGTGGTCTTGCCAGCACCCGTACGGCCGACAATGCCGACCTTTTCACCGGCCTTGATATCCAGATTGACATCCTTGAGTGCAGGCTCAAGTCCAGGACGATGGCTGAGGGTAAAAGACTGAAACTGAACATGGCCAGCATGCGGCCATTGGCGGGACTTGAGCTCCTTGTCAACGTCGTCGACCTGATGCGCAGGCTCTTGCTCGATGTTGTAGGCGTAGTGAAGCATTCTCTCCACCGAGTTCATATTGTTCTCAATCTCAGCACTTTGACGAATCATGTTGCCGAATACTGCCTGAGCTGTGACGATGTAGGACAAGACTACACCGCCAGAAGAAGGGTCAATGGTGCCGCGAAGTCCAACGACGAGTAGACCCGCACCCAGAACAAGAGCCGCGCCGCAGAGGTCAAGACGGAGATTCAGCCAGCGCTGGCAAGACACCGAGAGCCAGTAAGCCGTGTTCTCCGTGTCAATCTTGCGTGCGTTATCATCGACAAAACGAGGGACTGCGCCGAAGGCTTTTAGAGTGGGAAGACCTGAGAGTGACTCGCCGAAATGCTCATAGATTCGACTTCGGAGGAGATTGTTGAGACGACGGAGTTCGCGTGATGATGGACGGTAGTACATGCCCGTCCAAGTGTATATGAGTAACAAGGCGGCTGCGATGGCCAGAAAGGCTGGCACAATGATACTGACGACGATGATTGTACCCAAGACCTGAACAAACGTAGAGATAAAGAGACGAAGAGTTTCGCCCACCACGTTATCCACTGCATCTACATCTTTGCTGAACCGATGCGTGATACGCCCTTGAGGTGTAGTATCGAAGAAAGCCACAGGCGCAAGAAGGACCTTGGACATGGATGCGCGGTGAAGCTTGTTGGAGCACCAGAAGCAGAACAAGGCAAACGTCGCGCTCATGCAGAACAGCCCAAGAGACTGTCCAGCTCCAAAAGCGGCGTAGCCTCCCATGTATGCGTCCTCGGATATGGTGGAGTACTGGTGCTTCTGCCACCAGCTGAGCCAGAGTGGTGAGACGACGCTGGTTCCTTGATAGATGGAGATGGAGAGGATGAGGAGAGGGACGGTGAGCCAGGCGTTGCCGAATTGTACGTAGCGGATGTAGGTTCGGCCGCTGACTGAGCCGACGACTCTTTCTTCGGTCTGCATCACCTCTTTGCCGCGGGTCGGGGTCGTCTGCTTGTCTTTGGAGTCAGACTTCGGTGTATCTGCTGGTTTACTCTCCGCGCTCGGTTCATCAGCTGCAACCTTCGCGGAATCACCACTACCTGCGGTTTCAGAATCTGAGTCTGAGTCCAAGACCAGCGTTGAAGACCCTGCGAACTGAGAAAAGGCTCCATTCCGGCTGTACAACTGCTCAAATGAGCCCTGCTCAACGATACGGCCCTTTTCCATGTACACAATATGATCAGCTTGTCTAGCAAACGGAATCGAGTGTGTAACCAGAACAATGGTGCCTTCGTTATTGCGACGTGCCTGGTTAACGACCATGTCGAATACGCGAGCGCCAACGTGGGCGTCCAGAGCTGAGAAGCAGTCATCAAGGAAGAGGAGTGGGCTTCTGCCGTATATGGCTCTAGCAAGACTGATACGCTGCTTCTGGCCACCAGAAAGCGAAACACCGTTCTCGCCAACGACTGTCATGTCACCGTCAGGAAGAGCTTTCATGTCTTGGTGGAGGCAGCAGCGTGTGAGAACCTCGTCATACCACGCGAGATCAAGAGGTCGACCAAAGACGATGTTCTCTCTCACCGTTTCACTCAGAAGCCATGCAGTCTGTGGGGCTAGGGCAATCTGAGATGAAGAAGTCGTGAGGCTGAGCTGATAGGAACGTGCTTGGATGAGATGCAAGTCTCCGAGAAGTGCCTTCAAGACTGACGTCTTGCCTGATGCAACCGCTCCGACGATGCAGACCAATTGGTTGCGCTTCACTTTCAACGAGTCGATCCAAAGTCTTTGGCTCTGACTTGCCGGTTTGCTCTCTGACTGTTCTTGGGAGGCATCCTTCTCCTCTTCCGCCGCCAGAAGCTGCGTGTCATCGTGATATGCAAAGGTGGCATCCTCTACTTGAATCACAGGATCTGACCCTTGATTCTCCTCCGAAGAGTAGCCAAAGTTGGTCTGAGGACTTGATGAAGGTGAAGACGGATCCACATCTGAAGCAAGCATAAACAACGCCAGTCGCTCCAGCGCAGCTCGCGCATCTGCAATAGCCGACAGAGCAGTAGGAAGAGCTTGGAGAGGTGTTCTCAGCAACATAAAATATGCAAGGCCGGAAAAGATAACGCCTGCATCCATGCCATTCTTGCTGGTCGCTCCATAGCAAACAATGCTGACAACCGAAGCAAGAGTCGGTGCAGTGTAAGAGACCGCAGTGTTGAGAGCCCTGAGAAGCATTCTCTTGCGGATGTACACAACTTCATCGGACCTCAGCTTTCCGATCTTGGAGAGCAAACTCTCCTCGTAAGCGTTTGTTTTGACGAGGCGAATAGCGGCAACTGCTTCAACGACAGCCTTGACCCGGGCATCAGTGAAGGGCATGCTACCCCGTCGAAGTCGAAGTAAGCGACCCATCATGAAAGACTGAAGAGGGTACAGCAACGCAAGCAGACCGAATCCCGGCAGAGCGCTGTACCCCATGGTCCAGACAGTCAAGGCAAAGCAGAGCAGCATCTGAAAGATGCTCGTCCAAGCAACGTGAAAGTAGCCGCAGCAAAAGTCAACCCGCGTCACATCAGCACTGATTAGACTCATGAGCTTTCCAGTGCCGAGGCCATGTTTGAGCTTGGCCTTTTCGCTGAGCTGTGTCGTGGCTCTTCGGTAAATGACGTGCATCAGTGCGCCGCGGAGCAAGACACCCGTCGTGTAAGAGCGATAGAAGCCATGGACGTTTGACGTGACGGAGAAGACGAGAAGAAGGAAAAGCCCGACGACGTAGCCGAAGCCTGAACGAAGGGCTTGTTGCGATGGGTCTGAGAGCGTGGCGATGAGGAATCTGATGAGGAGAGGTGATAGGATTTGCGACAAGTCTCCGGCAAGCTTGAAGAGTCCGCCGAGCCAGAACCATTTGAAACATACGTCGTTGAGAGCCAAGGTCAAGACAGTTGTGTCAGTTGTATGTCTTGCCCAGAACGGTCGCCATGAGAACGGACTCGATGAAGGATCAGGCTTTCGTCCTCGATTTGCAGCAAGTCTTGCAGCCCAAGCTTCTTCCAGGCGATTCGCATGATCTTCCGCCAACCTGTCGCTGGGCATGTCATACAGATCATCTGCCTGGAGAGGTCGTGTATAGCCCGTCCGCAAAAGACGCCCCAGCCAATTGAACGTCAAAATCGACAGCCAATTTGCGTGGAGCTCTGGCAGAGGCAGCTTGTCTTCATCATCTTGATGCTCGACATTACCTGGCGTAGGGGCCTTCGGCGCTGTGAGTCTCTGGTGTATTGGCTTGGCTGATAGGAAGGGCACTCTTCTGTACCACTTCCTTGGGGGGAAGCTCTTCCCGTCGTTGGTCGCCATGGTGGTTGAGGCCAAACTTGGTTCTGGAACGAGTCTCTCGGCAGATGGCACGTCCTTGGTGCTGTCACCAAGGTCCAGGCCGGCCAAGACCCAGCGTGCGCTTCATGCTTGCAGGTCCGTATTCGGAGGGATCTTCCAAAGCAGGACCCAAAAACTGTGTGGATACCTGTTCAGTAGGGTGTGCACATCAGCAATACGGAGTCATTCCACCCAGGGTTACATTGCATGTTTACACGAAGGATCCCATGAGTGGATGCAGAAGCGGCCGCCTCAAAGTGTTTTCTTCCATCACCTTCCTCAAGCCATTGATCTAGGTGGCTGCCTCTTCCAGTATTGGATCCCGTTTAGCCTGTTTCTCTTCTCACTGTGAAATGCTTAACCGCTTTCCGATTACATAACGTGCCGCGGTGGATACAAAAACAAGGAAATTAAATAAGCTTACGAGCGGCTTCCTCATTCGAGTTTAAGCTCGGCACTTCATCCCACTCGAAAGGGGAAAATAAATGCCGATCTCCACACAGTTTGGACTACTTCTGCAGCATGTGTCATGAATTGGCCTATCAGAGGCGGCATGTGAGAGATGGCTTATGCGGTGAAAGAAGCATAAAAAGTTTTGGCGGCGTATGACGTTAGTGGGTTTTTTCTCGTTTAGGACGGTTTCATTACCGAGGACATACTCGGTCTCTTTTACCGGCCATGCTTATGATTGTCTCTTGTGAAATTACAGTGAATAGGAGCGTGAGATTATTGCAAAATGTCATAGGACAAGGATCCTTGGAGGCCATGTTGGAATGCAATGATGCATGTGAGATGAGGCACTGAAACTGGGCTCAGCTACCCTGGAACGAACCATCTGGGGCACATATGTCATGTCACATAATGAACTGCCTCATCTGCCGCAGCTGGATGAGATGGTGAATGAAACGTAGAAGGCAGACTAGTAGCTCTTTGGAGTATGATCATCGTAGCAAGCTGACCAAACAGAGTGAAGATAATTTGTATTAAAACACCTGGTCTGCTTCCATATCTCTGTCGATAAGTCTCTTGGACATTCGTAAATCGAGCAATCACTTTCCATCAGCCATTATCGTTATCTCTGTGAGTCCACTCGGTTATCTTGTTCCTCGTCTTGGCTCTCAGCTAACAAACACTTATAGAACGTCGTCGCCCAGCATGACTACAGACCGCATCACTTCCGCTGCCCCCCCACGTAACCCGACGCCACCAAAAGAAGCTTGGGACGCTTCTAAAGAGACCTCGTTCAGACTCCCCGACGGTGAAACAAACATCTGGATTGCCAATACTGGCCACGGAGATGGGAATGACTACCTCGTTGGATCTGGCGATACGACTTTGGCGCGATGGTCGGTGGATGGTCGAGAGACCAGAATATCGCCTGCCATGGTCAATGACAACAGAGCTCAGTCCGGTCCTGTCTTTGAGCTAGAGATCTTGAACTCTGACGTCGCTGATCCTCGTTCGCCTTTCGCATCTCACGGCAGACAGCAAGACCTCGCGTTGACCTGGGCGTCTGTCTACGCTCTGTGGCTACACCCGGATCATAGAGACGATGACTTGATAGCCATGTCTGTCGACAGCCAGAGAATTGGCGAATACATCAAGTGTACTGGTTTGGGCGTACTATCGCCATTCTCACCCACTACAACTCCCCGAGAGACCATCTACTGGCTGTCCCACGATGCATTCTGGCAAGGTGCTGGAGCACCAGACTCACAGCACTGGCTTCAATCACGACCCGAAGTGACATCATTCCCAGGCTTCAACGGCACAATGGGCGTCTTCGCGAACCAATTGGGCTTCACGCGCAAGGGCAACGTCTGCACCGTCCATCCCGTGCGACCTCCCAAGCCCAAGCCCGGCACCGTCATCTACTCGCGCTTCATCGTCGAGCTCGGTCAGCAGCTGCAGATCCGACACATCGACGCGTCCAATCCCGTGCACTTCGAGACATACAAGCGATGGCAAAACTCAGACCGGGTCAACAAGGCGTGGAAGGAGCGTGGGCCGGACGAGCATCATAGAGCATACCTCGCCAAGCAGCTAGAGGACCCCCATACCATGTCGTGTGTGTTTGAGTGGGACGGGGAACTCGCGGGCTACACCGAGATTGGATGGGTCATGGAGGACAACGCAGCGTGCTTCTTTGGGTCCAATTGCAACATCACAGTGGGCGAGCACGACCAGAACTCGCACATCATAGTGGGAGAGGAGCGTTTCCGCGGCGGGAAGCGGTATCAGGCTGTCGCCACGTCGATCAAGCACTGCTGCTTCCTGCGCGATCCTCGCACCAAGCAGGTGATAGCCGAGCCTGAGTACGATCTTAACCACGTTCAGATCCAGGACAGGTTTTTGCCACAGGAGAGGAAGAAGCGCTTCCACCTGCCGCACAAGACGGCCATGCTCTTTGCTCTGCAGCGTGAGCGATTTTTCCAGGAGGCACATTTTGTCTAGGGCGCTTTAGTCCCGTTTAGCATGGTAGATCGACAGACTGGACCCTAAAAATTTGAGACAATCTTTTTTCGCAATTGCAATTTCCATGACGTAACCTCGTATAAACCGTGATGAGCAAAGAATTATCTGATGCAGCTATTGCGAATGTGGCCAAGATCTTCGGGAAAATAACGTAAAGCTTGTTACAGTTGAGACCCCAGGGCTAACCGAGCTTATTTCTGTTCGCACTGTAGTTAACCGTAATCTTATCAGATCATCAGCCCCCCCACTGCGTTACGCTGACCGAGATGAATTATGGGGTGTCAGCAGGGACCGGACGTTTCACCGAATATGGACACCACAGTTACCTGCCATTCCTGGCCCCATATGCCATGACACACTGTGCTGAGAGGAAGGTTTCTAGCTTCATTGAGGTGGACATCGTCATCGGTGTGGTTTGACTGCCGTGCGAAGATTGCCGAGCGATAACGGCCGACGTAATTTGGTGGACAGAGACCCTGTGTCTGTTGATGATCTGGTAAACACCACTGTAGAGCATCACGAACTACGGCTGTTACACGTACTGTTGGTGTAAGACGAGGATACTATCAACACCATGGATAACGCAATGTCTACGACACGGCCTCCTGTTACGCAGCTTCGGCCACTGCATACTCACCAGCAATCGACGGAGGCATCTCAGCCAATCAGCTGGACCAGCTCTGTTGAGCCAAGACCTGATGAAGAAACCGCCATCAAGGCATTTGTGAGGCTTGTATCTCATCTTGTCATTCTTGATGAAGGGGAGCATTTTTGTATTCAAGATACGAAGCGAGGCGGCTTCATCTTGGCTCAGTACTCGAGTTCTGAGAGAAACGAGCTTGGTAGCTTCCGTTTTGTTAAACCTGAGAATCATCAAGATATTCTATCTGATTTCTCTATTGGTGAAGGCAAGGTGAGTTATATGCTAGTTCAAAAAGTCAGGGGTTCATCTGTATACTGATTTTCTGGCTAGATCCTTCAACTTCACCTCGGAGAACACGATATTCAACTTAAGACGGATGCCAGTATCATCCCTGAGGCTGCTCTGAAATCTCTTGGCTGCATACTAGACGACATCATCACTGTGGTGCAACAAGGGCATGGCGCAAGTCCTGAATGGACTCAACCTTCTGTCCTCAACGACCCCCCACGATCTGAGCCCCTCTTCCTCACTCACGATGAGACTTCAACCAAGGATAATGGGAAGAGGTCACTTCTGCATCACCAGTTTGAGAGACGCGCAGATGAGAGTCCTGAGAGTGTCGCCATTGACTATCTGACGGACCTCGAAAGTGGAAGTCGGGTGACCTATACATATCGTCAGATCGCAAACGCAGCGACAGCGTTGGCTTTCAAGATCGTGAAGACCTCCGAAGAATCCACACAGTCTCTCAAGACAGTCGCAGTGCTCATCGGTCCATGTCCAGAACTCTACATCTCCTATCTAGCAGCTTTGAAGGCGGGAGTAGCCTTCTGTCCCATCGCCGTGGATGCGCCTAAAGAGAGAAAGGAGGCTTTGATGGCAGACTTGAAGCCATCCGCATTGCTTACAACAACGTCCTTGCTGGGATCAGACTCCTCGTTTGTCGGCTCCTCCGCAGACACTATTGACGTTACCCCTTTCCTCCAGGCTTGCGACACTGAACCAGAGCGACAGCCAGCTCAGGCAACAATGAGCGCAAACGACTTGGCCTACATCTTATACACATCTGGAACAACTGGAATGCCTAAAGGAGTAGCAGTCAGCCATCATTCCGCCTCATGCACCATTTCTGCCCTGAGCGCCCACTACGGCTTTCCTCTCCCATCTCCTACATCCAAGCCTGTCAGGTGGTTTCAAGGCGCTGCACCTACCTTTGACATTTCCCTATTCGAGATCTTCTGGACTCTCAGTACTGGCTCAACGCTCTGCTGTGCGCCAAGAGAGCTCATTCTGCAAAACATCGACAAGGTTGTTACTACAATGAAGGCTGATGTCACCAACATCACGCCTAGCTTCGCCAACTTGCTCGATCCCGCGTCAATCACTGGGCTCATGGTCGGTGGTGAGACCTTGAATGCTCGACTTCTCCAGAACTTTGCTCCCTACAACCCGACAGTGAAGGAGGAACCTGGCAAAATACCACGAGGCATCTATAACGGATACGGACCTACCGAGACGGCTATTTACTGTATTGCGCAAGCTCATGTGCCTGAAGGCCAGCGAGGATCGGTTATCGGAACACCATTGGCGACTTGCGGCGTTCTCATTGTTCAGCACTTGCCAATTCCTCAAGCTGATGAGGGCTTAAAGCTCCTCCCCATGGGCGCAGTGGGAGAACTTGTCATAACTGGACCTCAAGTTAGCAAGGTAGGCTACTTGAACCGCCCAGACGAAACAGCCGCGTCGTTCCGAGATGACCCTCGATGGGGCCGCGTCTACAAGACTGGGGACAGGGCCAGAATCGTCTGGGACAAGAGCGGCTCTCCCATGGTTGAGTTTCTGGGCAGACTCTCTGATGACCAAGTCAAGCTCAGTGGGCGACGCGTTGAGTTGGGTGAGATTGAGAGTGTTCTGGCCAGCAAGGTGCCTAGCATCAAAGAGACTCTATCCTGCGTCTGGAAGCAGGGTGCAGAGGCAGGTTCAGAGAAGGTCGTGATTCTGGCTGTCGTTTACCCAAGTGAGAACTTTGAGACTGTACACCAGGCGTGTCTGGATGTGTCTCAGCATCACCTTCCCGACTACATGAGACCGTTCAAGATCTTGCAGGTTGATGCACTCCCCAGATCTGCCTCAGGCAAGGCAGATCGCAAAGCAGCTTCGGCACTCGTCAACGAGATGCTGAAGACCAGTCTTGATGGTCACGAGCCTATCAACCACGACCTATCTGAAGTCGTCGAGCCTTTGGCAGATCCTCAGGATGCGGAGCTTGAGGAGGAGCTCGTCTCAATCGTGAACAATGTTCTCAACGAGTCATCTACTGCAGGTCCTGCCATAACTGCAAAGACACTCCTTGTTGAAGCTGGAATCGACAGTCTCCGTGCAATGAGGATCTTGCGAGACATTCGGAAGCGATGGTTAGGATCACAGGGCCCACAGCTTGAGCCATCGCTGGCACTCCTCCTCGACAATAGCGCTACAATCCGTTCGGTCTTCTTCCCTAGCAGTCAAAACGTCGATGCCTCAACCACCAAAGCTAGCAAGCAAGCCAGAACAGAGGCTCAACTTGAGGCGTTCTCCACGAAGCATACACCGGAGGTGCTGGGCAGACTCAATCTCACCAAGCCTGACATTGAGATGGTTCTGCCCGCAACTAGCACCCAGAGTCAATTGGCAGTGAGCTTTGCCATGGACAAGCGCAACTACATCAGCCATACCACGCTCAGGCTCAATCCAGATGTCTCAGTAGCAGCTCTCCGGGACGCTATTGATGCGACAATGTCGAGACAGCCCATCTATCGAACGGCAATGCTTCCCTGTGACGACGATCTTTCCCCGTTCCTCCAAGTTGTTCTGACACCAGACGCATGGCAGAGACTGAGCGGCAACTCTGATCGGATTGCTCTCAGGAAAGCCAGCGTAGATGGTATTTCTGGTGATGCGCAAACATGGCTTGACCTTGCGGAGGAGGATCTCAGCCTTGAGTCACATAGACTTTACCATGTACAGATCATCGATCCCGAAGAGGCTGACACTGGTGCTCTTTTGATCATCAGCGCTGCTCACTGCATATGCGACGGTCCTTCACTGGAAGTGCTGATGGCAGACATCACTCGCCAATACACCGGCCTTGAGCCACTTCCCCGTCAAGGAATCTACGATGCCGTTTTTGAATGGGCATCAAATGTCAACCAAGAGACAGACCAATTGTGGCAGAAGGTCTTGGAGGGATGGGAGACTGAGCCTCTTGGAGCCATCAGTGGTAACAACGTCAAGCCCACTTCAACCAAGACTCGTCAACACGCCATGGTACAGCACACCAGTTCAATTCCTTGGGAGCTTCTCGAGAGTAAGAGCAGAGCACTGGGAGGCTCTCCTCTAACGGTGATCCAATCTTCTTGGGCCATGCTCCTACACATACTCTCCGAGGCAGACACCGACGACGTCACCTTTGGCAGCGTTCTTTCAGGCCATGATCAGTTTGTCCACGGTCCAACATTCTCTGTTGTGCCCTGTCGAGTTGCCTTGCCTGAAGCGCAGACTCTCAAGAATCTCGTCGGCAGCCTGATGGACAATTCCAGATTTGCTCAGGGTCATAGACATACCTCCTTTGGCGTCTTCAAGACACTTCCCTACAACACTGCACTGGCCTTGCAAGCGTACCCCCATCCTGAAGATGATGGTAGAGACAATGCACCTTTACTCTGGACTGAGATCTCGAATCCTGCTATACGTTACGACTTTGCCATGTTTGCTGAAGTCTTCCCCACGAACCCGAACTTGTCTGATAGGAATGGAAGATTCGATCATGTCGTCTTCAAGTTGACGTATCGCGACGAGACTTTCTCAGACACTTCTGCAACATGCATCGTCAAGCAGTTTGCGGCACTCACCGAGACTATCCTACAGTCGCTGCCTGATGACCTGGTACAGAGTCTGCCTGCGCGCATTGACAGAAGCCTATTGTCTGCTGAGGGGACGATCCCAGTCGCGGAAGAATGCTTGGACGACGCAACCAGAGAGACTCGCGACAGAGCTCAGCTTCTGCATGCTCAGTTCGAAGATCAAGCTGCATCAACTCCTGATCTTCTTGCACTGAGTTTCTACTCTTCACTCGACTCCGCTCCCATTGAGATGAGCTACGCAGAGCTTGATGCTAGGGCCAATGGTCTGGCCAACATTTTGCGTGAGCAAGACATTGACATCATTCCTATTTGCATGGAACGCACTATCGAGCTCTATGTAGCTGTCCTGGCCATTCTCAAGGCTGGTTCTGCATGGTGTCCTATTGACACGACGTCTCCAGTGCAACGTCGAACGTCTCTCATAGCTCGAGCGCAGAGCAAGGTGCTGCTTACTACCACTGAGTCACTGCCTCTGGTGGAGCCTTGCCTCGCTCAAGATGCGCTCAAGGATGTACATGTCATTCTGGTTGATAAGTACAACGATCACCAGACATCTGTCCGTTCTAGGCCACGTGAAAGCGTTGCTAATATCACTGGACAAGATTTGGCATATCTTCTGTGGACTTCCGGAACTACAGGTGAGCCCAAGGGTGTCATGATCCAGCACAGCGCTGCAGCCCAAGCGATGAGAGACCTACAAGTCCTTGTCGAGCACGATGACCGCGAGCAGGTTCGCACATTGCAACTCTCCGCTTACAGCTTCGATGTATTCGTACAAGACCTCTTCTACACTTGGGGCCTGGCGGGAAGTGTCATCAGCGGGACACGAGAGTTGGTCTTGGGCACATTCACAGAGTTCATCTGGAAGTCTCGCCCAACTCACGCTCATCTGACACCTTCATTTGGCGCCAGTATTGCAGTCCAGGAACTCAAAGGCTCAACTCTGCAGTACGTTACTTTTATTGGCGAGAAGCTGACAGAAGACGTCGCCGAGGCCTGGGCGCATCCTGACATTACGACTCGCGCATACAACACCTATGGTCCAGCTGAGAACGCCGTTGTCTCTACGATGCGACAGTTCTTTGGCAAGAGTAGAGACACAGCTAAAGCTGCCAATGTTGGCTTTCCACTGGATCACTGCACGGCATACGCTGTGCGCGAGGTCGAGACCTCACAGGGCACCAAGCGATGGGAGCTGGTTCCTCGGTACGGAGTTGGTGAGCTTGCCCTGGGCGGTGCACAAGTCGGCAAAGGCTACCTTGCAAACGAGGTCAAGACCACCAAGGCATTCATCCAGGGCGGCCCAGGCATCGACGAGCGAATCTATCTCACTGGAGATCTCGTGCGACTGAACGACCACGGCTTTGAGTTTCTCGGCCGAAATGACGATCTCGTCAAGATCACTGGCATTCGCATTGAACTCAGCGAGATCAGCGCAGCGTGCGCAAGCCTGAAGGATGACGACGCGGCCGTTGAACACGTCGAGACGTTGTATCTCCAACGTCCAGGCGCACCCGCTGGTAATGACAACAAAGTCGTTGTTACCTTTGTCTCTGTCAAGACTGGAAACGTCGACACTTCCGAGATCAGGTCCCAGGTGTTCAAGCGAGCCAAGGACCTCCTGCCTGCTTACATGGTGCCTGGCCACGTTGTTGTTCTGGATACGACCATGCCGCGAACTGCTTCTAACAAGGTTGATCGCAAGGCGCTGCAGACTATTTACGCGGAGTCGGATCTCAATGTATTGGCTGGTAGAGATGACTCGTCGCAGGCTCAAGGACAGAGTCACCAAGCCAAGCAACAGTGGACGAAGGATCAGCTTCCCATTCTTCAGACAATCGCCGGACACTTCAACATCCCAACAGAGAATCTCTCTCCAGACGACAGTTTGGCCGGTCTCGGTCTCAGCTCACTACAAGTCACGAAGCTTGCTTGGTTGCTGAGGCGAGAACTCAAATGTCAAGTTGGAGTCCTGGATCTCATGAGATGCGAGTCTCTGGGAGAGTTGGTCGATGTCACGCTGAGCCGGATGCCAAAGAAGGTTGAAGAAGTTGATCAGTCTGCCCAAACAGGCGAGGCTGAACCATCATGGCTTGCATCTATCAAGAAGGCGCTTACTGATAACATCAAGGGCGACATGCGACCCTCTGATACGCAGTACATCCTCCCCGCAACACCCATGCAAGAGTCCCTCATCGTCGAGACTATGCTCGAGCCACAAGCTTACTGGGCCCATCGCGTGTTCGACCTCAGCGACTTGGACGACGTCGATGATCGCCAGTTGAAGAGAGCTTGGGCTGCAGCAGCCAAGCGCTTCGACATCCTCCGAACTGTCTTTGTCCCCTTGACACAACTCGACGTGGACGGCAGCGACAACACGGTTTCTTGGGCTCGTGAGAGGGGTGTTCACTCTACGATTCTCCAGCTGATACGAGAAAAGCCAAGCTTGAACTGGAATCAGATTCGCTCTGAGGAGGATCAGAGTCTCAGCGAACTGGCCAAGAAGTTGCAGCTAGAGCTGTCTCCGACAACCACCATCGAGACACCATGGGCTGTCACGTTTGTTGAAGATAGCAAGAAGCTGATGCTCAGTATGCACCACGCCCTCTACGACGCAGTGGCGTCTGATGTGTTCCTGGAGACTGTCACGAGCTTATATCACATGGAGTCCGTCGGGGAGGTGAGGGAAGTTATGCAGTTTGAGAAAGGTCTCGGCCTAGGGTTGCTGCCGACCCCATCCAAGAGAGATGAAGCAGCTGCGTTATGGAGTCGCCGGCTGGATGATATCAGCAAGACGGCCACTGGAGGCGCGCTGAACGCGCCCTTTCCTGACCTCACTCAATCTCGACAGAAACAGGTTCAGAAGATTCTCATGTCGAGGAAAAGCATCCCTGCTCCGTTCCTCCAATCTACTTCAGCAGTTGCACTTCCAACACTACTTCAATCCGCCTTTGGTTGCGTTCTCGCCTCGTACCTCGAACTCGACGCCGTCGTACTCGGCCACACTGTCTCGCAGAGAGTCCTTCACCCAGATATTGCGCGAGTTGTTGGTCCAGCTATAGCCACGCTGCCTCTGGTTGTTCGCTCCAACGCTGCTTCATCCGAAGAGCTCTGGAAAGAGATGACTACCGAGTCAGCACAGATGTTCCAGAGCACACATAATCTCCATCCTGTCGATGTCAAGAAGATGCTCAATCGGGGAGTTGGTAGCAGCAATGCTCCATTCCCGGGCCTTTTCGTGTACCATCCCGCATCAGATGAGAGCCAAGATGATGCCAGTCAGTCCATGTTCAAGGAGGTGGGACAGGCATTGTCGCTCAACGTGGAGCATCCGCTTGCTTTGAACATTTTTGAAGATAAAGGAGCGGTCGAGCTCACTGGTGATGGACGTCGCATTTCTCAGGCACAATTGGACCTTTTGCTGGATCAGATCCTTGCCCAAGCGCAAGCCATGGTTGAGGCCCCTGAGGTTCCTTTGACTCAGCTCCAGAACAGAATGAGTAAGAATCTTCTGTCTATCAGTGGTGAATCTTTGAGCGAAGAGACAGAGGCTGTCAATCCGACTCAAGACGTCTCCTTCCACGGGTCTGAGCATCCAGATTGGATCGCCGTTGAGGAAGTCATCTTCCAATCCTCGGATGATGACGAAGAGATTACCTCAAAGACCATTACGTATGCCCAACTTGACAAGCTCACCAATGTCATCGCTACGAGGTTGATCCAGCATGAGGCTCGTCTACAGCCCGATGACCCTGTAGCTATGTGTCTTGGTAGAGATATCATGTCGTTGGCAGTCACTCTGGCCATTTTCCGTGCTGGCTTTGTGTATCTCCCCGTCGATGAGGATCTTCCTCCAGCTCGCAAACAGCTCCTCATTCGAGATGCCGGTGCCAAGTTGGTGATCTCAACTGAGGATCTGGTTGGTGACTTGGGGCTTGACGATACCAATGATCCTCCTCTACTGCTGCTTCCCAACGCGAATGACGACACCGATACCATGCTTTCGTGGCCTGTATCGGAGATCACACCTTCGACCGGCATCGGCGGCTATCTTCTCTACACCTCTGGCTCTACTGGTCGTCCCAAAGGTGTCCGCGTATCCAACAGCAACCTCTGTCACTTCATCTCTGCATTCAGCGCCCGTTTGGTAGAACACTCTCCCGCCACCGCAAGACTCGGCGGTGTTGGAAAGTATCTCAACCTGACTTCTCGCGCCTTCGATCCTCATCTGACGCAGCTTTTCGTGCCCTGGCATCTTGGCCATCGGGTGGTCATTGGAAAGGACCGCACGGCTATGATGGCGAGTCTGAAGGAATTGATCAACGAGTTGGATATCACACATTTCGGATCTGTGCCCTCAGTGTTGAGTCAATTGAGGCTACGGCCTGAAGATGTTCCGTCTGTAAAGGTAGTCACTACTGGTGGAGAGAAGGCCTCGAATGAGCTCTTGAACACATGGGCACATACTCAAGACCCAGACACGACTGATGATCGAGCTGTTCTATTCAACTTCTACGGCCCTACAGAAGTCACCATTGGATGTTTGGGCCACGCCGTGCATCAAGACTCCAACGCTCGCAATCTTGGCCTCCCATTACAGGGTCTTGAAGCTCTTCTCCTATGCCCCAACAGCGAAAGCGACAATCCTGTCATTGCTAGAAGATGCCAACCAGGTGAACTCTGCATCGCTGGTCCTCAGGTGGCAATGGGCTACCTTAACCGTCCTGTTGAGCAAGCCAAGAGCTTCCAAACTATTACTCTTCCTGATGGCAGCAGCAAGAGAGTCTACCGAACAGGTGATATGATGAGGATGATGAATGATGGCTCACTGGAGTTCCTTGGCAGAGCTGATCAGCAGACCAAGATTCGCGGACAGCGACTTGAGCTGGATGAGGTCGTTGGCTTCCTGAAGCAAGTTTCAGGTGACAACGGTGACTTTGACTTTGCAGCGACGGTTGCCTCCACGGGTGATGACAGTTCGAATCAACAACAACAGCTGGTGGGCTTCATCGCTAGGAAGGCCAGTAGTCCCAAGGGCCAGGCTGAACAGGAGGTTCAGCTACTCGAGGTCCAAGACGAAGAGTCAGCTTCATTGCTCGAGATGATCGAGCACGAGTGTCAGGATAAGCTCCCTGCTTTCATGGTGCCGACAATGGTTTGGGTTTCCAAGATCCCATACCTCGTCGCCTCTGGCAAGGTCGATACCAAGATCCTGGCTCGTTTGGCAGAGGACTTCCTGGAAACTCAGCATGATCAGGACGGATATGACAGAAACTCGGGAGACGTGCTTGGATCAAAGACCACACTGAGTGAGAAGGAGTCGGTTGTGGTTGCGGCTATAGAAAAAGCTGTCGGTGGCAGTGTCAAGGCATCGAGCACCAGCAGCATCCAGCGTCTTGGTATTGACAGTCTTTCCGCAGTGAACCTTGTCTCTCTTTTGAGAAAGCGTGGCTTTTCGCAGTTGAAGATGACCCATCTTATCTCTTCATCGTGTACAGTTGCAGATATTGCAAGGCTTGCTGATCAACAAGAGAGCGGTAGTTCGACTGACAGCACACCTCTCTCAACACCCCCATCCACGGACGATCTACACACTCCGACTCTGAACGTGTCAGACCTCGGCCCCCTTCCAGAAGGTCTTGACGCAGACAACATCGAAGCCGTCCTTCCTTGTCTTCCTCTCCAGTCTGCTCTCATCGCGCGGTCTCTCGTCTGGCTCAGTGCCTTCAACGAAAGAGAGAACACCGAAGGACACGATGTACCATACGTGGCACAGTTTAGCTACCGTCTCGGTCGCGGCACAGACATCAACAGATGGAAGAAGACAGCAGAAGAGGTCATCACCTCAGAAGCAATGCTCCGAACCTGTTTCCTTCAACGCGAAGACGATGGTCAGATCTTCCAGTTAGTTCTTCGATCGTTGCCATCTTCTCCTCTGTATGATGATGGGCATCCAGCCAATATCGTGTCTCAGATGAATGCACGACCTCCCATCCGACTACAGGTTTCCAAGAGCGAAGGCGACGAGACCATCGTGTCGCTCAACATTCACCACGCATTATTCGACGGTGTTGCCATCGATGCACTCAAGAACAAGCTCGAAGTGGCCTATAACAGCCAGACGTCTTCAATTGCTGCAGCCAGTAGCTTAGCAACCTTGTCCGCCGTTTCGAATCACTGCAACCTATCGGATGAGCAACTGGATGCTGCAAGACGGGCATGGCAACAACAATTAACGGGTGTTCAACCATGCCGTGTTGGAGCCATTGATGACAACAACACGAGTGGCACCATGGCTCGTCAGACTCTTTGTCTTGGGTACACTGCTTCTGAGCTCAACGCCAGACTCAAAGCTCACTCTCTGGGGCCTGAAGGAGCGGTATCAGCATCTTCTGCATTCCAGCTGGCTGTGGCCCTATGCCTCGCCCAACTCACTAAGCAGCGATCCGTTGTCTATGGCTTCATCATGTCGCTCCGACCATTGCTAGATGGCGTCGCCAACGATGTCGACAGCTTTGTTGGACCATGTCTCAATACTCTAATTCGAGCTGCAACCATCAACAGCCTCGATGAGACTCTGCCCCAGTTGGCTCAAAGAGTCCACAAGTCTCACCTCGACGTATCTCAAGGTGCCATGCCTCTCGTCAGCGTCGACAAAGTCCAGCGCTGGTCTGGATCTGAGGACAAGCTTTTCGACAGCCTTTTGAGTATCAACATCATGCCTCCCAATGAATCTAGTGACGTCAAACCAGGACAGATGACTGCTTTACCTACTCGCAGCAGTAGCGATATGGCTTTGGCGTTTGACGTGGATCTTCATGCTGATGGGAAGATCATGTTGACGCTTTCTTCTGCTGGAGCATTGAACGTGGAGCAGCTCAAGGATATCGGCCGAATGTTTGAGAAGGTTGTGTACAGCTGCGCTGACAAGACCGTCAGAGTGTCGGATATTGTTACTTCACCTCTCATTGCAAATACTTTACCAGCCCAAGTTTCCAACAGCCCTCGAAGCGATAGTGCCTCGACAGATACACCAAACTACAACAAGGCACTCGCTGACATCCAAGCTATACTGAGTCGCTTCATCCACCTCAATCCATCTCAGCTGTCATCCAAGCCCGACTCGACGTCGCTGTACCAGGTTGGTCTTGACTCCATCACTGTTCTCCCCTTTGTCAAGTCCGTCAACAAGTCGCACAAGATCAAGCTGTCTTCACACGCCGTGATCAAGGCACGAACCATCAGAGGTGTCGCCCAGCTTCTGCAGGATGCAAAGGCAAAGTCTGCTTCAGTTGACACTGTCAAGTCACAATCTAGCACTGAGCATACTAGTAGCAAGCTGAGTGACACTGAGATCTATGACAGAAGCCTTGAGCGTCTAGCCAAGAGTCTCATGTTCATCGCAACACCGCTCCAAGAAGGCATGCTCAGCGCATCTCTGGCCACTGAAGGCGATGCATACACATATGTTCATGCCATCCAACTATCTGACCATGCTCTCGCATATGACACACCAAGTCTTGACAAGTTCTTCGCTGCTGTGAAAGACACTGTTCAAGCGTGTGAGATTCTCAGAACCCGGTTCATTTTCACTGATGACGATGAGTCGCCGTGGGTTGGCATTGTATCTCCCACCGAGCAAAGCGACCGCGTCAACTGGGAGGTTCAGCCAACAGTGCCTGGTAGAGTGCATTTGCGGATCCACCATGCCTTCTATGATGCGACTTCTATCCAGTCTATTTGGGGTATTCTCCAAGACTACTACCTTCGACGCCTCAGCAATGACCTCTCTGATCTTGACGAGCCGAAGCATCTGTACAGACCGTTTGCAAGGACTGTCGCCTCTTCACAGCGGGTGTCGATTGCCTACTGGACAGATGCCGTTCGCGACTACACGTATACGCCCCTCGACTTCCCCGGTAGTGATCTCAAAGCATCATCTGCAGTCTATTTCAGCTTTGACACGAGCAAACTGTCCCTTCTCCAGTCTAAATGCCGAGATCTCGGCGTGACCGTCAAAGCAGCACTCCAGTTGTCCTGGATCAAGGTCTTGTGCGAGTCCCTCTATCGGCAAGCTGACGTCGTATATGGAGAGGTTGTTTCGACTGATGCCGATGACGATATCGCCATCGTTGGACCCGTTATCAACACGTTACCCATGAGAGTGAAACTAGGTAACTCCGACGGCTGCATCAATGTCTCAAAGGCCCTGTCACTTGTACAAAAGCAGATCGACAGTGCAAGAGGCACCAACTCAATGGCTTCACTGAGAAAGATCCAGACGCTCTGGAGATCAGGACATGAAAATGCAGATGCACCAGCAGCCCTCTTCCAAAGTCTCTTCGTATTTGACGGAGTTATTGGTTCTTCAAATACCAGCGATGAGTCGGAGAAGCTGTTCAAATCCGTGCAGGCTGAAGCTACTGGCGCCACTGGTCCTGCCTATGATGATTACCCTCTCATCGTGAGCTTCCATATCAGGGACAATATTCTCAATGGAAAACTAAGGGCCAAGCTATCCCAAGAGCAGGTTAATTCACTGGGCAACAGCCTGAATGCAGCCTTGGATCACGTTCTTCATGGACTTGACGTGCCTGTTGTTGACACTAAGTACCTTAACCCAGTCAACAAGACGCCGCCTCAAGAGACCAAGAGCGATCCGACAGAACCTGATATGAACGGCTTGACTCCAACGGCCGATGCAGCATTGAAGCTTGTGGATATGGTTTTAGGAACAAGGCGAAGTGGAAAGAAAATTGGTTACAACACGAGACTTATCAGCGTTGGCCTGGACTCGATATTGGCCATTCGGTTATCGAAGCTTTTGAAACAGCAACTGAAACTCAGTGTCAGCGTCTTTGAGATCATGAAGGGCGCTAGTGTTCGCGACATCATCAGCCGCCCAGCATCTTCGCGCAAGCCAACGGCAAATGGTACCCAACATCAACCGGAGCGTCTTCAACAAGGTTTGAAGTCAGCGATAGCCAAGACCGTTGGACAGCCGGAACACTTCATCAAGTCCATCATTCCCGTCTTGCCCGGTCAGCGTTCTCATCTTGAGCTTTGGTTGCACAATGGGAAGAGGTTCTTTGAGGCCCCTTGGGTCTACAGACTCCCAAACACTGTCGACCAGGAACAAGTCGCGGCCTGCTGGTCTGAGCTTGTCAAAGTTCACGATGTCCTGCGAACTACCTTTACGACCGGAATGACCTCTACGGAGCTGCACCAAGTCACTCTGTCCGAGGACTGGTCAGGGCGATCACGCTTCATAGCCTTGCGAGACTTATCCAAGACTGTCGAAGAGCTGATCACAGAGCACGTGAGTCAAGAAAATGCCAATACCTCTGACTTGAAGGAACCCCCAGTCCGTTTCTCTTTCTTAGAAGCTGCAGATGATAAAGCGGTTGTCTTGAGACTCCATCATGCACTCTATGACGCATGGAGTATCAAGATGATTGAACAAGACCTCAACGATCTTCTTAGCGGAGGCAAGATCCAAGAGGCTCGCCAGTCACTAGAGCAAGTTGTCCAGAGTATCAGAGGAATCAGACAACCAGAAGCCGAGGAAGCATACTGGAAGCGTCATCTTTCAGGTGCTCAGGAAACAGTATTGGGTCACGACACTGAGCGCACTGCGCAATCTTCACTTGGACGGCAGTTCAAGACGAGCTCCAACGTCACCCCGAACGATAGCATCCATTCATTGTTGCAGAAGAGTAGGTCAGAGGTCTCCGCAGCTCTCATTCTGTCCTACGCGAGGACATTGCAGCACTTCACTCAACGGACCAAGCCTACCTTTGGTCTCAACCATGCTTCTCGATCTCTTTCGTCACCTGATGGGGTGCAAACCGTCGATCTGACTGCTGCGAGTATCCCAACCCTTTCTGTGACGCCATTCTCTATTGACTTGGAGTCGTCGGCCGAAGACCAACTCGGCTTCATCCAGGACCATCTCGCGCAACTCAATTACTTCAGTCAGGCAGATGGCACCAGAAGGTTCAGTCCAAAGTTCAATTCACATTTGAACATCATTCACCGACGAGATCCTACAACACACGAGAATGGCAACAGCACGGAGAGAAGCAAGGTTTTGGAGAGGTATAGGCTCCCTGAGCCACTCGCGTCCAACTACTTCACTACTACTGAGCCGTCACCTGCGGTCTCTACCATCGAGGGACTTGACAAGGCCTATTTAACCAGTCATCATTTCTTTTTCAACGTCATTGTGGACGAAAGCGGTGGTATTACTGTATCTGCGAGTGGTGATGAATTGCTGTTTGACGGAGATTGCGCTAGGGTTGCAGAATTGGTGGATTACTTTATTTCTGAGCTTTCTAAAGTTTGAGGGCGCGAGGGTTGATTAATGATGTACTATATATAGGAATATGTATCTTGGATATAGTTTTATTTTTTTAGTTCTCTGGATATCCAGATTGTATTTTAAACCGCCACAAGGGAGCATTGATCTGTCCACTCAATCTCCTAGGAGACTAAAACAGTTTTGTGATTATATTCCTGTCAAGATAAACCACCATATAGAATTTCTCCAACAATAGAGTGGCTTTGTCGACTCACCTGCCTATTGCAGAACAACATTTGGCAGGTCTTGATTATCCCTGTCCCAGGGGAACCCGTTGGCCCTAAGATTGACGGTTGATTTCTCAGTTTCCATAACTACTACACATTGATACTCGCTAACATTCATGCTGACAATCCGGTACAGGCCTCTCGCTATATGCTTAGTGACCTGTATAACTGCATGGTGTATATGCTTGTTGGTTCCGGTTCGAAGTGTACGAAAGTCTGAGTCTCCATTGAGATTGATGTAGATAACCTCGACTCTGTAGATTATCATGCCGAATTCCGGAGCTTGTCCAGGTGGCCATGAAGCTGGACTGGTAGAGGGGTCCACGGTATAGATAACTCTGTTTTGGTCTGCCATATCGCTCGGCTTTTTAAATAAGATAACTGATAAACTGATGTTATGGTTTTACTCTAGGATAACAGTAATAGGATAATATTTAGATATTTATGTACAAATCGATACATAATGACGAGTTTAGGAGCAGCCAATGGCATTAATGCCGCAAAGAGATTGTCAATATTCCTGATATGGCAGTGCATGACCTCGTTCCACGGACCTCGGCGCTGCAAAATCGCAACTTATCACAATCATCTTATCCAACGCAGCGTATGCATCTACTAGCCTATTTCTGCCGCCCTTAAACGGAACTTTTAGCACCCGACAAATCACACTGCTGCTTTCGTGGTCTTAAGGAGCATGGTCGTGGAGTTGTATCTGTTTGCGGTTAAGTTAGAATTAGAGCGAGGAATGCAAAGCGCCAACAACCAACGGATCTTATCATTTTTCCAAGCTGAGCAACTTCTCTCTTCTTCGGTTTGGGCATTGACATGCCACTTTTCATTGAACTAACGACGAAATAAACTTTAATGACTGATGTATACTTTTGTTGGTTGTTAGTCTTATGCATACCGGCAAGCTTTGCCGAAAGATAAGGTAAGAGGGGTAGGACGTGGGCCAGGCTCGACTATAATAATGTGTTTTAAAATACATTTCTGCTATTATAGTAACTGTCAGCGAAAGGTAGGCCAATTTGTCTTTGGGGTTGCTTGAGTTAAGTTACCAAGTTCTTTCTGCTGATTTAAGCTCTCAGCCAAAAGTCTCTACTGCTTGAGTTAAGAGATACCGCGCTAAGATACTCAGCCAGGATGATCCGACCAGGAATTTCCAACACAGCTTGCTGCTCGGACAGTTTCGAGCAACCAACAACCAACAACCAACAACCATGAGCTGTTCTTTTACGAGCTTTGCCTCGGATCTATCGGCATGCAAGAATACCATCAAGTCACAATCTCGTCCCTCTTTGCGGCCAAAAAACAAGAACAGTTCTTATTCTCTTGGCAGAGAGCCGACTCAAAAGATGTTTATAAAAGAGGCAGTAACCGTCATATCAAAACACAGGCATCTCAAAAAGGTCTTATCTATACACAAAAGCTTTGGTAGGATCCCCTGAGCTGAAAAGCTCGGCTGGTTAACATATTGCTAGTACCAATTTCCTCAACATGTACGGAATTCGCGACCCTCAGAATGTAATCCTCATACTTGCTATTCTGGGAAGTATCCCGGGCAGCATAGTGGCCGGTTTGCCTGTTACCCCGAACAAAGATAGCAAAGGCAATGTCGACTCAGCAGAGCAAATCTTCTACGCTGTAGATTGCGATGCCCATACCTATGGTATAGCCCACCATTGTCAAGCTCGATGCAACGGGAGAGGTCACATTATCTTCAACGAAACCCGATGCCCTATCGGATCAGACAATGCCGATGATATCTTCTCAGATTGTTGGTGCGCTGCAGAATGCGTGCCTTGTAAGGAGGAGGGTGAAGAACAGGCTTAGGGGGGGGTATCCATCTGAGTGCTTCAGAAAATGGTGAATAGGTCCGCCATCGTGTTAATAAGCTACAATAAAGCCTACAAGATCTCTACAGTATTACTATTTTTCAGGTGTTCGGCACATACTGCATTAATCGACGTTGATGGTAATATGTTATAAGCAGGGCTAAACCGTTTATCTTGAAGGATCTAGGCCATGAATAGCGCATGCTTCAAGCTTGACTCATATCATGACTTTGCGCAGAAGGAAAATCGCGCCCTTATTGCTGAACTCGGCCATGTCCTCCATTTGTGAATTGCGTACCTGACTATTTTATTTCTTTATTTCTCTAAATATCTAGATCACTTGTTTGTTCACATCAGAGCCCAGGTTCTACATTAAATTTCACCATACCCTGTACCTAACGCGTTCCTCAACGCGTCAACGCGCCCACCGCTCACCGCTCACCTGTCACCGAATGAGGATGACATAATGCCATCCGATAGCCTAATTGGCCATGCTCTAACCGCTCTCCCGGTTATTCACGGTAAACTTCCCCAGACTCACCAGACTTGTACTAATTCGGTAACCGGAGGCTCACTCTCCGCGTCGATCATCGTATTCATCCCCAGGCACGATCCGAATACCGCATCAATTGCACTTAAGCTTCAACGTCTCATGATCATACCCCAGACATGATCTGGTCTATTGTGGGGAGCCAAGGATGTTGCTATTAGGCTGTAATTGAAGGGTCACTTGGCATCTAGAATTCATGGCTCGCAGTTCAGCTAGCCTCGGTTCTCATGACGCTGAGTCGAGGCTAATTCCAATTTGTTAATAGATGACAGCGAGACTCTAGTTGTTGAAGTGGAAAATGGCTCTTGTGCAACACAGGTAGACAGTTTGATAAACAAAAAGTTTGTTGTTTCGCATCAACTTGACTTGTATTTGTGTATATGTATACCTAAGTTTTGCACTCCTTTGCCAGGTCTTGGCTGACATAAAACATCTTTCATTTGCTCTCATCTACCGCGATCATGCAAGGAACAGGCAAATAGCATATGCTTGCGCGGAAACACGTTTTAAGTCTGCTGATCTGTCTATGCCGAGCCGGCTAATAACCCTGGACCTGGTTTTAGCCATCTTGGTGAAGAGAAAGTGCCGGGAGATGTGAAACAACCAAGAGGTTGATTTAGCCGGGAAGCATTAGGTAATTGACATCATGAAGACTTTCGATATATAATATAAGATGAAGCGCTGGCTCTAAGGAACTGCTCTACTCCATCGCAGACAAGTCCAAGTCTCGTTCTTAAGTCACTATCACCAGCTGCAAAGATGCGTTTCAGTCTTATCCCCACAGTAGCTTTGGCTGCTTTCAATGGCTTTGCCGTTGCCAACCCTGTTCCGTAAGTTATACACTATAAGAATGGCGATAGCATCGCTCACATACAACCAGTGATGTTGAGGCACGACAGGCCACTGGCCTCCAGGCTGCCATGAAGGCCGCTGGCAAGCAGTACTTCGGCACTGCTCTCACCGTGCGCAACGACCAGGGAGAGATCAACGTCATCAACAACAGGAATGAGATAGGCTCCATCACCCCCGAGAACGCCATGAAGTGGGAGGCCATCCAGCCCAACCGCGGCCAGTTCAACTGGGGTCCTGCTGACCAGCACGCTGCCGCCGCCACCTCGCGAGGCTACGAGCTGCGCTGCCATACTCTTGTTTGGCACAGCCAACTCCCTTCGTGGGTCGCCAACGGCAACTGGAACAACCAGACTCTGCAGGCTGTCATGAGAGATCACATTAACGCTGTCATGGGACGTTACCGTGGAAAGTGCACTCACTGGGACGTTGTCAACGAGGGTAAGTTTGAGGCTCTCGAGACGATGTTGGACTACTGACTAATCTTTTAGCTCTCAACGAGGATGGAACCTACCGCGACAGCGTCTTCCTCCGCGTCATCGGCGAGGCCTACATCCCCATTGCATTCCGCATGGCCCTGGCCGCGGACCCCACCACCAAGCTCTACTACAACGACTACAACCTCGAGTACGGCAACGCCAAGACCGAGGGTGCCAAGCGCATCGCCAGGCTCGTCAAGTCCTACGGCCTCCGCATCGACGGCATCGGCCTGCAGGCTCACATGACCAGCGAGAGCACTCCCACCCAGAACACCCCTACCCCCTCGCGGGCCAAGCTGGCTTCAGTCCTCCAGGGCCTCGCTGACCTAGGCGTCGATGTCGCCTACACCGAGCTGGACATTCGCATGAACACTCCTGCCACCCAGCAGAAGCTCCAGACCAACGCTGATGCCTATGCCAGAATCGTCGGCTCTTGCATGGATGTTAAGCGATGCGTTGGTATCACCGTCTGGGTATGTTCTCACTTCGCTTCCTTGATCGCTTCCTTACTAATGGCTCGCAGGGTATCTCTGATAAGTATTCTTGGGTCCCCGGAACTTTCCCCGGCGAGGGATCTGCTCTGCTGTGGAACGACAACTTCCAGAAGAAGCCATCTTATACTTCTACCTTGAACACCATTAACCGCCGCTAAGGTCCAGTGGAAATACAGTAAAGCAGTCAGATACCGTACATAGACCCCTTTATATCAATAAGACTGCTATTCCTACAATGCTCCCTGGTCAATTTAACTTGGGCAACAGTCTTGTCCCAAAAGAGAACTTATTTCCGATTCTTCTCAACCTTGTTGGTTTCTTGGGCTCTTGCGGCAAGTGGAGACAGCTCCAAGTCTTAGTTCTGAGCTTTTCCATATCCTGTTTATTATGCATGTTGGTCCTCCCTTGCATACCCACTCACACCAAAATGCCCCCAGCCTCTAATAGCGAGCCACGTATTTGCAAATGCACGCATCGGCTGTTGAGTTCGTAAGATCAATGTCTTGGAAGATAACCCTTGTAAAGTTATTTATGATAAGACAATCTGAGATTATGATGATGCTCTCGCTGGACACGCTAGCCACGCAATGGGGAAGCGGGGATTGCATCGCCTTCCATGAGATCCGTCTGGTAGTTCAATAAAACCTCACCAAGATCGGTTAGCTGGAAGATCTACTGTTCTCATCCTCATGCAATCACCAGTAAAAGCTTCGCCCCATTGTAGCCACTATGCTTAGTGTCTCGATTCCAGCTGGAGCTGTCGCTGCTGTATGTCTGAGACACCGCGGCTCTTGATCTGCGTTCTAAGCTAATTATCACCTAGACGGCAGTCCTCTGTGTTGGATACGTGCTGTATAACATCTTCCTGCACCCGCTGCGCAACTTTCCTGGTCCGCTTCTGTGCCGAGCTTCCCCGTTGTACCGTCACTACAAGTTCTTGCGTGGAGAGCTCTTATTCGAGACTCAACGTCTGCACGAGCAATATGGCCCTGTTGTACGCATTCGGCCCAACGAGCTGTCCTTCGTTGACCCGGAAGCATGGAAAGACATCTATGTCGCTCATGGAGGCTCAGCTCGGCTTGGAGATATGGCCAGATATGACAGATTCTATCAATGGGCTGGTCCCAGCGCTCCAGAGACTTTTGTCTCGTTAGATAGGCCGTATCACGATTCAATGAAGCGGCAGCTCTCACCAGCCTTTTCGGAACGATCTTTGCAGTTCCAGGAGCCCATTATCCAAGGATATACGGATACACTTATCCGCAAATTGACAGAGGTTTCAAAGGATGGCAACCCTGTCGATCTGCGCGAGTGGTTCAACTATTACACTTTCGATATCATCGGAAACCTGGGCTTTGGGTCTGACTTTGGAGGGCTTGAATCTGAGCAATACCATCCTTGGGTCAAAGCTGTGAGTCAGAATGTCAGAGAGTTTGCCCTCATGCAGGTTTTGATGTACTTGGGACTTCAACGGATTGTCCATGTGTTGTCGGGCAGTTCCCTTCTGAGGGGCAAGATACTGCACGAACACCTCACGAGGGAAAAGGTCGAGGCTCGCATCAAGGTGGAAAAGCCCAGACTCGATATATTCCAACCCCTCCTTGACCGAAAGCCACCTCTGGTATGTCTATCGCTTTTTGATGTCTTTTTCTGAATATTGAACTAACGCGGATGCCAATGGAGACATTTGCTCAGCTTATGGAGAACGCTACCATTTTAATAACAGCAGGCTCAGAGAGCTCTGTCACCTTGCTGGTAGCCGCAGTCTCTCTGCTGACTGACAATCCAGCCAAACTGCAGAAGCTGGCTGAGGAAGTTCGATCAACCTTCAAGAACGAGGATGAGATCACAATAGTATCTGTCAACCAACTGGCCTATCTAGCTGCCTGCCTGAATGAGGCCCTGCGATGTTTTCCCGCAGTCCCGCCTGCGCTACCAAGAGTCGTCCCTCATGGCGGCGCAGTTATTGCTGGCCATGCTGTGCCGGAGAATGTGAGTCTAGAATTTCTCTGCCTCTTATCTATAGAAGCTGATCGAGTCAGACGGTTGTCGCTGTTGCTTCGTGGGCCGCAAACCACTCTGAGCGACACTTCAAAAAGGCTCTCGAATATCATCCTGAGCGGTTTTTGAAGGACCCAGAGTTCTCTGAAGATCGCTTTGATGCGTTCCAGCCTTTTGGATTGGGTCATGGAAATTGTCCTGGTCGCAAGTAGGTATTTCCTCTCGTTGTTCGATGGTTAATGCTTATTCCTTAATAGCCTCGCCTGGGCTGAAACTCGCCTCGCATTGGCGCGCCTCGTTTACAATTTTGACATAAAGTCAGTGCCGGAAAGTAGAGGCTGGACCACCAAACAGAAGGCATACATGCTGTGGGACAAGAAGCCGTTCTGGGCAGTGCTCAAATCAGTTCGGTAACTCAGTGTGCCCACAATGAACAATATTGCTTAGTACAAGTCATAGATAATTGCAATTGTCAAGCGAAGCAAGCTCTGGTCAATTTAAATTTTATTCGAGGATATAGTAATAATTCAAAATGACTTGTGTAATTATTTTCCATTCTGTGCGGCGGCAGAAGAAGCGACTTGTCATATCATATCATGTTTTGGCCCCTCCAAATTTGGCCAACCTCGGTATGAACATGTGATATTTAATGCAAACTTCAGTAAACTAATTCAGTTACGCTAAGCGCTCAAGTTCGTGATATGTCATGAAATAAAATGAAACCTCCGTCATAAAAACTTCTCATCTCTTGTGTAGTGAATTACATCTCTGCAAAGATCTGTCTGCCTCCAACGGGAACATAGTGAGACCACAAAGAAGGCCATAGCCACAGGATAAGAACGGCAGTCAGGAGGAGTCCGCAGACGATGATGGCAGCGATCAATCCAGCATAGCTACGACTTCGCGACTGGGTCTTCTTGACGTATCTGCGGCCGCGCATGAGGTTGAGCCAAGCGATGCTGCCGGCGTGGACGTCCTCCAGGGCTTTAGCGAGTTGGGGGCTCAAAGAAGCCACGTTGGCGAACTCGACGGCAAGCTTGTCTTCATACTCGTGAAAGATCTCGGCCGAGCGGTCCACGGCCTGCTGGAAGTCCATGCGGATGTCGGAATTCTGCTGGACAATTGCAGCGATGTGGCTGTATTCCGTGATCTGGGCATGGTGGGCGTTGAGCTTGTAGAGGTCGAGAATGACGCCCATGTTTCGGCCACTGTAGCTGAAAATGTTCTTGAGGGTATCAGGCGACCATTTGCGCAGACGGAGGAGATCATCGGCGAGATCTGGCCTCGTGAACGGTATGATGAGAAACATGAGACCCATGGCGGCATTGGTTTGCCTGTAGGTCAAGTATTCCTCCACAGAGACGGGTTCTTGTTCCACTTCGATCTTCCGAAGGGCCTGGGTACAGTGGAGCCAGAGATCGATCTCAGCCTTTGCGAGCTGGAGAAGTTCACTGTTCCAGCCCTCATGGCTCCAGAGTCTGAACAAGTGGTCAAGGCCTTGGGTGCCCTGGCGAGGACCTGTCACCCGGGCCTTGATGTCGTCCAGCACATCGCATGTGTACTTCATGTCAATGCTGTTGTCAATGAGGTCATCCAGAAAGACCCAAGCTGAGTAAAAGTCGGCGACGATCTTGATCCTCTCAGCATCGCCGCCGGGATAGACCCAGCTTCCGTAGAGACCTCCGCATGCGGCGAATTCGCCATTGCGCGAGACAACTTCGTTCTGGGAGACCTCCTTGAGTGAGCGGTCGCAGCTCAGCTTGGAGTACTGGAATATGTGGGCCGTCTGAGGATGCTTCCAGCTAGTAAAGCGGGTAAGCAGCTCGGGTACCTCGCACTGATCGTCGGAGGATGCCATGGCGGAAGGTAAATGAGGTGGACTGGGCTGGATAGTGTAGTCGATCTGGAGAGCAAAGTAGAGAATAGTGGCTGAACGATAATTTTTTAGGACCTGGGCACGGACAGGAATTCCTTTATCTGGCCTAGATAGCTCGGCCTGCTAAGCCCTCTTTTATTCTTGCGATATTCCCGGCCCTCGGTGTTTGGGCTCATATCATATTCCACGACATATATCATTAAAATGACACGTATCAGGGAACTATAATCGGCTCCCTCAAGTCATGCATGTTGGACCGTTAGGTTTGCAAGGGATAAATGCCGCTACTGATTGCCTGTTTGTTATGATCGCGTATGTCCGGACCTTTGAGACAAGCGAAGCCAGGATGGAGCGCACAACAAGCCATATGTGGAAGCCAGCCGCGAGAAGCGTAGCGGGCCACGCTGTCACGCATATCTAGATCATTTCTTAGCGTGTCTAGAACACTCGCAATGTGACCGGTCACCAGTAAGCGGGAGTTGTGGACAAGGGAACCATATCTAAAGTCTTAGTTGATGGCGATGTTGGATTGCCACTCCGATTGAGCAACTTGACTACCCTAAAGTAAGGCGGGGTTGTTAGTATAGAGCAACTTTTCGGGTCTGCCTTTTCACCGACTTTGCAAATGGTGATGCTAAATTCGGTCTCACGATAGGACACATACCGTGCCAAGTGCAAACAACGGTTTGCGCCATTTTCTGAGCGTGTTGGTCGCGAAGTGCATCAGCATCCTTGATGGTACGGTAACAGCCGAAGTATGCACCCACCCACCTCAGACCTCGCGAACAGGTCGGAAAAGATGGTCCATGCTCCATCGGGGCCGGGCCAATCCGAGGCCGTCGAGTGCCCCCTCTCATTCTTGCGTGACGTGTTCGTCTCAAGTACCAGGGACATGGACCAAGTGTGACGAGACATTACCAGAGCCACGGAACCGGTAGAATTCCCGGCCAAGCGGGACGAATAACAGGCCAGGCATTTGGGTGACAATTTAATCTATAGGGGACCTCTTACTATATCGCTTAGTGAGAGTCTAATCTGGCATCTTGCCTCTCCCGACATGGAAACTCTGGATACTAACTTGTTGCAGCATTTACTTTCTTTACGAAATGCCTTTTTAGAAGAGCTAATCTGATTCAAGGCTGACCTGTTTCCCCTCGCTGCGTGAAATGGCTGCTTGCAGAAATATCGACGCTAATGTCGGAAAAGGAGGAATTAATTTCCAGTCAGCCACTAGTTTCTTCGCCAACCACCACGATTTGCTCAAAGGCCCTGAGCCTCATCATGATCAAATCTCTTCTCATATTAAACTGAACCAACCAACACAAACACGGCAGCGTCGCCGTGTCGACACATGTACTAGATGGTGGATAATGACAGCCAACGGCCGCCGCAGGGCCAAGACCGAGATGCCCGCGGTGGAAGCGAGGCCAATACCCGAAGTGGGGAATTCACTTTCAACTGCCCCTCGACGACTGACTTGAGAGCGACAGAAGGCGTTCCCTCGGGGGCTAATGTAGGCTAAACTTGTCCCATGTCGAGAGCACGTTGCAGCGAGCTGACTTGGTGTGTTTTCTTCATCTCAGTCTCAGTCTCAGGCTCAGTCTGCGGCCAGATCGGCTTCTTCAGCAGAGCATGCCTCATCAGCGACGTCGAGTTTTATCCAGGCCGAGGACTGGGACGACTCGGCCTCTCTGACCGATAGTGTGCAGACGTTTCCCGAAGAGTTTGGCCGCACCTATCATGCTTATCGTGCTGGATGTGAGCAACCCCGATTCCTTTACCATTTTGACGACATCTGAACTGACCCCGCCATAAGCATACCTCTTCCCTAATGATAATACAGAGCAGGAGCGACTTGGAATCATGGGCGAGTGCTACAAGATGATCATGAAAGGCAAGCTGTATATGGCACCGCTCTCTACCAGAAGGCCGCCCAAGAACATTCTCGATATCGCTACAGGCATAGGCGACTGGGCTATCCAGATGGGTGACATCTTCCCCAACGCTTCAATTATCGGTACAGACCTGTCTCCCATTCAACCCAGGGACGTGCCTCCAAACGTCTACTTCTATGTTGAAGACTCGTAAGTGTCATTCCGCGACATCCGCCGTATCCGCCAAAGCGTCCTGACAAGACACAATAGAAGCGACGAGTGGATGTTCAGTCACAAGTTCGATTACATTCACACCCGCAGTACTTCTGGATGCTGGTCCGATTTCGAGACGCAGATAGCTCAGCAAGCCTTCAATGCCCTTGAACCCGGCGGCTGGTTCGAGTCGCAAGAGACGGATTGCATCCCCTTGTGCGACGACGATACACTTGATCCCCAAGGCCCGGTCGCCACATGGTGCAATGATTTGATAGCGGCAGCAGATAAGCTAGAGCGCCCGGCCATCTTTGGCAGAAGGCTCAAGGAGATCTACGAGCGGGTCGGCTTCGTGGATGTCCACGAACGCATGATCAGGATGCCTATCAACGGCTGGGCCAAGGACCCGCGACTCAAGCAAGTGGGATGGATGTGGGCTGACCATATGCTTGACGGCTTAGCTGGATTCTCTTACCAGCTGTTGAACAAGGCCTTTGAACGGACCAGTGCTCAGATTGAGGTGAGCTAGACTGCGACTTTAGATAGTGCGTTCAACTACTAACTCGCCTATAGGTGTCTCTAATTGATGTCCGCCGAGACCTTGTCAATACGCGCATTCATGCATATATGCCTCTTTATGTTGTCTGGGGGAGGAAGCCAAAGTAACGAATTGGAAAACGCAAAAGGTGGACAAGGTTATATCAGGCGTTTGAGACTCGTTTCTCTCGGCAACACTGGAGTTGGCGTCTTAGTTATGTTCAGTCTGCATCCGTGTGCATTTAGGTGCGCTATTACTAGATTGATGTTGAAGAGATGTTTTTTTATACCCGTAAAGAATAAATATGTTAGTGGATGGACCTGAAGGCATGATTGTGGAAAGACTTGTTAGACCTGGGCCAGTACCTGTCGTTAGAGGTTCACCAGTGCCGGGCTTTTGGACTTGGACATCCCTATCAAATTTCGGGGGGTCTTCGTATAATGTGATTATTTGGTCTTATCGTGATCTATAACTCTATTTATACCTGGTGTCTTTCACAGTCTATAGTCTATTGCAAAAGCCACCGATCCTCTACTAACTCTAACAAAAGCACCCCAATTCCCCTTGCGTGTAGATCTGACCCTAGACGTCTAGGAGTCAAAGATGGCTCCATATGCTGGAACACCCCGTGTTTGCATACCAAACACAACCTTCTCAGTAACCTTGGGGTTCGAGATTATATAGACTGCCTCTGCATCAGACTCCACGACAAGCTGATACGTCTCCCGTACAATATCTGGATACCCTCGCTCGGTGGTGTTCCAGATGACTGCATTTGGGTCAGCTCGTTGAACTGCACCGACAACAGTCGGTCCGTAGGTCTTCTCAGGATCGCGAGTTGACCAAAGGACACGGCGAGGGGTCTCGTCAGCGTGGAGAAGAGAAAGACAAGGCCCGATACCAGATCCAGTAGCGACAATGACGATTCGACGAAAGAGCTTTGACGTATAGAGGAGCCCATGGAGAGGGGCGCCGCGGACCCAGAGCTTTCGCTCACAGTCATTCATGATCTGCTTCTTGGTGAAGTCTCCAGCGTTGGAAACAATAACACTGAAGCCTTCAACCTTGCCAGACTCTGGCTCGATATCTGGAATGGTAGCAAAGGCATGCCACTCTGTCATTGGCTTGTCGCTGATCTTGAGGCCATATAACGGTTTCATTCCACGGTACTTGAAGTGAAGTCGAGTGGCGTGGTCGCTCAACTTCTCGGGATACACAGACCTACGACGTAGTCGGGACCAGGACGCAATCGTGCATGACGTTGTGACACAGATACACCAGAAGTTGGGAGATCGAAAAAGGGCATAAGCTGTAGACTTGTTCCACTCATGTGCCGTGACATGAGCCGACACAATGTTGTGTATCCAGAACGCGAGCAAGGATACCCAGCCAGCGAATCGATGGAAAGCTTCGAAATGATCGTGGAACTTTCTTCGAATGCTGGGATAAGCTGCGATGAGAATGATGAGAAACATAGCAACGACGATCCAGCTGGTGATCATGTTGACGAGTCTGTATTCCTTTCTGTCCCCAGCCCACTCTTGGGTGGCTAGGATGGTATAGGCCATGTACCAGGCTGTAGCAGCAACTCCGGCGCCACTATGGAAGCCTCCGTAGTGAAAGACCTTGGCCAGGCGTTTCCGAATAGATAGGGGCCATGAGTGAGGAGCCAAGACGGCGATCTCGTAGCACAGATTTACGAATTCCTCTTGTCGAAACAGGATGCATACCATGAGGTTTGCAGAAGCTGCGCTGCCGACATCTCTGGATAGGACGGTGGCTTTGGAGGTGATGAGGAGGGCGATGAACACTGCCATGTTGGTGATGAATATGAATGTAAAGATTCTTCTATATGTCGAAGCGTGTTTGTCTGATACAAGATTAGCACCAACTCTTGACACACGGTGAGCAAGAGGACTTACATCGGAGCTTGCGGGTAATTTCTGAGCCCTTTTGATCTGGCAGCGTGACCGGCGGTTCAGGAACCGATGTGTCCTCCATCTTCTCACCCAGAGACTGTTGAGCACTTGAATCACAGTGTGATACGTTCTGCAAAGAAAGGGCAGGTGTTAATTTGGTTAGCGAAGGTACTCTCTCAAGCTGAGAAGCCATGGCTATAGAAGTATTGAAGAAGCGATAGATAGATAGCTGGTGATGCCTTCGAGTTGGGCTTGACGCTGAGTAGCTGGGTAATATACTGGCAAGTTGCCAGTATATTCCCATGCGTACTCAGAAAATAAGCCCATCAGAATTTGTAAATAGAGGTTTCTGATAAGCTGGTTCAAACCTTGAAACTTAATTATTAGATGTAATTGGACAAAAAGCCTGGGTACCCGTGGCTGAGTTTCATCTTGTCGCAAACAACTGATTGTTACGTTCCACCCAAGAATCCATACTGCCATTGCGGATTGCGCGTGGAGGTCAAACTGAAAGCGCCATTGGTGAGGCTACGGCTTTGAGCGATGGGACAGATCTGACACGAGCTACGGCTACCGAGTGTGTCCAACAATAGCAACATGGCGTTCATGGGGTCCCCGAACGTGCATTCACTTTGCGTTCAAGGGGCGCAGCCCAATACATTCTGTGATTGGATGACGGCATGCTGAAGGGTAGAATTGGTTAGACACATTAGCCACTTTGGTATCTAGCGCTCATCCAAGTCTGCAAGCTTCACCTTCGTCTTGGTGCAGTTAAGTTTGTGTCTCAGTCTGAAAGCTGAAAAGAACGCACCGTGACGCAAGCAGCAAGGGATGAAGACCCCTCCTTCCACTCTAAACGGGAAGGTGTAACTCATCGTCTTACGGTTGTCATCTAACTACCGGCAGATGTGCTTCGTGAGGAGAGACTGGAATGCTAGCTAGGCTCGTAGTAGCTAGTGATTCAATAGTCAAGCGCCACACGTGTCAGTGAGAAACCTTAAGAACCACGTGAGTTACGTTACTCTAATCTATAAGTAAGTAATAAGAGGTGTTGTATTATCAGATGGGTTGGTTATAGACTGCGTGTTCATGTTCAAGAAAGACTCAGAGAAGTAATACTCGTGTCTCGTACCGTGGCAATTCAACGTTTGTTGGACCCTGTAGCGCTAAATCGCTGGATGCTCGTACTGGTATGTGACGCTCTATTGTAAGATGGACACTGATCGAGGGTCGGTGGATCCGTGGTACGAGATACGGCCAGGATATTGCAAAGTATTGGCTCGCTGGACCAGGGCACTTTCCAAAGCCAATGGGAGACGATGTTAACAAAAATACCTCTGACTGGGCACACGAGTACAGTTTCTGGGCTGCCACTGCGTTATGGAAACTGTACATGGTCACAGGAGACAAAGACTTTGTTGCTGGACAGCTTGTGAATCTGGTGAGGCAGTGTTGAGGCAGGGATAACCACTACTCTGGCTCGCTAGTCCTGTATTGGCAGGTGCCTGTTTGGGACGCCACAGAATATACAGCTGCTTTGTACGAGTCTAGTGATCCCTATCGTGGAGGTGCCGGCTTTCGGCCAACAATCAATTCCTATCAGTATGGGGATGCCATGGCGATAGCTAAAATTGCTGCCTTGTGTGGCGACTCTGAGCTCGAACACGAATATCGAGGTCGGGCGGAAAGTCTGCGGACAGCTATGCAAAAACATCTTTGGGACAGCGAGAGCAACTTCTACAAGCATCGAGCCCGTGATGATAACCCCACCGGCTCTTTGCTGGGTACCAGAGAAATCATGGGTTATCTCCCGTGGATGTTTGACATGCCGTGCGACGAGTCCCAACTCGCCGCCTTCTCCCAGCTCACGGACCCCGAAGGATTCTTGTCCAAGTTTGGCCCGACTACAGCTGAGCGGAGAAGCAAATGGTTCATGTACGAAGCAGAGAACTGCTGCAGATGGGACGGTCCTTCATGGCCCTTTGCAACGTCGCAGACTCTCACTGCAGTTGAAAATGTTCTCCATGATTACCCAGCACAGAAGTACATCACTGCCGAGGACTACTATGAGATGCTGCAGCGGTATGCTCGAACGCAATACAGAAATGGGCAACCCTACATCGCTGAAGCGCATCATCCTGATGAAGGCAAATGGATGTATGACGGCTACAATCACAGCGAAGATTACAACCACTCGACGTTTGTTGATAATGTATTATCTGGCCTGATAGGGCTTCGAGCCCAGCCTGGTGAGGCGATAGTTGTTAATCCACTGACCCCTGTAAGCTGGGACAATTTGCTGTTGAGAACGTGGCCTACCACGGCCATTCCATAACTGTCTTATGGGATAGAACAGGCTCGGTCTACAATCGGGGCGAAGGCTTGAGAGTTTACGTTGATGGTCAGCTCGCTGGGAGTCGCAGAACAATCGGTCTCATAAAGGTTTACGTTGGCCCGTCAATTCCAACACCTGTTTCCTCACGAATAAATATCGCAGCAAATAATCAGCGAGACCCTCGACTTCCCCTCGCTTTTGCTTCATATACTTCCCCAGTCGATGATCCCATGCGAGCCATCAACGGAATGATCTTCCGAACAGGGATTCCACAAAACAGCCGCTGGACTTCGTATAGGAGTCCAAATCCAAAAGAACATTTCGGAGTCGACTTACGCAAGGACGAAGCTGTTGATAATGTGCGACTGTTCTTCTATGATGACTCTGGCGGTGTTCGGATCCCAACCACTTACGATCTTCAGTACTGGGTAGATGATGCATGGGTGACAATCCCTGGACAGGTTCGCAGTCCGATGACGACGACCTCAAATGCCGAGACGAAGATTATCTTCCCTCCCATATCGACTTCTCGACTGCGTGTTGAGGCACCCAATGCTGGGTCTGGCGTTGAATGGGGGTTATCTCAATTTGAGATTTGGACGAATAGCAAATAGTCTAGATAACAGCGTAGATGACCTTTGAAGCTTCTATGACCCATTTCATACAAAGATGTTACTTTGTTTGTAAACTCTGGTTAAGAAGTATAATTGTTAACTGGATAATGCTCTTCAATGGGAGATTGACATGGGACATGGCCTTATCAAGCTTATCTTAGCGTGATTTCCTTATCTCAGCCAGCCACCAAATTAATCTCACTCTCAGCTCATCTCCGTCTCTCACTACCTCAATATCATGCTCAATTCAGCGCAATTGGTTTGTCGTCTCATATGGCTAAAACGACCTGTGATGAATTAGCTTTAAATAGCATTTTACATTGGCCAGCACTTTTCCCACGTCATCCCGCCCCGTTAGCTCAGCCTAGCAGTTAGCTTAAGTAAGCAAGCCCTTTCTCTCAACCATACTTAATGCGCTTGAGATGAGCGAGAATATTGCCAATGGCATTGCCAATGGCTCGACGTCTCTCAGTATCGCGTCAGGGACTTCAGATCTCAAGAGAAAGCGCCTGAACAGCACCGCTTCCCTAGCTATATCACTAGAGCCTAGTGTGTCATTCCATGTCGGCAGCGAATTGCGGCAGACCCCTCAGTCTTCATTCCTAGCATACATATGGGGCACTGGCCTTGACTCTGATTGCGTATCGTGCGGAAAACATTTCCTTCCCGACGGTGAACCCCCAATACGAACCATAGCCGCCGGGAACAGCAACTCACAACCATCTATCATTGATATCACTCAGGAGCCAGTATCGCCATGGAATCTCAAAATACTCAACAGACATCTGTCCTGTATAAAAGCCAACAAGGTCAACTACATCCCCATTTCTCATGCCTGGCACCCCGCGGTGGCGGCTGCGCACAACCTTCGTCTAGAGAGCATCGACGTTTCCAGGCTGGCTTACCAAATACCATCCAGGACTCTCCTCGCGCTGGAGGCCAAGTTTCCTGGTTGCGAAGTCTGGCATGACTACTTGAGCGTTCCACAATGGCGCCCTGAGGTTCAGGAACGGCTCCTCCTTTTGATACCCGAGATATATAACCATGCCGTCAAAACTGTGATCCATCTGGACGACGTCGGGGCAACGCATTTCTCGGGTCAGGTCAAGGACTCTCCATACGACAAGTTCATTGTCGACCTTGCGGCCATTATTCGGTCCCGGTGGTTCGACCGCATGTGGGTGACGCTGGAGTACATTCAGAGCAACGACGTCCTCATTCTCACGGAGGACTACACGATATGCGATGCTTATGCCAGGGATGTATGTCATCACCTAGACACTGCGCACTCAAAATGGGTCAAGAAAGTAAGTAATTCGGCGGTCACAGAGGACATTTGGGAGCAAAATACGACTTTAAAAAGGATGACTTCATGGATAGATATGGAGGCATGGAAGAATGAGCACGGTATGCATCGAACTCTCGGATGGGCAATTGGGATACTAGGTCAGCGGAAGTGTCAGTATACAAGAGACTACTTCTTGGCTCTAGGGAAGATGCTTGACTTCCGACCGAAACAAGATCCCCTTGTTCTCATCGAGAACCGCTTCGAATACTTCTTTTCTCTGGCGACATATGCGCTACAACAGGGCGATTACTCCCCGCTATTGTTCATCCAGTCACTAGACGAAGACACGGACCCCCGAGCACCCTGGCTGCGTGGATACTCGACGGCAACGTGGAAGCTCTGGGACATGGGCAGATGTCATAGGAAAGCAACCTCTCAGCCAATCATTCGTGACGACAAGATAAAGCCCAAACTCCAGACAGTTGGCGTCATTGAAACCTTTGAATACTACGACTTCGCAGGAGACGCGAAATCGGTCGTGGATTATGTTGTATCCAAGGTGGTTCGTGCAAGCGGCCGGAACCCCCAAGCTCTATGTGATGCTATGGATCGCGTATTCCCCTGGAACGAAGAGAAAGCATTAAATATGGAATGGAAAGACGATGCGTCTGCTTTGGTGTTGAGGTACGACCTGGACAAGATACAGGGACTGCTGGAGAAATATGGGCCATTGCTAGACATGGGACCAGGGCAAGAGGTAACTCAGCAGAGGCTGGAGATTGCGAAGAAGATGATCATGGCCTTGAAGCTGAATAAGAAAGGCAAGCACGCACGAGATTCACGCCTAGAGCTTGCAGCCGGAGAAGCAGACTGGTTCTTGCGGGAGTACGGAACGCCCATGGAAGGAATCAGTCAGATCAGATGTAAGATCTGTGGCCGACGATCTGTGTTTCGACTGGTTATGTGGGGAGAGCCTACTCCAGATGTTGCGCAGGTCTATAGAATTCCTGGGCTGCTTTATGATGAGAATGTTCCCAATGGTATCGGGATCGTGTTGGAGCGCGACAGGATTATTGGGAAGATGATATATGGAACGCCTGCTTGCGGGTGCAGTAAGTCCGAGTTAGTAGAAATAGGCTCAGCAAATCTTTAGCTGATACTCGCTAATATGTGAAAAGACATTAAGTGAACAGATTGGCACGATAATAGCTGCATTGGAGCTGAAATAGATTTAATGGTTCCGTAAGAGCGGAGCTCGTTGGATGCTAATTTAATGTAGGCAGAACCTAAGCTCTATGCTCAACTGTCTCCTTCTCAGGACTCTTTTCCATCTCAACGTCCTTTTCAACTTTGAGTCCTTTCTCCTGAACAGCAAGAACGGAGTCTGAAAAGACGTATTTCTTAAACTTTCGGGTGGGAGTATGATTGTTGAAGAGGTAGTCAAGCTGTTCCAGAGAGAAGCCTTTCATTTCTGGCAGAAGGAAGAAAACCCAGGCAATGGTAACAAAGGAAAAGCTTGCCCACAGGCAGCCCTATTCACGAGTCAGTATATGTTCTTCCACCAAAGGCATGCTTGACTTACAATCTTTCCACCAAGGTTTCCGTATTCTGCGTCTTGAAGAAAAGGGGAGACAGAAGAGGTAAGCAGGGCTATGCCAAATCCAAAGAAGATTGACGTGGCAATCACTCTCTCACGGTTGCGGGTCGGTGCTGACTCTGCCGTGATGATCCAGACCAGTGGAGACTGGGCACCAAGAGAACCCATCCAGATAAAGAGAAGGACTACCATGACTATACCGGAAGCATTGTTTCCTTCGGCTACCATCAACCCGGACATGATCATGAGAGATACACCGCAGATGAGAGAAGTCCAGATAACCAAGACGCGGCGGCCAAACCTGTCGGGAAGATAGTGGCCAGTGAGTACTCCGACGTAGTTGAGGCAGAAAGCACTGGTAACATAGGGGAAGATGTTGGTAATGCCGGCGTAGCCAAGGAAGAAGCTGATGTAGTTGAGGATGTATGTGACGCCTTGGGCCTGAGCAAGACACTGGATACCAACTCCAATGAGAAGACGGCACAGATCGGGGCCTCGCAGCATCTCCTTCCAGCCTGCTGATGCCTGGGCGCGATCTTCTTCGACTGCGAGGTGTATCTTCTCCACATAGTCGTCGGAGTCAAAATGGTTCGCGTCTGTGGCAAAGAGCCGTCTCGCGGCGGCAGCAGCAGCTTCGTTTCGACTGTCGAAACGTTAGTCAAACACGAACGTGCTATCATCTTTCCAGCAGACATACCCTTTTGTAATCAACCATCTGGGACTCTCTGGAAGCATCGGGGCCAGTATAATCAGCATGACGGGCGCGAAGAGTTGGAGACCGATTGGTATTAAGTAGCATGCCGAGCTCTCGAGCTGCGATGTACCATAGACGATGCCAGAAGCAGTGATTGCTCCGACAAGCATGACGTTCTGGTACATATTGACAGCAAAGCCACGAGCTGTGGCTGTGGATGTCTCGGACAAGTAGATGGGAACGATGTCGACTGCCATGCCCATGGCGAGAGCTGCGACGGTCTTTCCGACGACGAACTGAGAGTAACGAGGCGAACCGATTGCACTAGAGAGTTCGAGGACTATGCCGACGATGGAGACAGGGAATCTTCTTGTCGCATCTGATCTTCCGTCGACTGCATTCTTCGCAACTCAACCTAAGTCGCGGTGTTAGATTCTCATTCGGCGAGCTTCTGTCGCTTTGCGACAAAGAATGAGTTGAAGGGTTTTGGGAATAGTTCGTGGAGGGCGAAGGCATTGTAAGATTAGTTACGAGCCGCAATCGAACAGGCTCATGCTCGGGTTACTTGTGTTTTTATGGCTAAAGAGAACGAGTCATGGATCCATTTTCGTCTTTACTACAATGGGATAGTGGCATTGTGGTGTAAGGTGATTATGTAACATAGCTTGAGTGGCTTTAAGTAATAGTTATAAGAATAAAAGAAAGAAATATATATCTATAAGAGGAGAATATTATAGAGGTTGAATTATCCTTAAGCTATTTGATCCTATTAAATAAGCTTAAAGTCCAGCTCCACAGAAGGCACTCCCTTGAAGTTGGAGGGCATCGTGTAGGTAAAGTTCCAAAACTCAAAATCCCGAATAAGGCTGTCTGCGCCACCATATCCACCAGCAAAAGATAGGGAATATGTCGAATTGACGTTGCCAGACACCGTCACATTCAGCCCCTGAAGGTCCGCCCAGCTAGCGACGGTACGCTTCTTCTCAAAGGTGCCGACGACAAAGGTAAAGACGGAGCTGGCGGTGCCGTAAGGGTATGACAAACTGAGCTTGCCAGGCTTGACGCGGGATTGGAGAGCCATCTCGGTTGGGTATAGCTATAGATCATGTTAGCTTTACATCTCTACGATAAGACTCGGGGCTCATACAGAAATAAACGAGATCTCGTTTCCAGTGTTCCACTGGACCACTGCAGGGTTGAAAGACTCCTGAGACTGAGAAGGGCCGCCAATAACAATCTCGTCGTAGGACTCGGCGCCGATAGTGAGATCTTCGGATAGCCAGGTCGTGATGTTACGCGATGCAGTGTCGAAGGGAGGATAGTAAGCGCTACCCGTAAATGTATGCTCTCCCTGGAACTTGGAAAGCTTGCGGAGCGTCTTCTTGGGGATGAGTTTCTGATGCGTCTTATCCAGGGCTGCGAAAAGAGGTGCCCAGGCGTAATCGGCCATGTGCGACATGACTTGAGGCTGCACCAATGCTATCAGTTACGTCTCACAAATCCAGCAAGGAGAGATGGCATACATGGGAAGTCAGAGATGAACTCTCTTTTCCAGTCAAGGTCCAGAACCACAAAGCCATTAGGCTGAGATAGCGGTTCATGTCGTATCCGTAAGCTCGATCCCAAGGACCAGCTATGTTCTTCATACCAGGGTGCCACAGCTGGGAAACTGCATCCCAAGTTCTCTCAACCATTCGTGGCCCGTTCTTAGTCATGACAGAGTCCTTGGGCAAATACTTGCTCCATAAGATGAGGCCGAAAAGAGACACGCCAGTATAGGTGCCTGAGTTGAACTCGGAGAGGGTATCGTGTTTGTTGAAGAGGTCGATGATATCTTGGGCGTACTTCTCGCCGCCAATGGTCATATTTCTATCATTAAGACGACGGCCAGTCCAACCAGAAACAAAGGCACGCATGATAGACTACCGTCAAAGATGGTCAGAGAACTTATGGAGCACGGAACCTAGAAATACTCACAGGGTTACTATAGGAAGGGTAAAGGTTATCCTTGGTCTTATCGAGGTGGCCGAAACGATACTCATCGCCCTTGGTCGCGTTATGCAGGGAGTGCAGAATCAGATTCTGAGTGCTCTTGCTGAGCAAGTGAGGAAACTCCTCCATACACATGACCAAAGTCGTACCAACGAAACCGCGCCAGTTGGGGTCCCAGCTACCGTAGATCTTGGGAGGATAAGCTGAGCTGCCGACGTAGGGCTCTTCAGGCTCTTGCTGATAGTCGCCGTACCTGGGATAGTGTCAGGGTCAAATTATCCGTGCCATTGGTTTTGGAGCATACCATTCTTCAGCAGGGACCTTGTACTGCGCACCAATGGTGTTCTTGATGATCTTCTCAGCCTCGGCAGCATCAGACCCCTCGTTCCTCGCCAACAGACCAAAGGCGTACCAGACTGAGCTGCGCGTCTCATGGCGGAGGGCTACCGAAGCGCCAAAGTCGTACAGGTAGCCTGCCTTGCGGTCGTAAAAGGTATCCATCCATTTCATCGACTCAGTGAAGAGCTGCTGCGCATTGGGCGACATGGACTTGACGTAGCTACCAGCAGCATCTCCATGGCTGACAGCAAGAGCTGCAAGGCTAATGACGGAAGTGAAACGCATGGCTGCAACTTTGTCTCAACCTGTATGAGTGGTTAGAGACAGAAGAGGTGTGAGGAGACCATGCCATGCTATAAGTCTTGCTATTGTATTATACATAGAAACTAGTTGCGCGAAATGTTAGCCCCAACCTGCGATGAAAGCCGAGTTCGGCATTGTCATGCGAGTGTCTGCCGATCAATATGTTCGAGTTCTATCGTTCCAATTTCCACGTATCGCAAATGATAACCCTAGCTTGGTTCCCCGATGGCTAATTCACGAACCATGTCCATGTGGAGGGGCTGGGTACCCCGCATAGACTACGACTTATCTGGCTCACAAGACCGATCTCTTAGTTCAAGATATGCTATCTAATCAAGTCTCGCACTCGGCCTTCGCCGGTCGTTTAGCCGAGCCGGTCCGTAGTTGGCCGTTGATTGTTGCATCTGTATCATCGCCCTTGTATCCGAGTTGTCTCCGCGATTGGAAGAGATAGGAATTATAGGGTTACATAGACCCGTTCTGAACCGGGGATATATGCATATCACAGTGCTTACACAAAACAACATGTGAGCGTTGTGCCGACCACCCGATAAGCTATCGTTCGAGAATTAAGATATCACGCTAGTCATGAGTATGTTTATATCTCGCGTGACCCCAGAAGTCATGATGGGCCCTTGACATTTGCAACTGCATTCTTACAGAGAATAGATCGCCACTCTGTTCAACGACAATGGCTGCACAAGACGATCAGGGTATATCCAGCATGAAGCGGAGTCTGGACATTTCGGATACGAAGGCCGAAATAAACGCCGATGAGTTACGTCTGGCTCAAATGGGTTTGTCTAACACCACTATTTCGAAATGAGCTGCCATGCTGACTCTTGCAATCAGGTCATACCCAGGAGCTCAACCGACACTTCAGCACCCTGAGTCTGATCGGCCTGGCCTCTACGACAACTATTTCATGGACGGGATTAGGTCTTGGTCTGATCACCGAGATCGGAGCTGGAGGTCCTGGCGCGGTCATCTACGGCTTCATTCTCGTGACGATCCTGCAATGCTTCCTCGGAGCGTCACTAGCAGAGTTTGTGTCGTCGTACCCTACCGAGGGCGGCATGTATCATTGGATTGCGGCCGTGGCTCCAAGAAGAGCAACTGGCATTCTAAGCTTTCTCACTGGTTGGTTCAGTGTTCTCGGATGTAAGTCATGGTAGATGAAGAGAGAGTTCTGGCCACTGACATGCCAGGGATCTTCACCACTGCATCGACAAACATCATCTACGCCCAGATTCTCATGGCGCTGATCGCTCTGTACATAGCCGACCTCGAGATCAAGGCCTGGCAGACCTTTATCGTCTACCAGGGCTTGAACTTGCTCACCGCTGGCGTTGTCATGTTTGGAAACAAGATCATCCCCGCCTTGAACAAGTTCTCGCTCTTCTACCTGCAGATCGGCTGGCTTGTCGTGCTGATTACTGTCGTTGCGTGCGCCCCAACACACCGCGATCCTGAATTCGTTTTCAGGACTTGGATCAACACGACTGGCTGGAATAATAATGCCATTTGCTTCATCACTGGCTTGGTCAATCCTCTGTACTCTCTTGGTGGTCTCGATGGAGTGACGCATATCACAGAGGAAATGCCCAACGTACGTTTGCTTATCCTTGGAACTTGAAGAGTAGGAGCTGACTGGAAGCAGCCTTCAAAGAATGCTCCCCTGGCCATTGCTATTACCTTGGTCATCGCGTTCTGCACTGGCCTCACGTACCTCATCAGTCTTATGTTCTCGATTCAGGATTTCGACCAACTGACATCCGGCAACACCGGAATGCCTCTGGCAGAGCTATTCCGTCAGGTCACCCAGAAGACTGGCGGTGCTTTCGGTCTTTTGTTCATCCTATTCATCGCTCTCGGTCCCTGCGTGATCAGCTCTCAGCTCAGCACTGGCCGAATCTTCTGGGCCTTCTCCCGCGATGGAGCTATCCCGTTTTCCAAGGTGTAAGTTTGCAGCAATGCAACTCGAGAGATCCATGACTAACCGTAATTCAGCTGGTCCAAAGTCCACCCAAGCCTCAAGATCCCCTTCAACTCTCAGCTGGCTGTCACAGCTGTCATCGCTGCTCTGGGATGCCTGTATCTCGGCTCATCGACCGCATTCAATTCGCTTCTCGGAACGGCCGTCACTATCAACAATATTTCCTACATGTTCCCGATTCTCACCAACTTGCTTACCGGCAGGAAAAACATGCACAAGGGCGTATTCCACATGGGTCCAACCATCGGACCCATTGTCAACATTGTGACAGTTTGTTGGCTTACATTTGCCATCATCTTCTTCTCCTTCCCTTACGTTATGCCCGTCGAGGTTGCGAATATGAATTACACTTGCGTCGTCGTGGGCGGTCTGGCAATACTAATTGGCGGATGGTGGTTTAAGGCTGGCAATGAGTACAGTGAAAGAATGATGAAGGCGAAGGAGGAATAAAATTGCATCAAGAGCGTACTTCATATATAGCTTTGTCTATAAAAGCGGAATGTATTATCTTATAAACAATCAACGTTCTTTTCGCAGTATAAATAGGTGCATAGCATGACTCGTGCTCAGAATGTAACCATACTGACAGGGTTCGACCTCGTATCAGGACTCTTGGCAGGGAGTTCATTTCTGTTCTGGGAATCTTCCCCGTATAAGGGGCTCGAGCGTTACCATCTCCCCTTTGACATATTAAAGCGTTGCCTCATCAGCTAAACTGAAAGCTCACTGAACTATCTCTCCCTAAACTCGCGACTCTCAAGATGCGACTCAGCCCGACATTCGCTTTGGTGGCTTATCTTGCCTCTGGCGCTCAGGCGCATTTACCTCACTACAGGCATGCGCGAAACACCAACGCTTTGACCGTATCTCTAGAGCCTGTTTCCGGACAATCGACCCAAGTCAATGTTTCTATTCAAAATGACGGCCCTGCTGATCTGAGTCTCCTCAAGATTGGTACAATTCTTGACGAGCGGCCAGTCAAGAAGCTGTCTTTGAAGGATCAGGGCGGCATGTAACCCGCCCAACCCTACACACAAGTTGCTAACACAAGGCAGGAAACGAGGTACCTTTTATGGGCATTGAACTGAGTCTATACTACGAGGGACTCAAGACCAACCATTTTGAGACGATCAAAACTGGATCATCCATCTTTCGAGTTGTTGACTTGTCAACCATTTATGACTTAAAACCCGGTACATATTCTGTGTATGCCGAGGGTAGTCTCCCTGCCGTTTCTGAGGAGTCCACCAAGCCAACTGCGGTGTCGCTGATGTCTGAGCCCATCTCTATCAAGATTACCAAAGCCTCAACAGCAGAGTCAAGGCAGAAAGCATCGAAGCGTACCATTCTCCAAGAGAGCTCTTGCACCGCTGAGAAGCTCGAAATCACAGCAAACAGCGTGAAGAACTGCGAAACTCTTGCCCGAGCCGCAGCCAAAGATGCATCTGACGTTCACTCCGCGAGATTCGTTGAGTACTTCAAGTCCAACGAGACCAAGGCCCGCGAACACGTCACAGGCCGCCTTCTTGCTGTCGCTGAAGAGTGTTCTACGTCAGACAGTGGCAACACGCGAGTGTTTTGCAGGGATGAAATTGGATACTGTGAGACCTACGGTCCTTTGATTGCCTACACGACCTGGGTTAATGGCTATGTCACCATGTGTCCGCTGTTCTATGATACCCTGCCGCCTCTGCCGCAAAAGTGCCATAAACAGGACCACGCCACCACGACAATCCACGAGATGACGCATGCGAGAGCCGTGTATGAGCAGGAGGTTTCGACTCAGGATTATGCTTATGGATATGAGAACTCTACTGCTTTGGATCCTCTGTCTTGTCTTTACAACGCAGATTCCTATTCTCTTTACGCTAACGGTAAGTTCACTATTCTCCGTGGCCCTGTTGATTATTCAGATGTGCTGACAGTCCTTAAGCGGTTTACATGGATTGTTAATAGTGTCAGATGGGATAAAAGACGGTCCACCGATGGCGGCGTTATTTCCAGTTTGCTATAGATCGATGAATGAGCGCCCGTCTACTCAACAGCCTATTCTCTTATCCCAACCAGTGATCGTTCAATAGCATAGTTAATCGCGGTTCTGAGCCGCTTTAATTTCAGCAATAGTTTGCAGAGGAAGGACCTTGTAATATTAGTCAGTGTCTTTCACGGAAAGAAAACGGGTTACTTCTTACACGGCAGGTGTAGGGGAGATAGATATGAAAGGGGATACATCGGGGCTCCCAAATCAATTCGTCAGGCACAGAACTTTGCGAACAGACACCCGAGCAATCGAAACCCGTGTCTTTCTCCTTGAAAAAGCAGTCGTTCTCGCATGCTACCCCTTTTTTTAGATCCATGTCAGTGCCACTTCAATAAACTGACAGGCTGAGAAACTGATAACATACGACCGATAAACTCCTTCGGTTGGTTTCGCCCACGAGGATTGATACATTTGGGTGCTGTCTTCGTCACAGTAGTAGGCGGACGCCATCTGGGGAACTTAGGTGTGCCGTGCATCTGCGCATTCGAGTTTTCGTCAATTACCTCGCCGACTGCAAAGGTAGCCATCGACATGGCAGTGAGGCAAAGGAGTGTAAGCTTCATCGTACTTGGATTTCACGTTAAGAGTGCTTGACAAGACGATGAATCAATCAAGATTCTGTTGCTCCTCGGACGGGGATGCAGTGGTCTTAAACATTTTGGGAACAGTAAAATTTGCTACGACTTTCTTTTAGAGACCGTCATCGGAATATCTAGCTTTTCAGCCAAAAGCTACATCTTTGGGCCCAAGAGAGGGGGAAGGAGTCAGATGTGAATATCATTAGATAGGCTGAAAACGTTATCTTGGGCAACTGTATAAACAGCTGGTATACGGCCTGAAAGTGTTATTTTGAGTTAGTAGGACTGATAGATGATGCTCATATCACGCGCCTTACTCGAGGGGAAGGAGGATATTGCCTATATGTGTTGATAAGTGTCTTTTACCTTTGGGTTGGGGCTGAAGCCTCTTTTTACCTTTCAACGTCATCACTACATCACTGTTTCCAAAGATGGCAGCAAAGTCCAGGCGCCAAAGACCATTGAGAGACTAGAGGCCACGTAGCCAAGTGTTTGAAATATTTACAGAAGCACGACGACTCATTATTTTATCTGAACGTGAGAGGGGTAATTGCTAAGTTTCATGTGCTGATTTAAGCTCTCAGCCACAAGCCTCTGTTGCAAATAAGTTAATAACACATCTAGAGGGGTAATTGCCTCCCTTCAATGCCGGTATCGTCGTAGAGTCACCAAGAATGTTACTGGTCAATATACACTGGACACTTCAAAGTGTTACGATAGCCTGCTATTGAGTGTGATATGTAAGAAGAAAATATGTAACATAGAATTGTATACGCCCTTATTTATTCCACCCGAGAGATGATTGTTCCCGCAATTTAGTTGACGTGGGCATTGAAGTTGGTGACAGTGAGCCTAGCATTGCTTCCACTATTGACTGGTTAGTACATGTCTGTAGAGATGGATCAAAGATTGACTTACGTGAAAGGCTCAGTACCGAATTGGAAGGCTGGAGTGGTAATGTCAGTAAGCGGGTTCGTAATAGAGCACGGAGCTACATACTGAGGAGATACTGTCTGCTGGCGGGGTATCCCTGGCTGTTGGCGAGGTAGTTGAAGAATTGCTTGACATCAGAGTTGAAGCTGTTGACAGGGCTGGCGGCGACGAAGCTGAAGACCTTCATGCTTCCGTTCATGCCCACCCAGAGCTCCCAGCTGCGGCCCTCGATGTTGACGGTGGTCTGCCTAGATCCAATAGGCTGGACGTTGCCATATCGGCCGAGCCTACCCCAAAGCGTCTTAGTCACTCTCCAATATCCGATGTTAGTCAGGGGCACTCACCAGATCATAAGCTCATAGTCACCACTGTAGGTAACGTGGTTGGGGTCGGCAGCCGTGAAAAGATCGTAGGCAACGTTGGCGCGAACGTTGGTGCCGCTGTAGGACCAAGCAGCCGCAGACTGCATGTTGCTGATGGAGCTGACGAGGCGCTTGGTGCCGATCTGGAGAGCAGAGTTGGGGTACGCCTTGACATTGTCCTGGCCGCCGGACCAGGTCCAGTCAACGTGCCATCCGGCGCCGTTGCTGTTGGACCAGTCGATGTAAGTGCACTGAGAACCAGAGCCGGAACTCTGACCCCAGCGGTTGTTGTTGAACTCGTAGCCGCCGTTGGCGTAGTAGGAGTATTGGTCACAGAGAGACTGGGCGAGGGCAAAGGGGGCGAAAAGCCCGGCAAGGAAGACAAGAGAGCCCTTCATTGTGATTTTGGTATGAGATAGAGCGGTTGTTCTGAGAAGATAGACAATGAGTTACTATTGATTTGGATCTCTGATTAAGAGCTATATTCGACAACTTATGCCTTCCTTTATATCCATCTCCTGATGGAGAAATTATTCACATGCTATGCCCAATTAAACCACGGAAGTTTCTCCGTGAACATATCGAGGCCTCGATCTGGAGCTCATTCATCTCAACTCATGATAATGGCCAGTCACAATGAAGCTGTCGTACATTCAGAGAACACAGTCGGTCCTTTTCCCAAGTGCAAGGCTCACTTTCGTGCAGACTAACGGAGCTTTTTAAACATGAGCCGACGGAACTCCCACCATCTTGGCCATAGCTTGGCTATCTACGCTGGAACCGAAAGACACCGAAGTGAGATGAACCCCTGCCGCTGCCACTCTGAAACAAACGCAGGTCAGTACTTCATTTGTCACGGCCCTTGATTTCTTGGTACCTTTTCTCCACTAAGCTCGGCAATCCTTGATGGAGCCGGGTGTTGCATCCGGAGCTCTGGATAAACTATCCTGCTCGTTCAAGCTCGTTCATGACATTTTCCCGCGGGAGTGATGCCATGCAATGTAAACCCCCTGGCTTATATATGGGACACCTGCCAGACTTGGTGTCGAACTCCCTAGTCGGCCTATCACGAGGTCTACCAAACGGAGGTTAGACTCCGTTCTGGAATTGGACAAGTCTACGGTAGAGTGTGGGGAAGCGGGAGTAGCTTCAGGAACAGGTTTGGGAAACGGTCCAACGGGCCGGGAAAAACGACAATCATGCTCGATTTGGACGTGAACCCATCTGTATAATCGGCCCATCTATGCCAGGTCAAAAGTCTATTCTATTGTTGCTTTGTAAGATTGCTGATAAGATAAGTTGGTATGACGATAAAGCTTATCGTTCGAAGCCACGGGATGTGGGGGATTGCGTGCTCTCTACCCGGGAGCAAGAATATAATTTATATATTTAAGAGGACTGCGTCTCTCAGACTCTGTCGAAATCACCCTATACTCGTTTCATCAGCTATTACCAATTTTCTGCCAAGAAACGGTTAAATTGATAAAATGACAACGTAGCAGTCCTTTCACCTCCGCTCTTACTTGCATTTGGTATGTAGATCGCTGTTGTCAGTGCATTCAAAGACTCAATTCCTACAGGCGCGCATAGTCTTACATCACGAGCTCCGGAAAAACACTGATACCATAATTGGTAAATACTTGTTTGTGTTATACATTTCAAGTATGCTATAGGCATCACGCTGTCTTGAGCAATTCTCCCGTTGCAGCCTCGCTCCATCAGGAAAAACTCATCCAAAGTGAGGCAGCTTATCGATAAGCCCAGAGAAGCATCATCAGCTCGGGGCAAGCACCAAAAGGGTATGCAGTTTGCGATGTCATGTTTCCTGGAAAAATTAAGGTAATACCCCTAATTTTACGCTTGTTTTGCAATGATTGCAGACGAGATTTCAGTGCTGGCGTCCAAGAAACAGACCTCCTCAGCAATTGATGGAAAATGATCTACCGGCTAATAATGAAACTATTGCTGTTTCGAAACATCCCCATGCAAGTCTCAGTGCGACAGGGGATGTAGCCCTCGGACCCACAGACTCCGGATCCCTCATTCGACCATCGATGGACAATGTCGGCTGTTTAGAGTAATAGATTGACTACCGGGTGAACTTGTTTGGACTTTACGCATGATAATGATCTGTGCAGCATGGCCAGTTTGGGAAAAACCCTGGTGAGGAGTATTTCAGGGCTGGCACGGGTGAAGCATCGGCAGCTGGAAATCAGGGCAACGTATGTCTAGGTATACGAGAACTATATAATAATGTTCAATTCTTCACTTTGAAGAGATTCACTTCTTCTTCTTCTTCATCACACAAGGATCTGCTAGACAGAACCAACTACTTTCTTCTTCTTCTTCTCCTCTACCAAGAACAGGCTCGGTCCTTTCGTTGACAATGAAATCTCTTCTCACCCTCACCCTCGCCCTCTTCGCCTCAGCTGGGCTCGGCGACGCTGCCTCAGCTGGCTGTGGCAAGCAGCCTCCCTCCAGCGGCGTCAAGAACATGCAGGTCAACGGCAAGAACCGCGAGTACACCCTCCAGCTGCCCAACAACTACCAGAACAACAAGCCCCACCGCCTCGTCTTCGGCTACCACTGGCTCAGCGGAAACATGGGCAACGTCGTCCAGGGCGGCTACTACGGTCTTCGCAACTTGGCTGGCGACTCCACCATCTTCATTGCCCCCAACGGTCTCAACGCTGGCTGGGCTAACCAGGGTGGCGAGGATATCACCTTCACTGACCAGATGCTCGCTTTTGCCAAGCAGAACCTCTGCATTGATGAGAAGCAAGTCTTTGCTACTGGCTTCAGCTATGGTGGTGCTATGAGCCACAGTGTTGCTTGCTCCCGACCCAGTATGTCACCATCCTAATCAACTCCATGCTATATATATACTGACTCTTCGCAGACGACTTCGCTGCTGTCGCTGTCATCTCCGGTGCTCTCCTCTCCGGCTGCAACGGTGGCAACACTCCCGTCTCTTACCTCCACATCCACGGATCCGCCGACAACGTTCTCAGCATCCAGCAGGGCCGCCAGCTCCGCGACAAGTGGATCGGCACCAACGGCTGCCAGCAGAAGCAGGTCAACGATCCCTCTCCCGGTGCCCAGAACTACGTCAAGACCTCTTACACATGCAGCCGCAAGCCCGTTACCTGGATCGGCCACGGTGGTGGCCACGTTGGCGACCCTACTGCCAACGGTCAGAAGTTTGCCCCTGGTGAGACCTGGAGCTTCTTCAATGCTGCTGCTGGCACTAGCGCTAAGCTCCGCTGCTAAATAACCCGAGTTGCAAACTTTGGGGCAGCCAATACTTTGACTGTCTCCAAGTCTTGAACTTGAGAAATGGGGAGGGAGATCTGACATTCCTTGTAAATTGCAATCTGGTGGAAGTATCATTGTATACAAATGGTCCAGTCCTACCGAGGGATCCAGCACATCCTTCACTGTACATAGTTAAACACCTTGGTAGACTCGGATGACAATACATCACAGTATATATTTGCACAGCAGAAGTAACCATGATGACAAGATGTAAGAAGATGTAAACGTAGTGTGACATATTGTGCTCAATGACAAAAGAAATTATGCAATTTGAGGCTTGCTGCCTGTTGCTCTAATCCACCTCAAGGTCTGCTGTGCTACTTGGAACATTCGCTATACGCATAGCACTTCCTGTCATAAAATACTGAGGCCTGCTTCCCTTTGCCCGATGTCACACCGAGACTCTTGAGGTTCTTCCCATAAAGTTGACATGCCTTATCCTCACCATATCCAAAGCTCACGCACTGCTTATTCTTTAAACAGGTCTCGGCGCAAGCACTTACGCTCTTCACAGAAGAGGCTGTACTGATGATGGACCTGGAGGGGACACGAGCCTTTGCCACATTTCTCTTGCAAACTGAACGTGGAGGGGTCTTGGTGTTGGCGATAGCCGAGGGAGTGCATGCTGGAGAAGCCTTCTTGGACGTTGTGGATGCTTTGGCCTGGCCGACTTTCTTGTTCGCAGCCTGAGTAGCCTTGGTGTTCTTGGTAGTGGCTGTGATAACACTCGAGGTCTTGGTTGGCTTGTTGGCTTTTGTGTTGGTAGGTTTCTTGCTTGCAGTTGATGTCTTGGGCTTCTTGTTCGAAGTGGCCTTTTTATCACTGCTGGTGGACTTGCTCTGAGCCGTACCCTTCTGCTTAGTAGACTTGGTATCTGATGTCTTACCAGTCTTCTTGGAATTCGGATCAGAGACAGGCGCCGGTTGTGACCCAGCACAATCAGCGAATAGACCACTACCACCGCAGTCCATTCCAGTTCCAGACATACCGCCCTCATCATCAGATCCATCATCACCAGTTCCGTCATTGACGTAGCCAATGCAGCCTTCAGCGATGGGGTCACTCTTCATAGGATCAATGAGAGGAAACTTGTTCGTGTCGCTGCCAAGCGTAATGAAAGCCTCAAGACTGTTCTCGAAATGGATGTTCCAAGCAATGCCATAGCAATCGCCATCAACGTCTGTGACGATCTCACCGTCATCAGTGACCGTCGCACTGACCTCGAAACTCCCATCCAGAACCACAGACGGTGTGTCGACTACTCCTCCCTTGGCTGTCCACAATCCTGCCAACACGTTGAGCTTGACACCAACGCTAGCAGGTAGACCCAGAGAAGCTTCCATCTTGAGCTCGCCAGTAGCTTCAGTTCTGTGTGTAAAAACTGGCGTGAGACCATCGGAGTGACTGTTGCTAGAGTCTAGTAGATCGATCAAGATGTCGATGTTCTGCCACTCCACCGAAGCTCCGATGAGTAGAGTCCCGGTTGCTTCAATAGTCATTCCAGCTTGGACATCGAGACCGATGTACGGCCCAACAGTGCAAAGGACCGGAATGCCAAAGCTCCAAGGAGAGAACTCGGCGACGGGATAGGTCCATTCCTTCTCATACGTGACGAAAGCCTTCAGGCCAAGGTTGAGCCCAGCTTTGAACTGAGCGTTGAACTGGATCTGAGCTTTCTCTATACCGCTGAAGATGCTGGCCTCGATGGTGCCGGTAAGTGAAGCCTTGCCTCCGAATCCACACTCTACGCAATAAAGGATCAGCCCGTAGGAAAGGTCGCGCTCCGCAAGCGTGGCGTTGTCCCAACGTTTATGATGTCCGTTTGGGTCAGCAACTTCGCCCTTGGCATATGAATCATCCTCTCCACCGCCCTCGGAACCCCATTCAATGAGCTTCGCGGCATTTTCCCATGGTGCGTCCTCGTCTGTGCCGAGGATATCGTCGTTGTTGAGATATTGACTCCATTCGTAGGACCAAGTCTTGCTCGCGCGCTTTTCAAGCATGTGTGGCTCAAACATCTGCACAACGTCAGTTCAATCTCGGACGACTGGCAGCTGCGGTTATAACTTACAGCTCTCTTATCAATCGCTCGCCTGACATTCAGTGTTCCAATTTTGCCAAAGTCGAGCTTGAAGCGCTCATACACATCTGCATACTCGGTCGTGGAGCCCTTGGCAGTGAAAGTCTTAGTTGTATCGTCGAAGGTGATGGATTGAGAGAGGAACAGGTCGTTGGCATGATCTTCTCCGCAGCCATCCACCGAGGTGATGAAGATGATCTTCCCGGCGCCCTTCCATTGGGCCTTGGCATAGTTATAGGCAGCGGAATTAGATATGGTACCACTCAATGCGCCTTTGGTGCAAGATACGCTTGAGACAAAGATGGAGTGATCGAGAGGTATAACGGGGTATCGAAAGGTAAAGTTGGCTTGAGAGAAGATGGCGTTGTCGCGCGCTCGCAGCCGTTTCGACCCAGGCTCTGAGTCTGGTGTGCCAGCCCAGGCCAGAGTGACCTGTTTATCGAGGGTGAAGACCGAGAAATCTTTTGGGTCTACCTCTGGGGGGATGATGGGTTCAAGAGTTGTGCTGTTGTCGCTGTTGCTTGAAGCGTTGGAATCATCTCGACGGTTGAGAATTGGAATGTCATGACTTGGTGCAGCGGACACAGTAAAGATGAAGAAAGGAAACACAACAAGAGAAGTGAGGTGCTTGGTGAGCATCATGATGAGCGCCCAGTGTTTAATTGCACCAGGGGGCTAATTTGCTGAGGCGATATTCAAGAGAAAAGGAAAATACTACAGGTGACATGCAGCACAATCCGAGATCAAGACATGGGCATCTAATAGCACCTAAGGGTATCAAGATCCGTCCGTCATATCACGTTCACTCTCGTGGAATCTTGCTGAAGTGGTCAAACTCTTAGTGGCCAGTATTGTGACTATTCCTAAAGCCCCATCCCCAGTTCCATAGGTACCCGCGAGCCGCCCGAGTAGGGTATGAAGTGCAAGCCATGTTTGAAGAACCTGATGAATTTGTCTCCGTTGGGAATCTACAAGCCAATATCCAGCAAAGTCTGGACCCAGTCTGCGCATGAATGCAGTATTTTCTAGCTCAATCGTACTACTTTGGCTTTCACCATCCTTACGCGTATCTATCTTACTCTCTAGCATGCTATGTAGTGCAGAACTTGGTCGAATTCCAAGCTTTCTCCCGCTTGCAGCAAAACCACGTGTCTGACCGTTCGGCATGCATGGCTGAGCTAGCATTGCCCCGGCCCGCCACGTGCGGACCATGCCGGATGCAAGGAATTTTACCTTCACGCGAAGTTGGCCTATCGATAGAACATTTGGTTCTTAAGACCGAAAACAACAAATCGGATGCCTTGATACGTGGCACTTATGCATATAGCGTTGCATTCTCGATCCAGTGCATGTGGCGCTACTGTTTAAGGTTTCGTAGTTGATCCATGGGACGGGAGATAACCTTAAGCCTTCTACTTCCCCGGAATGGGATGCTGATCCGGGTAAGCAAAAAGCTTGTTTGGATAAGCGATTGCTTGATTTTGCCAAGCTTGTAAGTCCGCCATGTATCTGGTATGCTTCAAAGTGGCCACAGAGAAAGAGTTCATCCGTTGTGAAGAGTCCCAATTGAACGTTGCCCGAGCTTTCTGTCACACGTAGATGATACTTTAATTCTCATTCTAGAATATTCATAGTGCATAGCATTAATAGATATGACTTAACGCTAACTCTACCAAGATACCCGGATATAGATAACAGCGACAGAGAATCGCAAGCTCTATCAAACTACGAGAGAATAGTTATCAATCCTCACGATACCAAGAGACCTCCTCTTCTCGTGTCCTGTACTGCAACTTGAGTCTTTTAGCTGGTAAATTCTTTCAATAGGGTAGTCGATTGCCATTTAAGTCTGATCCGCCTATCATTTATTGGCTCTCGGTTTCTTTCTAAATCGAGCCAAGACAAAAATGTGGCTGACCACGTTTTGACAACATGGGGAAAGGAAAATGGGTCTGAATGAGGTATGCAAGAAAGACCACTTTCCCATGTTCACATTCCTCGGGTTGGGGTCTGGGCCACGCCATCGCGGCCGACCCTTCTTCTCGGTAACATTTGAACTAGTACGTGTGTATCCGAGTTACCTGTGAAACACGGCTACAACTGTTTGCAGATCTTTGTCAAGGTTGCTAGTCCCCATAACCTGGATTCTCGACTACCTTTTATGGAGTGGCGAGAACCGCATTCATATAGATGATATTGTAGGTGGATATCGAGCTCTCTGTATATAACAACAGGTGCTAGGCTATTTCTTCTGTATAGTACAAGAGCACAGTAAGCCATTCAACCTTCCCAATCGTCAGATCCCCTCCTTTCACCATGAAGATCACTCTACTCTCCGTGCTGCTTCTCCCCCTTCTCTCATCGTCCGCCTTCGCAGCCGACGACGATGATGTTACCTGCCAGACCAAACTTGTCAAGGAATCAGTAGCAGACGTTCAGACTGTCACTGTCACCAAGACAGACAGTGTTATACCAACAACAACCACTACTATCATCCCGACCGTGGTTAAGAAAGTCAACCAATGGTCAACCATCACAGTCTTCTCCACAAAGACCTTCACCGTCACTGGCAAAGGTGATACCGACACTTTTAGCACTACTACCACCCTGTTCAAGGTGGCCACTGTTACGGTGACTGCTACCAGCACTACTACCAGGACAAGGACAGGCACGAGAACGTCAACTTCGACTACTCAGATCCCCACTACTGCTGGATTCAAGTTCATCTCGGACACAATCAACTCGAGATCTCTAAATGCGCAAAAGCGTGACAAGCTTTCTCAGAAGCCCCATGCTCGAGCGATAATCAAGCCTGGAATGAAGGCTTTCACATTCCCATCAAAGGTTCAGTGTAAGTTCTCCCTGGCATAAATGTTGGTATATATGAAGCAGTCACTGACCTCCTTATCCAGGCACTAAACTACTTCCAAATCCCAATACAAAGGTTATCCAGAAGACTGGCTCTCCAGTTACCAAGACAGTCGCTAGCATGCAGACAACTACCGTTGTCAAGACAATCTCTACCACCACTACTCTCATTCCCAAAGACGTCTCTGTCACCAAGTCCTTCACCACTTCTATGAAGGTCACCACCTACTCCACCACCTGGAAGACAGCAACCAAGTCCGCCACCGCCACCAAAACAAAGGTCATCTCCGGCCCAACCGAGTATGCAGCCTGCCAAGAAGCAAACATGTTCGGCCCCAACTTCAACAGCGCAAGCACAGGCTACTACGTCACCAACGTTCTCAACAACGGCCCCGGCATTCCATCTGACTTCCAGATCGTTGCCAACGGCGCCAGCAGTGCTGAAGAGTGCTGCAGCTCTTGCATGAAGTTCACTGGCTGCGAGACGTGGACCTTTCGTGCTGCTAACCGCAACTGCTTCCTTCTGTACCACGCTGGCGCGACATGCAACTCGCAGAGCGATCATCCCAACTACTTCATGTCCAAGAAGGGCGCTGATACTGGGGCTGGGTTTGTTGTTGGTAATGGGAAATGTGGGTTTACATATAGCGGTAACAGCGATGGCTCGGTTTTTGCCGTTGATCTTTGAGTCTGCAGACATATCATTTCCTTTGTTATAACATTCAGACATGGCCACAAATTAATAGCAAGAATAAAGTGAATTCCACTCAAGTGTAGCTTGTCTACTTAATATGTTTACAAGGGATATAAGCTTTTATACACCTGTCAGAACGTACAACTCTCCCGTTGAATCACTGGTCAAGAACAATCTTCCGTTCTTGTCAAATGCCAGGCCCGCGGGTCTGAAACACCCTGAAGGGCACTTTGTATTGTCCGTGTTCCATATCAGAGGCACTTCAGCTTTAGGGTCGTCAGATTTCGACACCGGTTCGCCGTCCGCAAAGTCTACCTTGCTAAGACGGTAGCCATCACCAGGGTTGCGGTTCCTGAAGTAAGTTAGCGAACACTGCTGCAATAAAGTAAGTCATATCTGGAGGGACTCACCAGCTTCCGTGGAATGCAATGTATGCCGCACTACCATCAAGGAACTTGATGTCCAATGGAGCAAGGTGTGATCCGAATGTAATTCTTGGGGCTTGCTTCTCCTGACACTCCTCATCTGTGAAGCCCAGATCTGTCTCACCCTGCGGCGTACCAGCAAATTGCTTACCAACCTTCGCTCCGCCAGGGTAGTCCTTGATGTTGGAGGTGTCGTAGATGGAGAAGCATCCGGGATATCCATAGTTATTACCGTACTGGGCGCTGGAGGTGTCATTGGGAAGGCCGTGAAAGTTAAGCTCCTCACCAGGATTGGTGTTATGGACATCGACGTCGCCGCGGAAAAGATTGTCGACTGAGTTTTCAACAGACCACTGCGCACCAGGTCAGCTAAGAGCTCTGCAACCAAGTCCGATATCCTGGCTGAAAATGAGAGGCTGCACTCACGATATGTCCTGTGGAAGGGTTTTCCGCCCAGCCAACACTGTTACGGAGTCCCCAACCAAGTACCTCCGCCTCACCGTACTGGAGAGGAGCATCTGCCGCCAATAGTTCATCAATCTTGAAGACTCTCACCTGACTGCGCACAACATCTTTGTCCACTGTCTCGGCATCCAGATTGCCATCAGATCCGCCAGCCACGAGCAAGAGGTTGGGGTTCCCAGCGAGAGGGATCGTCAGGGTGCGGGTAGAATGAGTCGAAGTGGCACTCATACCCGTGATGACGGTCCGACGAGAGCCGACGGTCCCTTTGGAGGCATCGTAGGCGTAGGCGTATACCTCGCTGGGAGTAGACACGAGAATGGTTTTACCATCGGCAGTAAGCGCGATGCCGTGGTTTAGCTATAATTGCGCAAACTTGTTATTCTTACTTGCTACCCGCAAACAGGAGTCAGAAAAACGTACATTGGCATTGGAAATCAAGGCATCGTCAGAGTCAATGCAAACGTCAAGGTCTTTGCCATCATCGAGGACAACCCTTCTCACGCCCTTGCTGCCAGCCTCGGCGATCAGGAGATTGCCCTCGGTGTCGACAACAAGGTGTCGGGGGCGCTGCAGACCGGTGCGCAGGAGCTTGAACTCCACGCCATTAGCAGTGGCGATGCTGGCCGTGGGAGTGAGGCTGCATTGTGCAGAGGTGAGGCCGATGAGAGTTGCCCCGGCTGCGAGGAGTACCTCTACTAGACGTGTCATTGTGGTCTTTTTAACAATAGGTTCGCTGCTGCTGTCAGTGCTGCAGAATGTATGCGGTATTCTGTTGATGGAGGGCGACTAGCGACGAGATATATGTTGGAGGGGGTCAATCACTGCCATATGCATCACCATTCACATTCCGCTCTCCCCTGCCATTCAGAGCGACTAATCCATGAATGACATCACCCCATTCTCCAAAGACTGGTATATGAGGGAGAAAAAAAGTACCTGCTCAATTCAAAACTCTGTCCCGTACCGCATCCTTGCAAGACGTGACATCGTCTAGATATTGCCAAGGCCACCTTCCCACCAGCCCCCTCATGATTCCCCACTCGGACAATACAGTGAAAAGGATGCAACGGACATGCAATATAAGCTTAAATGCTTATGTTGCTAAGCTCTCAGCCCCCAGCCTAGCGCTGTCGGTATGGTCATCTTTCTCTACTCAACAGATCCACATCTATCTACGAAAGAATATTGTTTATCCATGTATCCAGCAATTGGCACTAGAAGCTAAACCATTCTTTCCCGTATCTAACTTCTCGATAATGCGCTTATCCAACCACTTGCCCAATCAGGTAGCTATCGGCCGGTGCTCCGATGGCCCAATCTGGCAGGTGTTAACATTGCTCCGAAGGATGCTTCTCCCATTAAACTTTTGACTCCGGCTGTTCTTTCGCCTTTCTGTCACATTCCTTAATGTGAGGATTAATCTAAATAGACCACTGTACGTCACCGTATCCTTGGTAACATTCTCTAGTTATTCTCGTCTCAGCAAGCAGGGCTCTCTTAAGTAAACCAAAACAGTGTAACGAGTTTATACTCCATAATGTACATAGACAATCCAATCAAGCCAAGACTCTTCTTCGTCACACGGTATAACATCTCTTGTAATCTGCGTTGATTGCTGTCCAGTCTACCCAGCCAATTATCCCATAGCGTCTTCGCGACCGTCCTGTCGGTCGTTCCACTTTCTCTCAACTCCCCATAAACAAAGTCTGCCATCTCGACACATAGAGGATGTCTGACTGCCCAGAGAGTCCCAATCACATGTCGAAAGCCCAGGAGTTAAACCCCAGCTATGAGATAAATACCCTCATCAGTCATGTTATTATTCTACATCTCTCCAATTCCGCAAGCTGAGAGATAAACGAGAAATGGGGCTTGCCTCTTCAAGTTGTTATCGAGGAGATTCGAGACCGTGAGGCAGTTGGCCTTATCAGTATAGAGGCATCAATAGCTCTCTTCCGGGTTATGATCCTCTGTATATGCATGGCCGGCATAGTGGAAGATGTCCGACCGAAATAGCTTCGGAATAATATCTTGCTCATGAGGGGAGATTCTTAGTGTGTCATGCACAACGACGTCGCCCATGGTGCGAAGATCGAAGTCACATAGCAATATCGCTCGACTCGGATGCCGTTCAATTATGATGGCGTCGCATCGCAAGCCAAAGGCGTTGACCGCGCTTTTCGGGCCATACTTCGCGGATGCCTTGACTTCTGGCTCAGTAGGCGGAAGTAAGAAATTCTCAAACCCAGGCTGATGGATCTCTGCAACGAGTCGGCCAAATTCATGACCAGCTCCATGCCGTTTACCAGAATCATGAATCCACGCCAAGCTCTCATCCCCTCGAGAAATCTCGTCTCGTCTTGGTTGGAATCGATCATATAGCATGTAGGATAGAGTACCGAGATAGCGTAGCCGGTCTAAACAACCCTTTGGGGCTAACTCTAAGGCTCGGCGGGTTGCCCTGATAGCATGCTCAATTGTGTCAGGCAGACCTTGGAAGAAAAGCTGATCCCCCAGTATTAGGGCAAGGTTGTAGTAATAGCGCGGCATGTTGGGATTACTGAGCTTTTATTACCTAGCGCTTTTATTGGCTTTGGGTTTTTAAAGTGTAGAATAGGCTTAGTTGGAGGAATAGTGGTTTATTCTGGCTCAGCTGAACATGCATGGCGGAGGGAAACTGGCCTAGGCTATCCAGTAGTTCGATGTGATTCCCCACTTAGGCCCATGATAGCACCCTAAAGCAAACCGTGGTAGGCTGTAATACAAGCCGACTTCAATAGTTAGGTTTAAGTGTCTAAGACATATGAGCCTGGAACATCAGTCTAATCCAGATAAGAGGGCAGCTATAGCGTCTTGAGTAATAACTACTTATCTTAAAGATCTATATAAAGCCTTAGTTAATTGCTCCAACCTTGCCCTTAGCTTCTTAACTCCTACTCCTACTTCCATTATTACTAACTCTAAAAGCTCATCTAAAGAAGATTGAAATATGGAGGTTGTTGGGAAGATCGTGGAGTTCGCCAATGACTACCTCAAGGAGGCTGCGGCAGAGCAAGAAGCCGATGCGCGTCAGGCCCAGATTATGACCGCACTAGGCAACATCCAAAAGACGCTCAACTCTCTCCAAGACGAGCAGCAGCAGTCTACCAACATTGCTATGATCGGGGGCAGTTTCACTAGCATCGAAACCTGGCAGACACGGTACGCTACTGCAACAAAGTTCAACAACGCCAACGAAATAAAGACCTTGATTAATGAGTTCAACGAAAATGCTCCGACTTACGTTACCAACATCTTCAATGTTCTTAGCGGGCAAGGCCTTGGTCCGGGTACGACTCCGTTGCTTAAATTGTGGCATGCGACTAGCTACGGGAAGATGTACACGCCTGTCAATGGCCAGTACACATTCACTCTTAAGAACTACCTCGATGACTATAATAGCATTGTTTCATGGGGCATCAGCATGGCTGGCTATGCTTTAATGTGCCAGATTATCGCGCTACGAGGTAAATAGTCCATTATCGGAAAGGGGGTCGAGTTGGGTAGTTTAGCAGACTGGCTAACTTGGATCAAACAGTACTCGCCGCACCCACTATGTCGACCAGTGATCTCCAGGGAGAAGCTGACCAGTACACGACTGACTTCAAGAACAACGCAACGGCCGTCCTCGGCGTGGCATATGACCAGTTCCCGTCCTTTGTCAAGAAGTTCAAGCCGAACTATTCAGACACCGGCTCAAACCTCAACCAATGGTTCAGAATGTGGTATAATGAGACCCACGTCAAGAACTACGTCGGCTGGACAGGTAGTGGTCGCAACGTCGAGGATGATCAAAACTACGGCGCACCTCAGTTCAATGCCGGCAACGATGAGTACCAGCTCTTTCCACTGGACTGCAACGATGACGAGGGCATCTATCCAGCCGTCGAGTTTCGTTTCGATGAGGCAAACCATCCACTCAACGGCCTTGCCACGCTCATCTCGCGTATGGACGGCGCGACAGTGTACATCTACAATTGCGAGGACACTGGTGCGAACGCCAACATTGGGGACTTTTCGGGTATCAACTCTGCAGGGCTCACTACTACACTTGATCCCCAATATTGGTGTAGCGGTGTCAATTTTACTCAAGCACTCTTTAACGTCTTGCCACTGAGTTCTGAGGACATGGGGGGTGACACTGCCCCAGGCTTTCTTCTCTTGGTGGCCAATCCTCCGTCTGACGCGGAACATGGCATATTCGACCCCCAGTTCCCTAGCACGGTTACTCCCAATCCCCAGTCCCCTAACACCGTTTCTCCCAACCAGCAATACTGGATCCTGCGAGATGACGGGCTGGATCAAACATCGTGGGTTCAAACCCAGGACAGTGCCTCTACTGCACCTGGAGATGAATCGGAGGCGTCTTCGCCAAATCCCTGAGTATAGTTCTAGACTAGTCCTTATAAGTATCTGTTCTTGTCATAGAGTTCTAAAAGCCAGGAAAATCAAAGCTTGCTTCCGGCTCGTTGGCAATAGCACCCTCCTCTCGCTCGAAAGATCCGAGCATACTAATATGAAGAGTGTGAAGAAGCGGGTCTGCCTTCAACAACGATCCCTGAGCGATGACATCTTCCAAATCCTGTTCAACATCATAATATCTGCCCCTCAGTATATCCTTTGCAATACCCGTGGCGAGAGCCACACATGCCATGCCGGCCAAATGCGGCGAGCCGCTAAACCTTTTCGTCCACTCTGCGAAGTGGGAGATAACTTCAGGAAACTCTGCAAGTGCGGCATCCTGCTGGCCATCTATTTACATCATAAGAGTCAGCATTGCCCTATTGTCGAATTACTGATTGGAATCCGTGTCAACTGACCTGCTGTCTTCATGCCTGAACGCACTGCGCCAGGATGGATTCCGTATAGATTGATGTCAGATGATGGAGCAACCTGATCTACTTCGGCCTGGAGGACGCTCGTCAACTTGGTCAAAGCTGCCTTGCTGGTGCAGTAACTAATGTTGAAAGGGAAATCTACTGTGGCCGCCTTGGAAACAATATTGATCACGCAGCCTCGGCGTCTCTCAATGAAGCTAGGTAGGACCAAACGCATCAGCACTAGTGGACCGTTAAAGTTGATTGCCATGTCTCGAATGAAAAGAGCAGGATCCTGCTTATGAAACTGTATATGTAGTTAGCTAAGTGCTTGCCGTAAATGTTGTAGACAGGACACTTACCACGCGGACACCAACAACTCCAGCACCATTGATGAGGATATCAATCTCGCCTGCAGTAGAGGCGGCCTATTTATATCGGTTACTAATCATTTCTCAGCGCTGTGATGGTGAGGTTTTACTTGTTTCACCAGATCCTCGCACTCTTTTGGGTCGCCAACATCGCAGCGCGAATAATTCACTGCAACAGCACCAAGCTGTAAAAGACGATCCTTGGTGGAATCTGGCAGCGAGGGCTGTATGTCAGATAGGAAGAGACTGGCACCAGCAGTAGCAAAGCTTTCTGCGGTGGCGCCGGCAATAGTACCCAGAGCACCTACTCAGTGTCAGATAATAATAATGTCCTCGACAGGGATCAGCTCTTTTCCGTGACACATACCGGTGATGAGAACAACCTGTCCTTTTAGAGAGTTTCTAAACTTCGAGGGATGAAGAAATGGGTAGATCTCGTTGTGAATGCGGGGGGGCTGTTGTGCTGCCATGCTGACAACAAATGTGAAGTTTGATTTGAAACTGTGCAAGATAGTGATAGTCCGATGACCCGCAAACAACATTCAAGAACTAAGTAATCTCTTTATAGTTGCTATTCGACCCCTCTAGTGCTGACAGCTGTAGTTGGTAGTAATAATGAAATGTAGTCGCGGGGCCAGCCTGCGACCCGAGGCCTGTTCCCGAATCCGATGCTACCAAGATCCGACACACCTCAAGCCTCATACTCCACCATCTCCACGGAATAGCTGGCGAAGATTTACACTCCAGACCAATCCCAAACAGCATGACCCAATGGTGGCTTGCTTATCTAAACGCGCTACTATCTAAACGGCTCCGGTTTGCCTCGGCGTTGCCTCGGCACTGCCATTGCCAACTAGGATCGTCTCCTCGGCATCCTGTATAATAATCCTTCTCTTTTAACTATGTAAGTTCCTATCTTTAGATTCTCTATATACTTAAGTTTATTAGTAATTACTTAAAGTAAGTACTTAAAGTACTAATAGGTCTTTTTTAAAGGCCTTAGGGCTGACCTTATGCCAAGAAGCTGAATAAGATTAAGTGTTTAACTGTAGTCCATTTGACCAGTAACCCAGAATAACGTGTGGTAATGTATAGCTGCCATTAGAATATTGCTACATGATATAACTAAAATAACTTTAAAAACGAGCTTGTGATGAATTATAAAGGCTCTGTGCCCAAAAGAGTAGAGTCAAGTTGCCCAGCCAGGTATTAGCCAGTGGCTTAGACCGGGTCTCTAGATCTGCTTGAGATACCTAGGAGGATGCCGTTCTTGGCTTCTGTAACAATCTTGGCCTATACAAATCTTTTGAACCATCCCTTCCTTTCTTCTGTTGCACATGGTGAATTCCCCACGCCAGTAGAAACACAGGGATGAGCGCTAGTAGTTCGCCCACAACTGACCGCCTGTTAGAAACAGAACAAAAACCAAGAATAGTGTAGTTACTTACTCAAATTCCAGCCAAGCCAGTCAGCAGGTATTCTAAGTTCTCCATCCTCATTATGCGGGAACCCATCAGAATTTACCGCAAAAAGGCTCGTCAAAAAGGAAAGGGGAGTCTGTGTTGGTATTAGAGGCTGATTCGTATTTTCCTCACTTTGGAAGTTCTTACAAAAATAACTGTCACAACGGTAAATGGGAGGATGATGTAGTTCATAAATCTAGCGGATTCGGCCTCTTTGAGTGACGCTTGCGCTTGCATGGCTTGAATGATGGTGCTCACCTAGTATAGCAGTGGTTTGTCAGTAGGGTTTTCAGGTATAGGTCTCGACTTGCTTACTCCTCCAAGCGTTGTATACGCATCCTGGTTCAATCTTGCCACACGCTGTATCAGGTTTTCGAGTCCAAGATCGCGTACAAAGTTGGCTCTCAGTGTTTTGCGATCTTCCTTAGTCAAAGTCGGGTTCCCGGGAAGCTTTACCGGCCAAAGGATGTCAGCAACCTTCCGCACAACCTCGAGCTGCGTTTCAAATAGCCTCTGCAGTAGACGAAGCTCATCACGAATATCTTTTAGTTGCCATGTTGAGTGAGCAGCTTCCGAGATTGTTTTGTTAACCAAGTCGAGGTTCTGTACCGTGCTTTCGAAATCTTTGTAGTATCGTGCTTCTTTATCCATCTAAGCAATGTTAAGCCTGTCTTTTCTGGGAATAGTAATACTCTTACTTCGATACTGATTTCTCCTTCAAAGATATCTAGTACATGGTGTCCAAGTCCAGCCCATTTGAATTCGTCAATGAACTTGACTGTCTCGGAGACAATACGCTTGATTAGCTCTCCTGGACTCTGAACTGTATATAGATTCCCCTGCTTGATTGTCTCGAGCAGATCATCTGCCATTGTATAACTGCTTCGAGTAGGGATAGAGGTGATAATTGTATCTTATACTCAAATTAGCTGTATTCTGTAGGGCGGGTGCTTCAGTGTTACCGAAGCATAATTACCTACTGTCATCAAGTTTCCAGAGCCAGAGTTGGCGTACCATCAACCAGCTTCTGCGGAAACTCTGTTGTATGGCCTTGTTCTTGGCTTTGTTGACCTTTCTGCCATTTGCCCTCTCATTAATACCAGACTCTATCCGCGTGGGCTTTCGGTCGGTCGCTTCATTATCATTGTCAGCTTTCGGAGCAGCTGTCTCTCCCTGTTTCTGAAACCATTTGTGTAGCCAATAACGTGGTCTTGTCAAGCGTTTGATTCCAAGGTCCGTGGCCCTGACAGCTTGTTCTTCATCATTCATTTCAGCTTCTGAGTGCTTCTCAGACCACCTGTAGACCACCTGCTCTCCCGTCGTCCTTAGATCACTGTTGCCACTGTTGCTTTGACCAAACCCGCTTGCTGTGTCATCAAGTGTCTGGGACCTTTGAACCCCGTGCATACCAGTAAATGGAGAGTACCGGCGTTTAATAACTCTCTCCTGCTCTAAGAACTCGTCTTTTGCTTCCTTCATCTCGTTCTCGAAGTCCAAAAACGGTAGCTTAAGTTAAACATGTTAGCCTTGTCTTCTTTCCAAGTTTCTTAGATACAGGTCAACTTACAACTAAACTTATCATGCTGCTCCTTTTGATAAAGCATTCCGCATTGACCCATGAGGGAACCTCTTTAGTATCAGGTGATTGTTGGGTACTCTTTTCAGTTGTAGTTGGCATTTGATCTCCTGAATTCTTAGCTCCTTCAGAGCTTGAAGCTTTGGCAGGCACCTTCTGCAGAGAAATGTGTTGCTGTTTTCCCTCCTTGGGATCTGGCTTCTCCTTGATCTACTGTGTGTTAGATGCCCATGCAACTTGATGAATTCCCTTCTTAAGCAGATGTCTTACATAAGCATGAGGTTTCCGTACGCGAGCATTGCTATCATTTGTTTCTCGCACTCTAATGTTACTCTCGAAAAACTGCCATGCATGGGGGTCAACACTTGTTAAGTCGGAGGTTCGGATGTTAGCGGTGATGAAGTCCTGCAAAGGCAAGGGTATTAGCATAAATTATAGGCAGGTATTAAGGTAATGTTTCTTTACCTGGATCCAAGTCATCTAGATACGCTAGTTAGATCAAATCTATATGTTGGCTTTGTGTAAACTTACGTTATTCGCAGGAAAGCTGATCCACTTCCATGACTGTCCTTGGAGGGGTTTAGTATAAGGCTGGCCCTGCTGTACTTCATCGAAGTTAGACTTGGCTTTATTGTCTGTTTCTGGCTCGGTCTGTCCCTCTTTATTCTTTCTGTCTTGCAGCAAATTTCCAACAGATTCTTGAACTCTCAATTCGCAATCAGAAAGAAACGTTGACTTTGGATCTTTATCAACTACTTCCTCATCATCATCTCCCTCATTCTCGGGCGTCTCTCTACCCAGTGATGCTTCAACAACACCAGCTTCGGTTAGCCTCTTGGAGTCTTCAGGCTTGCGGTATAAAACGTGCGACACCTTGATACCAGTCGGGCTCCATGAAAACCAGGTATCCTTGTCGAATTCTGGTGCATGTCCCTCCCATTGGTGTCTAAAGTATACAGGGAAATGCATGCAATCTTGCCGGACAATCCTTGAATAATCGGTAGGTGCTATGGGTAGATCGTTGAGTTTCTTTTTTCTCTGAGTTTCCATTTGTAGGAAGGAGAGTTCCCGATTGAAGAAGCTCTTTTGGTCATCGCTCAAGGGAGCATCGGCATCGTGGCTACTGAACAGTTGTCGAGGTGTCTGCTGTACATTGTTCAGACAGTCTAGCTCTGCCCCCCAATCAAGCAGCATGGTAATTGTAGGTTCGTCCTTTTTACTGCAAGCATCATGCAAAGGCGAATCTCCTGCAAACATGTAAGCTTCCATGATATATCAACAGCTCGAAGGATCGAACAAGACGATTTTTTGGGTCCCTGGTGTAATTAGCATACATACCATATTTATCCTTTGTGTTTACTTCTGCCTTTGCTTCGAGAAGGATCTTTAGGCAGGCCCTTGAAGCTTCATTGAGTTGACCAAGAATCAGGTTATGTAGTGGAGTCCATCCTTCATCGCCAGGAGCGTCGACATCTGCCCTGTATTGGAGCAGCTTTCCCAGTATTTTGGGCATGATACCATTCACGTCAACAAAGTCATACCTTCCAGCTTCTTCTATGGCTTGATATAACGGAGTGTAGCCATAAATATCCCCGATATCTATGTATTCCAACGGCGCCATTGAGTTGTGCCTTAGGATCTGAGACACCATGTTCAGATTCTTTTTGATCACAGCTTGGTGGAGGACTGTTTTCTTTCTCCATGTAAACCGCATTCGGAGATCGATTTTAACTTTCGGAGTTTTCAACAGATACTCTGCGTCGGTATCATGCCCGCGGCAAATGGCAATAAACAAGATTGAGACCGATTCTCCGACCGCTTCTTCCAAGCCAGGTTGGTTGGCCCGCTCAGCTGTTAGCCGCCTGCAAGTGTTGGCAATCAATCCCACCCAATCCTGGACGTCTTCCAAAGCTTCATTTATAGGTGTTGGATGACGTTGTAGCGTTCTGCGGACTGTCTTTTGGATGCGCGATCTCCCATCCGGGTCGTTCGGTTCGCGTGGGTCGTTAGCTTCGACATCACCATCAGATGTCGGCTGATTAGATGCTGATGGATGATCCTTAGACTCCGGTTCTTGCTGAATAACACTTTCAATCATTTTTTTGACTTGACCATCATGGCCATTGATAGCTGCAGACCAAATCCTGTCCTGAAGTCGCGAGAAACTCCAGCTCCTTGGGCCCTGTAGTGATCGACCCATAACATTTGGCAGAGCCGCCGCGTAGTTATTGCAGAGAGGATAAAAGTATGTTCAAATGATGTTGAAAAACAAGAGATATCTTTATGATCTCAATGAGTCGGAGAACAGACAATAATGATGTTGAAAATGACGGGAAAGCTCTCAGCTGACGGGTCGGATACGAGTGCAGACACAATCATGGCTGCCTAGCAGTACACCTTGATTCTCCCTTTTGTAACGTAGCATGTCATTTCCTGGCCAGCTTCTCAGCAACCTCTTGGCATGCAGCTAGGAGGGTGTGCGAATTTGTTGTCTTGTTGGTTATATGCAAGTCCTTGTCAGGCTGTCACATTTCAGCGCAGGGATTACACAGACTTATCATTTCCACACCTTGGCTGTATGCTTGTAATTGGTGGCCTACCAGTGACCGCGCATCAATATCTGACAACAGTTGCCCTCAGCTGAACCTGTCTGCATATTCCGTTTCACCCTCTTCTCTTGAAGCTGCCGTTTTAGGCTAATCTCTATGTCAGCTGTGAGAATTAAGTGAAAAAGGTTGACTAATTGCAAGTCAGAGCTTGTCAGACACCAACCTACGCGTGGCCTTGCTATATACTTTTATCTGGAGCTGGGAGCAAGCACTATGAGAGCGGGTGGCATATGACATTGACTGGCTGCTTTTGAAATAACTGTTTTAGGATACAAACGTGCTGAGTATAGGCTCTTGATCTCAGTCCTGTAAATACCAAACCCCAATCACCCCTTGTAATATCTAGAAAAGAACATAGAGTTGGCAGCGAGGATAACAGGTACCACGCTGACCATCTCTCCCAAACCAGCATACCTTGGCGGAATCCGGAACTCAACCCAAGCGCCGCTAGCCATTGTGATAGCCAGAATATTGTATACAGCAGACCAAACGAAGTTAAAGTACATGCGCTGGAAGGAGACTTTGCTGATGTCAAGAAGGAAAGGAATGCCTTCAAGACCATTTAGAAGAACGACGTCTGCTGCACCCTGGGTAACGTCGCTGCTGGTCAAGCCACCGCCCATTTGAGCGCCAACGTTGGCTTGGGCCACAGCAATGGCGTCATTCGTACCATCACCGCAAAACAGGACTCTCTTTCCCTGGTCCATCAAAGAAGCAACATAGTCTCTCTTCTCAGGCGGAGTACGCTCGCCAACAACGTTCTCCGCTAGAATACCAACGGATGCTGCGACAGCCTGTACAGCCTTGATCTGATCTCCAGAGACAAGATGGACGTTGATGTTGCGAGACTTGAGCTCAGAAACAACTCGCACTGCTTCCGGACGGATCTGAGCTGAGAGTCCAAAGGAGATAAGAGGAACAGAATCACGAGTCACGACGAGAGTAGTGAGGCCGCCATGCTGAAGACGGGAGATATCGTCCAGATTATTAGCTCCGGTCCATCGAGCATTCCCGGCTTTGAGGGTTGATTCCAGATAATCTGCCTCAACTCCAGCGCCTGGAACGACTCGAACATTGACCACCTCGGGCATGGCCTTGATAGACTGTCCTTCAAGATGCTTCTCAACAGCAGCCGAGACTGGATGCTTACCGCCAGAAACAAGAGCCTTGGCCAAAGCGAGGTTATCTGCCATGTCCCCGTTTAGATTCACCTGCTCAGTCACCGCAAGCTCAGCCTCAGTGATGGTGCCAGTTTTGTCGAACACAACATCAGTAGTCTTGCGAGCTCCCTCGGTGGTATCAGCCGATTTGATGATGACACCACCACGAGCTGCAATACCACCCGCGACGACGAGAACCATGGGGACTGCGAGGCCAAGCGCGCAGGGACACGCGACTGCGAGAGTGGCTACCGCGTACGTGATAGCATTGCCAACACTCTTTCCGGCGTCGTAGTCGAGCACCTCCATACCGCAGGCAATCCAGATGACAAGAACAAGAACGGCGACAGTGGCCATGGCGGGAACAAACCAACCAGCGACTTTGTTGGCGAGATCCTGGATCTCAGGTCTTGACTTGGCAGCCTCTTCAACGAGCTGGGCGATGTCGGTGACTGTGTTCTTACCAGGAAGACGTGTCAACTGAACAGTGACGGTGCCGTCTCCATTAACAGTACCAGCAATCAAGTCACTTCCCTTCTGCTTGACAATAGGAAGCGTCTCTCCCGTAAGCATAGACTCGTCAACCTCTGTCTTTCCAGAGAGGACGATACCATCAGTAGGTACTCTCGAGTGAGGTAGAACCTTGAATACATCCCCATACTGTAGAAGACGAGCGTCAATCTCACGATCACCTTCCTTCTCGACGAGCACAGCAATGTTGTTCTGCTTAGATCGAAGAGACACAGCTGAAACAGCTTGAACACGGGCGAAAGCAGCAATCAGACGACCGACGAGGATGAGCGTGATGAGCATGGTGCTAGTCTCGAAGAATTGACCCTCGTCGAGAGGCTTGCCCGCCATTTCGAAGCTAAATGCAACGACGGAGTAGACGTAAGCAGCGGTGATGCTGATGACGACAAGCATGTCCATCTCGACTGTTCGACTGTACCAAACTGCAGAAAGAGCAGGGCGGTAGAACTCGGGGATGGCGATGCATTGAACGAGTGTACCGAGGATCAGTGAAACCATCCCCTCGATCTTCTTGTCGACCAGGTTCTCACTCCACGAGACTACTGCGACGGGGATGGTGAGGGCAGCGGCGAGGAGGGTCTTTGTGAGTTGATCCCAGAGGCGACGGCGACTATTTTCGAGTTGAGGGTCTCCACGTGGTTCGGCCAGGCCATTACACTTGTCTTTCACCGACTCCAACAGATCTCGGGCTCCAATGGTAGTCGGCTCATATGACAGACGTACTGTCTTCTTGTCAAGCGACTGCACATCCGTCACGCCTAAAGGTGGATTGTCAGCAAGCTCCTTGCTCTGTGCCGTCGTAGCCAAGACATCGAGAAAGAAGTTTCCACCGATGATCTTGCTGAGCATGAAGCCGCTTGCCCCAGATACAAAGCTGAGGACCTCCTCAGCATTAGTAATGCATGCATCAACATCAAACTCTCCCTTGCCCATTACAAAGTTGACTTGAGCATTAGAAACGCCAGTCATACTGCCAAAGATCCTGAGCAGCTTGTCTGCGCATGAAGTACAGTCCATACCACTGACGAGAAAGCCAACTGTCTCAATATTTGCAGCGTTCTCAACGTCGACCTGCTTACTCGCTGTTCCAGAGGGCTTGAACGCTGGAATTACAGGTTCAGCCTTCTTCTTTCCATGTTTGCTTCGATTGTTCTTCTTTGGGGCCGTTCGGTTGCTCATGCAGCATGTATCTAGGGATGTCATGCCCTGTTCGATAGCGCTTCGGCAGATGCAGCGGATCTGTTCGAGGTAGCTGCTGTACTGGTTAAAAGCAGCTTCGAGATGGGTGCCGCAGGCTGTTTCAGTCTTGTGAAGGCCATGGTCATGTTCGTGGGGCTGGTCCTGTGAGCCTGTTCCTGTTAATTATCCAGTCACGATGTGCTATGGAGGCAAGGTACCTTCGTGGTCTGGATCGTCGTCACAAGCCTTCTTGCACTCGAGGGCAGCAATGGCATAGATGCATTCCTCTGGGGAAGACCGTGTATTAGAGAGAGCTTGGAGTTACCGAATTGGGTGAAGAGGACTTACCACTGCAGTGTTCCTCGCTGCCGCAGCAAGTTGAGGCCTGGGAGGTGATACTAGAAGCATCAGAGTGATCGTCGCAACATCCTCCATGTTCGTGGCCATGACCGTCGCCATCAGCATGAGTATGGCCGTGGTAATTCTCATGCTCATGGGAACCGTCGTGCTCAACAGTAGGAGAGTCGCTGCCATGCTCGTTATGCTGATGGCCATGTTCATCCAAGCCAGCACTAACATGCTCAGCCTTGGACCCGCAACAAGATGCACCCATGGTTTCGTAAAAGGTATGATTCTGGTAAGGGAGTAGTAAAATACAATACTAGGTGTGATTATAGAGAAATGAAAACAGAAAAGAATTCCATTTTAATTAAATACTCAAAACATCATGAGTTACAACTGATGCTAAACCTGTTTGTTAGTGTTCCGCGGACGGCTCCACCACCGCTAAAAAGTCTCCGCGCTCCGTTTCCGCGCCGCCTTCTCCTCGCTAAACCGTTTTAGACTGTGAAACAGGACGCGCGGGGACTTTCCAATCAGTCATTTCATTTTGTGCGACATGCTGAGGATAATCTCGTGACTGCATTTACGTCATTGATAGAAGAGGGAGAGTTATTGAGAGAGACAAGCATTGGGTATATTGCTAAAAGCTTGACGGATATTCATAAGTCATAATCGTATATGCAATCATCATGCTGAGATGATCCTTTGCGCCTCTGCTATGGCAGCCCTGACCTGGTCAACAGTCCTAAAACACGCGCAAGCTGTCGTCATGTCAACTTCCTTCGGACACACCTCCGTCGGATGTTTCGTCGTTGGCAGTGACTCCGTATTTGAACAGCTCGTCCCCGTCTCGCAATTCTCGTGACCCTCTGTATGAAGTTGACTCTGCCGCGTCGCCAACCCTTCACCCAATTTCACAAGGCAATCCAACTCCCCTTTGAGGCTCGCTTGTAGAAACGCAATGTAGCTCGGCCCCTCGAGGGAAAGCTCTACCATGTCCCGTGCATCTGGCTGTTGTCCGACGATAAGACGGATCGGTGTACCAGATACAGATGACTCGGCGGTTCGTTGCTTCTGTACGTAGAAAAAGTCGCCGTAGGAAGAACCGATGCTAGATAGGAGAGAGCCCAGGAGATAAACATTCCGCGACGTCCGTGGGCTCTTGATGGATTGGAAGCAGATAGTGCACTCGAGGATCGTCCTTGCTGACGCGAGAGACTGCTTCAAGACTTTGAGGGTCTGGAAGGTCTCGAGTGAGCTCTCGATATCCGAGAAATGCTGATTGACCAACTCGATGCAAGAGCATTTCTGAGAAGAGAGTCCGGGCGTCGTTATGTTCTCGGTATTTTGAGACGTCGCCGTCACATCCATCGCCTTTTCCGTGGTTCCTGGGTACACGCCGTTCTGGTCCTGCTGCATAGAAGCACCGTTGAACAACTCCGACGGCAACGGCTCCTGTCCCTGGGCATTATCCTGCTCCGTCGAAAAGTCCATGTTGAAAGACGGCAATGGCGTCCCCAGGTCATCGAGAAACTGGTCCATAATCCCGGCAAAATTCCCCGTATCCATGGCCTCCGGCGACATTGATGCCGCGCCCATACTCGTCACGCCATTCGATCTATACCCCAATGGCTGGCCTCTCCTCGGCCGGCCTATGGTCCTCATAGGGGAGTACTCGCACGTCAAAGCAAAGTGAGAACATCGTTCGCATAAAGGAGTGTGGCGAGAACATCGGACTTTTCGCTTGCCTATACGACGTCAACGTCATCAGCTGATGATGATTACAAAGAGGGGAAGAGAAAGAGGTACTCACGGCAGGGGTCGCAGGCGCGGTGCTGACTCTTGTCACTTATACTTTGAGGGTTCATGCCTACTTACTAGACCAGGAGCAGATCATATATAGTAGCGTGTCGTGGATTGCAGTTGCTGGTTGGTTTTTTCGCGACGGGTGCGGCCATCAAGGTTCTCTGCCGAGGTCTTCTGCCAAGGGGAAAAGCGAATGAATCAACGCCGCGGGGCGGGGCGGACACTTTTGAAAGATGTGATTGGTGGCTGCTAGGTCCCGCTTGCTTGGACTGTTTTGTACCCTTCTTACCCTACCCTATATGTCCAGCTTGTCATGTTTTACATCAAATTATAATTGGGTCTAGGGGTGTAATACACTTGAGTTGTTATTACAATACACTGAAAACAGTTGTACTGACTAACTAACTAAATCTTATTTCCAGGATGGACTTGCGGCACAATACCAGCCTTGACAAGATCATTGATAAGATCTAGCAACATGCCATCGCATCCCTCAGCCGCCATAATCCTTACAGAGACCGGTAGATACTCCACGTGTCTGGTAATACTGCTATTATACTTGACTTGGCCAATGGGAACTGCAAAGTCCGGATTCCCAGCCATTGGCGAGATAAAGCCCGTATTCAGGCCGAGCAAAACACCTACCAGACCATTAGAACCTATAGCACTACCATAATCACTTCTGTATGCTGGTGTGGCGTCCTTAAACGTATAGAGCATGAGGCTTTCTGAACACGTTTCAGCGTTTTTGGGGAGCATGACCTTATCCCACCAATTCTTAAAAGTGGTCTTGTTTGCAACTGCTTCGTCGAGTGTAGAAGGAAGCGTGTCGGACCAACTCCAACTACCATTGGCGGAGGGATTGACGAACGGTACGCGTCCGTCGTGTGCGGCTGCATATTCCTTGAAGAATGGAGCGCGAACAAGGCGGGTTTGCTGTTTGGCTGAAATAACTGCCCATGTCGTACCAACAAACTCCTGCAAGTCCGTAGGCGTACCTGCAGGGTGGCTGCGAGACCACTCCTCGGTGTAATTAAAAGTCGAGAGGTTGGCCGACAGAAACTTGACTAGCTTATCAACAAATCGAACGATGACACGGTCAGAGTCCGAAAGGTCGGTTTTCTTCGCCGATGGGAGTTCGTATGTAAGAACTCGCTTCGGGTATCGTGAATAACCCGTTGTGAGATTTGAGTACATGACCCTGCAAGCAGTAGACCAAATCTTGGTATCGCGAGCTAGAAAACCAGCCGTATCAAACTCAGGCCCAAGTGGTACAACCCGCGATAAGGCTACCAAGCCATGCGTCGGGCGGTTCCCGAAAACTCCGTTGTCTTCGGCTGGTACCCGGATCGACCCTCCGGTGTCGGAACCCAAAGCCAGGTCTAGCCAATGGTAGGAAGCGATACCCGCCCCCGGGCCAGACGAGGAGGATCCGACCTCTTGATACCCGTCGCCTCTCGGATTGAATGGAGCTTGGTAGTCGATGGCGTCCCTGGCATTTTCAGGTGCGGCAAATTGCGTCGTCTTCATCTTGCCGACCAAGACAGCTCCAGCATCTAGGAGATGTTGTACTGCGAGTGCAGTGCCATTGGCTTCGGGGTAGAGGTCATAGTAGGCGCGGCTCCCAGCTCCAGTCTTGACGCCTCGGACGTCGTAGATATCCTTTACACCGATGCGCACACCGGCGAGGGGGTATTTTTCACTTGGGGTGTAGTATATTCTCGAGGGGACACCAATCGTAATGGACGAGGAGCCAGGGAGTGCAGCAGGGATTGGAGCGAAGGATCCGCTCGAGAGGGGTATGACACCTTGGGCGAAGGCGCCTTGAGGGTCGAGATATAGCCGATACGGGACATGTAGAGAACCTGTTGAGGGGTTCAGGATGTAAGGACCGCTGGGAATGTCGAAGGAGTAATCGATCTCCTCCCACAACGATGATGCGTTACATTGGTATGGGTAGGCCGACAAGCTAGGCCTCTCAATCGAGTTTTTCTTCACGTAGAGTTCTTAAGGCGTATGAGTACAAGTTTCAATTGTCATAGGGCAATAATAACGCACCTTGCAAAAAGCCTTCGTTGAAAACATCATCCTTGGCAAGCCAAGCCTTAACAGTCTCGTTGAGAGTAGACTCATCGAATTGGTTGTCTTTTGCCTCAAAAACTGTCACTGGGACAAATTCGACAAGTCCGCGATTGTGCAGACAGGAAGGCAACGCGGGGAACCGTACGGGCTCGGGATGCACAAAGTAATGGACCCCATTAACAGTCACAGTCGCGCCATGGTTGGTAAGGCTGGAATGCACAACCCCACAGAGGGCTGCGAGGATGGAAAGAGATGCCGCAAACATAGTTTGGACCGTTGAAGGCGTTTGTGTTATTTACAGTTGAGGCCTGTGGCTAAGAGCAGAGAGAACTTGAAAGTGTTAAAGAAAGCGATGGATGTAAGGCGCGCGCTTTGTACACATTAATATAGTTATTTGGCGATTCAAGTTCCACTTGGTTACAGTTTTACAAGTTAACTACTATTATAGCTCAAGGTGCAGTGGTGCACCCACAAATGATAAGCATAGTTACCTAGTTCCAGATAGGGGAACCTAAAACTTAACCTCAGGCAGTAAATAACAACTTAGCTACTACGCACCTTTCTAGTAAAAGTCATAAACCAAGTTCCTGCGAGCATTAAGACTTCTACCATGCAGCATATTCATTAGGGTACTTAGAGTATTAGTGTTAATACATACCTCATCGGTTAAGAAGGAGATGTTATACTGAACTCTGAGGTTGCCACACTTTAGCCTTCCTGTAGTGGATTAGATCTGTATGATTGAGGTTTACTTAAGGAGCATTCCTAACCGGCCCATCCAGTCGGACCATTACCCCTTTTGCTAATTCCTTGTCTCGTCAGTTCTATCATTCTTTTCTGTTAGTAGGCTCGAAAGTCAATAACCATAGTCTCTATCCTCGCTCGAAACAGTCATGTTTCGAAGCTCAGAAACTCTAGTAGTTACTTCATCGAAGTGCTGTATATGCTACGTTTATTTCCGGAACTCGGTTTACATTTCCTCTCCTCTGATACGCCAAGAAAAGGTCATCGGCTTGGGACATGTAAATCGAACGTGCTGTATCGCAACTCAAAGCCTGATCCTACTTGAAGACTATTGCATGTATAATCCAACGGAGCCATGTGTAAAGAAACCGAATCTCATCCATCTTTCTGGTCATGACAGCTCCAGTAGTACCCAGAGGGCCATCATTTTTCATACTCAATTAATGACAACAACAAATGAGAAGACTTTTTAAAGAGTGTCAATCACAACAACAGCATCCTCGAGGAGTTTCAGCGAATCATGCCTTCGAGAGAAATGCTCGTTAAGCTATCTAATCGGTCATCGCGCCTAGATAAGATATCTCGCAGCGCAGATCTGAATCCTTCATAATCACTAATCCCAAAGGCGTAACGCGGCGGGGTCGGTAGCTAATGAGCCGCTGAATAAGCAGTCAGCAACACGTAGTCAAGTCGAGTACTTAAACATGAATCTGGACAGAGCGAATTGTTTTGTGAGAATTCATATAGTTACTCTTACTATCGTTGCTGTTACTCCTGTTTATCAACATGTCATCAGAGCGTCGCTGGGATCAACGCCGCTTCCGGCTGGAGGAGTCGACATCCCTCAACGACGGCAAGCGCACTATCTTCATCGAAACAATGACTCCCGGCACCACTGTGCCGCCTCACTTTCATACACGTTTCTCAGAGACATTCGACCTAATCGAAGGGTCAATCTCTGTGTACATGACCACTGATCCCGACCTGGAGGCCTTGGAAGCTTCTGCACAGCCACTAGAAGTCGGGAAACCCCAGACTGTCACTCCAAACCTCTTTCACAAGTACCTCGTCAATAGCGACGAAGGCGCTGTCTTGCGAGTCATTCTTGAACCGGGTGATGCGGATTTCGAGAGACTCCTGAAGATCATGAACGGACTGGATGCAGACGGCAAACTGGCGAAGATGGGAGACAGCTTGGTGCTCATGGCTGTTGTCATGGAGCTGAGCGACGCTCACCTCATTGGTCCTGCGAAGGGTATGTTGGATGGTGTGAGAAGAGATCAGAAGGATGAGGTTGAGAAGCTCAAGGCTGAGTTGTTGAAGGCCTATGACACTGAAGAAGCATTGCAGGGACTTCTACAGGGCCGATAGTAGTAGTGATCTGATTTCCATCAAGACTACGTTAAGTCCCGCATTACAATCTGCTCCACGAATTCTTATCTTTACCTCTAGAGCTGAGGCTATCTCAGCTTAAATGTCAAGGCGTAGCAATACTTGAACAAAATGTATTAAGATAGTTTCGAAGAGCTTGAACAAACATGGCCGTAATAGTCTAAGACCAGTTTTCCATATATATATATATGCATATTTATATAGATACTAGTGATACTAGATAAAGAAAGTTTTAGGCTCTTAAGTTACCTTATACTTATCACTATCCTGAACCTCGTGTCTTCTTCTGGGAGCCTCCTTCACCCTGAGGCGGCGTCCATCAACTCTGAAGGAGGAATCGTCAGGATCGGGAAAATGGGGTTTCGAAATTCGGCCTGACTTACTCTTCATTATGTAGCCCTTCACGTGCATCGCATGCTTCTTCATAGTTGCTGAATGTAACAAAGGCAAAGTGTCGTGAGTGACCCGTTTTGGCATCGCGCATTACGACCTAGCACAGCAACTCAGCATTTTAGATGTATGAAGACGATTATGCAGGGATTCTACCGCATCTGTGACGTCGCCATATTCGCTGAATACCTGTAAGAGCGTTTCCTCTGTAGTATCCCAGGATAAATTGCTGGAAGAACCTGCTGTCAGGGCCACTTTCGTGCTTGTTATCGGAGTGTCTTTACTCAACGTGAAGCTTTGTGCTGTCTGTAGCGGTAGTATCTTGGGACGTTGAGGTGTCAATCTGTTCCGCTGTCTTGCTTAGCTGTTGGTGGAGGCCAATGTATTGCAGCAGGCCGTTGAAGAAGCTCCAGGCTCCTGTTACAAAGCTCAGGCTGCCAACCAGGCGGCAAATAATACAAGGCTTTTCCCAGAATTGAAACATTGTTTCTCTATGCTCGTATAATCCAGAGATGGTAAGCTGCGGCTTTCAGTGTTATGTGGCCATCAAAGGTCGGCGCTTAAAAAACCCCTCTCCACTGGTGACATGTACATCAGTCGCATGATTTGTCCACGACTGAAGTGACATCGGTCCTGAAACAATGCCTGCGCGTTCAATTGAAGCGCTAACACTTTACTTGAATATTTATGTCTCATGTCAGCCCAGGTTGGGTGCGATTCGTTCTTTTAAAAACGAACAGTCGCGCGCTAAACTACTCGCCCACCATGGCTGCATAGAGCGGTAAAAGTAATCATATCATATCATTATCACAATATCACCGTACCTTTTTCAGCAAACAGCCTTACATATCATGGCCAACCCAATCTGAGCTCGATTAAACTTTTTATCTTCCCGTCAAAATGAGTCTTTGCAAGATATGCCTCCCAGCATTGCCAGATTTTCCTGGGATCGTGGTCGCCTCTGAAAGTTCTTACGAAACCAAAGGGCCCTTGTCAGTGATCCAAAAATGGAGGAAGGAGACGCGTCCAGATCGACCTTTAGAAATCTCATGGGCCAGCAGAGGCGAATTTCCTATGCATCTATCATGGGAGTCATTTCTTGCATCCTTGGAAGCTGATTGTCCTGTTTGCTGGAAAATCTGGCGGACTATTCGATCCTCGGCAGCCGCGTCGCCACATGATGAATGTGTTCATGAGTTTCGAGCTATTCTTATTGCTACTACCTTTAAACCTGATGGTGGCCAGTACACGATGGGGATCCGGGTAACTGGCAAAGGTCTAGAAAGGATACAGTTTCAATTTCGCATTTGGAAGACTACTAAAGAGATATTTGAACGTGAGTGATAAGACTCAGTCCTAGCATAGTACTTCACGGGCTCACTAACCTGAGTCAGAGGCGGAGAGTGAGGCTCCAATACCCACCCAGCATACGCCTCAGTCTGCCGCACTTGTTACGGCTCGTTGGCTTGGTATATGTGACACCGAGCATTCTTTATGCATGGAGAGAATTTCATCATCTCCAGAAGCGAAGATGCCAAAGCGACTGTTAGACCTCGGTGGCAAGGACTCGACAACATGGTGCATTTTCGAGACTCAACAGACTAAAGTCCCCTACGTCACACTTTCGCATCGATGGTCCGAGAACACGCCCACACTGCTCGAAGAGAACTGCCAGGACTACTGCAACCCTCAACCCGATAGCCTCTTCCCACACGACTACAGAGACGTCGTATCGATCTGCCGTGAAATCCTTATCCGCTATATCTGGATCGACTCTCTCTGTATCGTCCAAAACGACGATGGTTCCGACTTTCGACATGAGGCCCCGCTGATGATGGACTTCTATTGCTATTCCTTTCTCACGATTATGGTTTGCTGGGAAGTATCTGATGCCACGGTCTTTCGCAAATGTCGTCCCCGCAGCATAGCGCGACCGAAGCCACCCTCCTATCGTCAGCCCACAGATGAAGGAGATGACCAGCAATCACTAAGCAAAGCTGATCACGTTTTTGTCGAACCTCTAAACTTGACTGATTACCGCACCGACGTGGTCAGTTCACCTATAAATCGCAGGGCGTGGGTTTTACAAGAACGGTGCTTGTCTAGGCGAATCCTCTGTCTTGGAAGTGACCAACTATGGTGGGAATGCGACGGCAATTCCGTGGAGTCTCGCGCCATAAGCGAAGCTTCTCCTTGGGGTGATTCCCAGTCGCACGATCGGGGGACATTACACACCCTCGCAGACAATGACCTTGGCTATTCGTGGAGTCGGGTGCTTGAGAGGTATACTAATTGTGAACTTACCTATGAGCAAGATAGGTTCGTTGCCATATCAGGTATTGCAGGCGTAAGAGCCAAGCTATCAGGAGATACATATTTCGCTGGCATATGGCTTGAAAGCTGGATGCAGGGTCTTCTCTGGCAACCGGAAAGACCAAGACACCGTATTGACAGGAAGAAATCTGTTCTTTTGGAGGCACAGACTATGGTAACACCTACATGGTCTTGGCTCAGCTTTTCTGGTTCCGTTCTTGAGGGGGGGTCCATGTGTGGCCAAGGGCCGAGGATCTCATTATCGGATCCCAACTCATTTAAGTCCCATATCTTCCGACCCTTAGCTTTGCTGAGTGAGAGCATCTTGAGCCCGCCAAACGCCGATCCTTTCACGTCTTTTGATCAGGCTATCTTGCGGATCAGGTGCCTCCTGATACCGGTTCATTTTGAAGGGACTGTCGATATTAAGAACGCGACATATCTTTTCTGGCAGGACCATAACCAGGTACGATGCCCGATAAATCTTATAGTGCGACCTAATAATAAATACAACAGGGCTATGACATTGAACTCTGTTCGGTTGGATTAGATTGCCTACGGCTGCTAAGTTGCGGGGGCCAGCAGCAACATGCAACATTCCGATTTCAATTCAGTAAAATACCCAACAATTCTTCGCGTCGCTTCCTTATCCCGCTATATCTTCGTCGAGAGAACGCAATCATGCCCATCAAGCCCAGCGATAAGGACACCGAGGCTTTCGGACTTATAGTCGAGGAGGCGCCTAACAATCATGGAGAACGCGAGTTTATTAGGGTCGGTATGTGGGCAGAGGACTACCGCTACTCATCCCAACTTGGGCCTATGATCAGCAATACCATCATAGCACAGCGCATTGGGGAGGTGTCCGAAGAGGATAACCAAGACCGGACAGAAGTGGAGCGCATTTTTGAGATGAAACTTCGTGAGTATGCATTGGAGCATGTCTCTTTAGATGTGAATTTTCCAGTGAGTGATAAAAATACTCTTATATGGCATGAGCCAGACGTTGCAGCTCATGAAGAGGCGAAAGCAAAAGAGGATCCACGTAAGATGAAAATGATGGACCATAGGATGATTCGATGTTCCTTGTTGCCTCATTTTACACTGTCGGAATGGGCTACTATCTCCTTGGTGTAATGTTCTGTTGTATTTAGTATTTAAGTTTTATATAGAATATATAGAATATTACCAGTTGTTTTAGTAATAAGGAGGGATAACAATAATACGTGGTTTATATTAAAGAGTTTAAAGAGCTTAAAGAGTTTAAATATTTTAATTAAATTATTTAAGGCCTATCTAACAAATAACCCCATACTCTTATTTTCTTTCTATAATTTACTAAGCTAACTACCCACAGTATGTAGTATAGCAGGTCTATTTATTACTGCCTAGCAGTTAAAAGCCCTCTTGCACTGATCGACTATTGCATTGTCAGTCACCATTCTCACAGGGTATTAAAAGAAGGGGACTTACTGGCTCGGTTAAAGCAGCTAGCACAGCGGCAGCCAAGTGCACAACCTGTGTTCCAGACAGCAAGGCAAAGGTGATAGTCCTTCTGATTACAGGCTCTGGTCTCAAGGACTGGCGCAACGGATCGCGCCTCGGGCAAGCTGCCGTCCTCGAAGCCGATGGCATCGTTCCAGATCTTCTGCCACACGGGGTCAGAGGTATCGACTACTCCGGAGAATATGGAGAAGGAGGGCTCTCCGTCGGGTTTAGGGGCAGCCATAGCCAGGGTGGCAAGGTTGAGAAGATAAATGAACTTCATGGTGATGGTAGTGGTGTTGAGTCTTGGGAGAGTGTTCTTATTGAGTTGTGAAGTGCTTGAGTGATCTGGAAGACTACGAGGGACAGGTTAAATCTTTTATACCTTTTTGGCTCTTCTTTCTGCCGAACAGTTACTCTCCTTGTTAGGTCATAAAAACTTAGTTATCCATGAAAATATCCACTCCAGGACTGTTGGTTCTGTCTTTTTGATAGTATTCGCTCTCTCATAATATGAAAACAGCGAAAAGAGCCTGTCTCTGCATATAAAAGGTTGTTGGCTGTGAATGTGCGGCGTAGTCTATACTCCCCGGTCTATCTCACGCCACCTGCTGTGAGGCACTTATGGTTATCTAGTCAGTAGCTTGACTAAGTCAAAGAAGATTTTGTTTGAATTTGAGTATGTATATCAATGTTCAACACCTTCTCTCAGAGTGTAGTTTGTAATACCAGAAACAGCTTGACTAGCTTGAGTTGGTTATTCGTCGTCATGACACCCCTGCTAGTCGCCGACGACATCATGCTTACGTCCTGTTGCCTCTGACCCCCTGTCATGCATAACTGATATTATCACACTTCTAATAGCATGCATTCTGCTCCTTGCAAAACATTCCCGGGGTTTGCGCTCAAATAGGTTGGAAGACGGGTCCTCGTCAAGCGAGACACACAATTTCATGGTGACCTGAGACCCGCCAGTATCAAGGCAGATAATTCCTGATAATATCAATATGACCAGATCACTTTGTCATGGACTTTAATCCGGCCAGCTTCTCCACATGCCAGGCCATTCACTTGCTCTTGAGCCTCGGATGTAGCCAACAGACTGTGTCGTTGTCTTCGGGTCATCAAGTTCCTTGTCTTCCATGCCGCGTATCGATCGCGAACCAATCAACACCACGGACGTCAAAGATAGAAAACGGTATAGCGTTGTACCAACCAACGGTCAGCTGGAACCCCCGCATTACAATGAGACAATTCAAGCCCAACAAGGCCAGGAAACCCGACTGCACTGACTCACAATAGGTGGAAATTCCTGTTCTCCACATTAGCTTGACACTTATGGTAGTCTCCCCGACTTTGGCTCATACCAATGAGAGACTCGTTTGCACTTGGTTTGTTGCGCTCCAATGACAGCGCAGCGCTTCTACCCAACAGTCACGCGTTGTTGGAGAGGCTGGCCTTTAGCGTGTTTTCGGTACTCGCGTGTCTTTTTCGGCGAGGTTACAGTCTACTCCTTTCCCCATGGGGATCTTTTCCGCCATGTGAATGATTCTGGGGGATAACGAATTCTCTAGGATTTTTAAAGTGGTGGGGCCCCAATGTTATCAGCTAACTAAGTTAGATCTGGATCGCAAGACTGGAATGAAGTATTAAATCTCCCAGGGTCGCTCCTGTCGATCAGTTTGGATCATCAATCAGTCTGCATACCCAATTTCAAGCAGCCACCATGAAGCCCAAGGTTTTTCAGTTCCTCGTCGGAGTGTTTGCGTCCTTTGGATCGCTGCTCTTTGGTTATGATTTGGGTGTTATCGCCCAGGTCATTGCTTCTGGGTCATACCAGGAGCAATTCAACACAACTCCTACCGATTCTGATACGTAAGCTGCATATCTCCTCATTCAATGAGCCCAGTTGACATGTCTGACTTTTGCAGTGGTGCCGTTGTCGCGCTCTTCACCGCCGGCGCCTTTTTTGGCGCCATGTTTGCCGGCCCTACCACCGAATACACCGGACGACGATGGACCATCACCATTGGCTCTTTGATCTTTATTCTTGGAGGCTGTCTGCAAACAGCAGCCCCCAAGATCTCGTATCTTATGGCTGGCCGATTCCTCGCTGGTCTTGGCGTCGGATTCTTGACCATGATCATCCCTCTGTACCAAGCCGAGATTGCTCATCCCTCTATCAGAGGCCGAGTCACCGCCCTGCAGCAGTTCATGCTGGGTATTGGTGCTCTGATCGCCGCGTGGACTGGCTGGGGAACCTTCACAAACTTCAGCGACAACCGACAGTGGCGCATTCCTCTTGGTATTCAGATCATCCCGGCCATCCTCCTCGGCGCTCTCATCTTCGTATTCCCAGAGTCTCCCCGCTGGCTCATGGATCAGGGTAAGCAGGACGAAGCGCTCAAGACCCTTGCCCGCCTCCACTCCAACGGCAACGTCGATGACGCCTGGGTCCGCGCGGAGATTGAGCAGATTCAGGAAAGCATTGCCGATGAGCATGCTAATGGCGCAAAGTCGTATCTTGAGCTTTTCAGGGATGTTTCTTGCTTCCGTCGTCTCTTGATCGCGTGCGGTCTTCAGGCTTCGATTCAGATGACTGGTGTTTCGGCCATTCAGTACTACTCTGTTACCATTTATGGACAGGCTGGTATCAACGCTGCTGATACCCTCAAGTATCAGGCCATCAACTCTATTATCGCGTTGATTGCCCAGGCTCTTTGCATCGTCTACATTGATCGTTTCGGCCGTCGATGGACTCTTATCTGGGGTAATCTGTTCAACATGCTTACGTTCATCATCGCCACTATCATGCTTGTTGTGTATCCTCCCGGTTCCGGTAGCGCTGCTCAAGGTTGGGGTTTCATCATTGTTACTTGGGCATATAACTTCTCTTTCTCAGCCACTTGCGGACCTCTCTCTTGGATCATTCCCGCTGAGATCTTCGATACTCGCACCCGAGCCAAGGGTGTCTCCCTCGCGACCATGACTTCTTTCGCTTTCAACACTATGATCGGCCAGGTGACCGGTATTGCCATGGGAGCTGTTGGCTGGAAATATTACCTCGTCTTTGTCATCTGTAACTTCACAAACGCCCTCTGCGTCTGGGCTTTCGTTCCTGAGACCAAGCAGCTTCCCCTGGAGGAGATGAACTATCTCTTCACCAATGCTCCATGGTTCATTCCCTTCGTCGACAAGAGCGAGTACACTGCAAACCTGCAGGCTGATCTTGCTCGCAGGGCTGAGGCTATCGATGAGAAGCTTGCTGCTCAGCATGAGACGGGAGAGCATGTTGACAAGATCTAATGTGAAGTGTTGAACGGGTTGGATAGCTAGACGCAGCTCTTGGCTTGTTATAAACCTGGGGTTGGCAGTGGATGAGTCTATACAATATAATCTATTATTAATATTTTACGCTTCTCATGACGCTATGGTAAATTATCGCGACTCAAATGCTGTTTCACCTCCTCAGCTCCATCAGCGCCAATAAATCTCCAAGCACCACCTGTCTTTGTAAAATCGAGTATACTCAATTTCTCAGGAACCTTTGAAACCAAAGACTCCAGCGTTTCATCACCCTTGGGGATTTGAGTAAAGAACAGGCGGTTCCATTGCTTGCCCGTCTTGTCCTCTTGAACCCGTCGCCTTCTTTGCGACTCTTCCAACGTACTCTTGTGAGCATACACCTTCTCGATGTTATGCTGCTTAATAGCTTGAGTAACCTTGAACCAAGCCCGCCGGGACTCCCATGGCGTTTGCTCTTCTACGGGCGCAACCGTGAGAGGTGAGATTGGGATCTTGTCGACGTGAAATTCCTCGAGGGTCGCCTTTGATGAGTCTTCAACCTTGATCTCGCCAGTCCATTGGCCTGTGATGCGATATAACGGATGGTCCTTGTCGTTCGGAGCAAATACTTCAGCAACGACCTGGTTCTTCTGACCGTATCCAAGCCTTCCTTTACCGTGAAATCCGATCTTCGTCAAGTAACCGGTGGAACTGGCAATGTAGGCGGGACCCTCCATCTCTGGATATGGATTCCCCGTCGTCACGCCCTTGACCAATATTGTTGGCATAGTCATGAGACTTTGCTCGTTATGCTTGTGGTCTTCAATGATTGCACATCCTGTTGGACGCACGGTGACGCCATTGACCAGGCTGAAAGATGTTTCCTGGCCAGCAAAGCCAATCGATGACATGCCACGCTCTTTGTTATATACAGAGCATGCTGTCACAGGCGGGTGATGTGACACCTGCTCAATTACCAGTTCCGATTTCGAGCCAGACTTGTCAGAAAACGAACCGAGGAAGAGTTCACCGAGGAACGGGTTCAACGGCTTCTTGGCTGCATCCGGGGAATCCGCATTGACCAGCTGCTTAAGACTGCAAATGTAATTCTTTGCCAATAAAAGGGCCCTCACTCCAGCATCAGGTTCATCTGCAGGTTGAAGAAAGAGATCGTGGTGACAAGCCCAAGCAGCCGGAACCTCAATGGCTGACCTGGGAGCGAGGATGAAGGGAGGGGCAGTGACGTTTGACAGGTCCCCTTTGACAGCGGAGAAATAAGTGAGTACATCTTTCAGACGGAAAAGGTTTCCGGAATCGGTACCAACGTCAGCCATTGATCTTGGTGAGAAGGGGGGTATTTCCGGTGGTGACAGTGGTATCTCTGGTGGTGATGCCAAGGAATTATCTGGTTTGTTAGATTGATGCATTCTCTATAACAAAAACAGCTTGAACAAGACTTATTAAGATAAATCGAAAGAAGTTTCATGGAAATAACGGGATCTGAGATTAGGTGCTGGATATCGATGATCAGGGTCTTGACGTCATTGACATTGGCCTACGTATCGAGAAACGGCGGTTAACGGCACAGCCCACTATCGCACTCGCTAGGAAATAAGAGAGTTAGCCAATCACGCGCAAGGGAATTGGAGTTCGACCCGCTAAATGCACTGAAGGAGGCTCATTTCATATGCCATTTCTGCTCTACGTAGTGACGCGTTCTCAAGCATGTGTAATTCGTCACACAGCCTCATTATATTTCCATCCTTTACACGCAAGCAGAAGAAGTCCTGGCCTATTACCAATACTATACTCTGCACGATCTAGCTCCCTGCCCTGGTATACATCTGGGGACATGATATGCGATGGCGAGGTGCCGAGGGGAGCATCCTCTGGAACTCTTCGCATCTGCTCTAGGATCACACTTCAACGTCTGTGCCCAGAATGGCTTGTTTGTTATCCTCGAAACTCCCCAGAGTGGGAAGGCGCTCTTTGTCTTCGGTGGGCTGCGGTCTGACTTCTTGGGTAGCAGTGAGCTTGAGTGGATCTTTCTTACGGGGATATCCATCGTTGACTTCGACGCAGTACCAGTAGCCAGGCTTGATACCGCTGCAGTCCTCCTTGATGGTTGGGTTCTAAGATATATCAGCAGCTGTTTTCTTAGAACGATGCATTGGCCACCTACATATTCAACAAATTCTTTCAATGTTATACCCCAGTCGCTGGCAAATCCCCAGCAATCATCAAAATATTTAATCATTGTGAAAAAAGAGCAGTCAGAAGGCGTTCCCGGATCGGTTGGACCATGCGGTGTTGGCCCTTCACTTGACTTTTGTGCCACTGTTTCTTTTGGTGATTCCGACGCGGTGGCAGTGCTATTTGAGACGCCACATTTCTTCTGGACAAGGTCAAGCTGACCTTGCCAGTAAAGGTCATCTTTCGTAGGCGGCCATATATAAAAGTCCGCTTGTGACCATAAGAAGGACTTTGACATTACGGCAAGAACTTTGCCATAGCATGGATGGCAGAGCTCTTCCAATGGCCTCTCCTGATCTCTTGCGATATCGGAAAAGCCGTCGAGAATTTCTGATTGCAAGGTTAGGTCTGTATTATGCAAAGAATTCCTGAGCACTAACCTTGGCAGTAACGCCCCGACTCAGTATCCTTAGTGCATGTCTCGTTGAACCCTTGCCACAATTGACTGATAGTGAATATCAATGAGTCCGTGGTGCTCCTGGCATAAAAATCCGAGCTGTTTATGTCTCCAGCACAATCCTTCGCCACGGTGTTGTTCCAGATTCGAAACGAATCAGAGCAGGTTTTAGTGCAGATTTTGTCGGCCAATTCAGTATCTCCAACCCACTTTTGGTAATAATTTGGGTTCATGTTAGGGACGTAGCTGTCGCATTCGATATTGGACACCAGAGCCTTAGCGCAGGCTTTAGTAACATAACCTGCGACCGATTCCTCACCGATAAGAAAGGCACTAGCAGTCGCTGGGAAGCTAAGAGCAATTATGCGCGTGATTGCAGCGACTTTCATGGCTGTTGTAGTAAGGTGGCAGAGCTAAGGAAGCGAGATTTCGCCAATGCGACTATTCTGGGGCCTTGTGTTCTTATATTTATCAATATGGCTGTGAATCGTGCTTTTCACCTCGGTAGGTCATAAGTGGAGAGTAAACGGCACAGTCCAATCGTTGCTATAGCTTACGTATTAAGAAGACGCTCAGGCGCTTTGTGAGTGCCAAGCCAACACGGCCAACATAGAAGAAGACGTGCAGTTTGTAGTTGTAGCCCCCGAGTCAATCACAAAAAACAAAGCCACTGACCCCGTAAATTCCTCCGACTTTCCAATACTCTATGATAACGAAATTTTGACGGTCTTTACCGCAACGGAGCAATATTGGTTAATCTGGCCACCCCTGGCAGTACGGCGCCTGGCCTCCGAATACGCCCACTCTTCAGGAGAGTGGTATTATATATGCCGCTGAGTTCGTGTCTCGTATGGGTGTAGCCCACCCGTGGCGCGTCTCAGATCCCAGATGGAAGAGAGTTGACTTCCGAGGTATCCCGTTATTGCTAAAACCATGTCATGCCTGGACTTCGCTACAGGCCTGCCGGTCACTGACAGTAGATGTTATTGAGCGTCAATTAAGCCTGGCAGGCTCAAGAATGTGTTGACGAGAGGGATGTCTGAATGATTCATGCGTATTCGAGGGAAAGGAAGTGTGCTGTACCTTGCTTAGTTCTAAGTTCTCTGTGGTGATATAAGCTCTTTGCCACCAGTATCAAATACAAACAATACACATCTGGCTCACAACTTAGACCATCAATTAATGATCCGAGAGAGGAAAGCATATCTGCGATTGTGGGGCCAAAGATCTTCATCGTACACACGCACTGAAAACGCAGCCACTAGCAAGTTATGGACTTTCGAATGTCAGCTCCAAGCACTGAATTCCTCGTGTGGAACAAGAATTGTTCGGGTAGTAGCCAGCAGTGGAAGCGTGTTGGCACCGATGAATCCGCAACGTGCATAAGTGGCAATGCTGCCATTGATGGGACGAGCAGGTCAGGCAACCGTGCTGTCTTATCCATGTTGGACCAAAACACCCTAGGAAGCCAGCCACCCAGAGCCTGCGAAGTCCCCTCCCTATTGGAAGGCAAGCAAAATGGCTCTGCCTTGGTTGAATTTGAAGTAGATACGTATTCCGTTTACCAAGTTCTAGTCTCGCTGCCTAGAAAAGCACTGTTTCTAATCAGCCATGCAGATATAAATAGAATGTCTTGATTGCTAAAATCATCTGTCTCAACAAATGCACTCAAAACGCGATAGAGACAGAACTGAGAGACAACCACGCCTTAGCCGTCTCAAACTCCACCTCGATCGAGACTGAAATCCCTTGCCCTCTGTAAGAAATCTCCTGAGAAGACATGTACAAAGTAAAAGCCTCACTCTTTCCAAGATCCCCCTCCTCGAATACCTTTTGGTTGTTAAGGTGCACTGCCACAGTCTTGACAGTTGCAGATTGCGACGTAAAATCGACCATGAGATGGTCTAGGTGATTGTGTGCAGCGCTACCAGGCAGTGAGAGATAAATCCAATCACACAGGGCATTGGCAGATCTGGGTTTTATTGTCGCACTGCCCTGCGTGGGGGTTATGATAAAGGAGTTGGTGATAGCACCAATACCACTGACGGAAACTACATCAGACATCCTGACTTGCTGTTTTTGCATTAGCTGCTTAGTCAATGTGGACGGATAAAGAGGTCTTACATTAATATATAGTATACTAGATTTCTATGTTGAGAAAATCTAAAAAGAAAATACAGTTAATGAGTTAGTTAAAACAATATAAAATACTTGTATATTTATAATCTAGCTGTACTGAAGTTTATAACTTAGTTATACTACTAATGTGTTGTCATAAGCGCTATTTTAAACTAAATCCATAAGCCCCACAGTAGCAATACGTGGCCCAATCTGAAAGTCTGCATCACAACAAGCCACGCATTCAAGTTCAGCTTGCGCTTACTATTAGCTCTCGCTTATGCACAAAGGTAGACAAGTAAGCAATGTGGCTGATTTCATAGCACAATGGAGAGCTGAAACTCTTGACTTGGCCTAGCGCTATCATGGAGTTTAAACAGGTGAATTGCCTTGAGACTGCTGCTCTTCCCGGAGATAGACCAAAGTCGTTTACTCGTTTGCTGTTGCCTTGCTCAATTGTTGACCTACTAGACCAACATCCAAGTTTCAGAAATCGCCCCCAGCCTCGGTTGTTTTCCAAGAGCGAGGGGTGCTTCTTTTTCTTGGCGTCTGGGCTTGAGTGGAAGTTTCAGGACTTGGTGGAGCAATCAGGCGTTTCAATATAAACCAAACAAAGGGCATAAGCATAACCGCATCTTTACTTCATCTGGAAATATTCGCGAACAGTGTTCAGACCTCGATCAGCCAGTCGCATCTGAAGTGATCAATGATGATCCTCCCATTATCAATCGTGAGACTAGCTGAGCCGAGGATCTCGGCACTGACGATGCTTTGATGTTTCTGTTTCTGCCTCTTTTCTTCTTTAGTCGGAGTTGAGGTTGTCAATTCGTGTAGATGAAACGGAGATAATGAGCGACAGGGAGTTTACTGAATGCAGGGAGCGTGAAGCTACGAGGATATAAGATACTGCATTGTGCTCTGCTTCATTACCGAAAAGCCCCAGTATCTACAGGTTCAACATCAGTCTTATTTCTTCCTTCCAAAATCTGTAGAGCTCTCCCGTTCACTATGAAGTTCTCCGTATTGATCACCATCACAAGTGTGATGGCGCACACGCTCGCCCATCCCCAATTTCTGTCCACCCGCCAGTTTGTTCCTCAGGAGTGGATTGCTCCAACTCCAGACGCCTGTGAGTTGCCATGATGGAGACAATGCCTAGCATCTTTGTCTTGTACTGACTGCTTGATAAAGCTCGTGGTCCCTGCCCCGGACTTAACACTCTGGCAAACCATGGGTACATCCCCCGCGACGGCAAGAACATCACCCTCGATATACTCAAGGATGGCATGCTTACCGGCTACAACATTGAGCACCTCGATGCTGTTATTCTTTTCACACAAGCTATCAAGACTAGCCCTGAGTACCCAAATACCCGCAGCTTCGATCTGGCAGATCTTGGCCGCCACAACATCCTCGAGCATGACATTTCTCTGAGGTACATCACTCCATTATCATATTTAAATCAGTGCTGACCTGTTACTCAGTCGCTCCGACGCCTTCTTTGCTGATCCGAACCCATTCAACGAGACTGTCTGGGCCGAGTCCCTTACCTACTTCCCCGATGATCTGATGACGGTCGAACAAGTCGCCAAGGCGAGAATGGGACGCTTAGCAACCTCAAAGAAGACCAACCCTGAACACTCGCTGTCTAAGCTAGCTGACGGCTTCAGCTGGGGCGAGATGGCATCCTTCTTTGAGATCATGGCTGATGGCACCACCGGCACGGTAGAAAAGAAGTTTATCGAGTACTGGCTAAGTATGTTACATTTCTGATTAACTAAGCTGAGGCTAATGTGATATTTCTGTGGTAGAGAACGAGCGTATGCCGACGGAGATTGGATGGGAGCGACGACCTACCATCATGCGAGGAAGCGAGCGTATCGAGTTCACCAGGAAGCTCATGCAGGCTGCTGGAGTTGCCCGCCGTGACATTAAGAGTGATGCTTACGGCCGTGGCCTGGTTATGTAGAGTGGTAGTAGTATGTAAGCGCTGGACGTTTACGTCAATTTAAGGAGGGTAGGGATATGCTGGAACCACTTGAAGGAATAGGATAGCGATAGTGAGTGCATGGAGTACTACCACGGCCGAAGGTGTAGATTATAAATATGCTGAATTTGCCATTCCATATTTTCTTATATCTCGTTTAGTGAACAAGCACTGTTTGGCTGGTGGAATGCAAGAGAGGGAACATTTGGGTTGATGTTGACTTATCATTCGGTTGTTAAGAGATCTACAAAGTGAAATTCCGCGCGAGACGTGGTAATTCCGCACAGACTGGATGCCATGTCGTGGCGGAGCAGGGATCAAGCTCGCAAACGGCATAGTTTATCGTAAGATACGGATACCACAATACGCGAATCAACTATCTGCACTGTATCGTGAGGTTACAGCGCGTAAAAAATCAATAGTCTCAACGTAGGCGAGCATTTTGGGCATAGCAACCGCGAACCCTGCACTGTAGAATGTCCATGATAAGTTAGAGGTGGAGCCGCCACTGTCGTCAACAGTCAGCAACGTCTTCAAAAACTCAAGATTGCACTAGTGCAGTTCAAGTACTATGAGCAGATTTACTTAATTTGTGGTATAGAGTTTTCTTTTTTAATTTAATTTGTCTGAATAGATTGGAACCTGCTCTCATTCTGTAGATTATCTATGCTGGGCGTGGCGATGCCATGATCCTGAAGTTCGATGACCACGATGACCCTGACGAGCGCAACTTTGTCCTCGCTGGCGGTGGCCCAAGACACTGGGACGCTGCTGTCACGATCCGAACTGCTCCTTTTCATCGATATCTTGTGTCAGCCTGCGAAGACATCATGAAGAACAGCCAATTTGCCTGCAGGGTTCGATGTTGAAAACAGGTCTTGTTGAACTGACCAGCATCAGCGGCGGCTTTGGATTCGGTTCGAAAGTCGAGATCCCAGCTGCGCCACTATTCTGCCTAGCGCCTTTCATTCTTCAAGGCACTCTGCCTCAATGCTTAGGGATGGTTTCGGAACGACTGCGCCAAGCCTTCTTTTCCTACATTGACTCTCGATGCCTTGCAGGCATCGCTTTACCTTCTGCAGATTTGGTCCAAAACCGTTGCCTATAGCACTCACTCTTAGCTAGAGACGAATTCGATCAATTGAATGGAGGTGACGTTGGTCGCTACTTACTCAGCGATCAGGTACTGCTCTTGCTAACATTGACTCCTCGTGCTGACATCTACTAATACTAAGGCTATAGTAATTCAAGCTTCGAGCTGTCAGCTCGACTGGTCCACCAGAACAACCGACCACTGCATAAGGTATATGAAGCCTCCATAGCCTTGAGCATTCTGATGTCCAGGTGTTCCTACTAAGAGCGGGAGCTTCGCGACTCTGTTGTCCACGGCTCTCGTTCAGTTTATGGCGACAGCCAATGCCGATGTGAGTTAAAATGTAGACATCATGTTCTAAATTGACTTTTCATAAAGTCATAAGCGCCTTATCGTCACCATTAAGCACATCCAATGTCTTTACAGAAACCATGAGTCGTCTCGATGCTTACAGCCTGAGCATTTACACCATCTCGCCTCATACCAACTTCATAGGCATAGCGTAGTCGTATCCATTCGTGGCTGAACTAGAGTTTGGTGAGATTTTAGTTTGAGTATGCCTCTTTGTGGAGCTAGCCGCACTTTCAGCTTGCGTCCTGATGTTCGTCTTAACCCTTTGCGTGAGGCGAGGCAGACTAAGGCAACCAACCAATGTTTGAGGCGAGCACAGGAACCCACCTTAAATAGTCGGGTAACCTACCTCCGGCTTATCCGATAGCTGACTTTTGACGTGACGAACCTGTCGTCACTGTACATGCGATACAATACCACAGAGTACTGAGCCGAAGTGGAATATTTGGCTCAGCTATCTCTCCACCCACAGCCCATACCAGAAGTCAACGCTCGACGACCTAACAGCATACACCTATGGTCCCAGGTATGATGACCTTGTTATTAAAGAGCATGCCACTAGGTGCTAATTTAATGCTGGATTAGAAGATAGCATTGTGTTAGACAACGGGTTGGTCATTTCAATATCATAAGACGTTTTAGTCTTAATCTAATTCCTTCCCTATCAAGGTCAAGCGTACTAAAAGTTGGGATCGCTGGGGATGACCGCCCAAAGGCCATGATCCGTAAGTTAATAGAAATGCCACGTCTAGAATTTTAATTCTATGATTCTGCTTTCATGCCTCTTCAACATTGCATTTATCACGATTTAACCACAGAATACAAGCTGATAAGTAGCCAATCCAGCCTCTGTTGTTGGCTATGTGCAGGATAAAGGGTGTGTGAGACTGCATCCCTATCGACTTTTGAGCTCCTTACGGTCGAGTTCCGCCTAAGAACTCATCGATTACTAACTCTCCTTTAGGGTACCCAACCTATTGCAAAGACGAGACGTCCTTTTCGGCGAAGACAGTCTTAAACGACGGGCCGATGTCAGCCTTTCACGGCCTATTTCTCGTGGCGTGGTGACCTCCTGGGCTGACATGGAGCTCTTATGGGATCATGCCTTTAAGACTATCAACGGGTCGCCGTCAGAGCGGAGGATAATTCTCACCGAGCCGCCTTGCAATCCTCTCTCAAATCGCGATAAAGCATGCGAAATACTGTTCGAAACATTCGGTTCGGCAGCTCTGCATATTGCCATACCAGCAGTGCTTTCTATGTACTCATCGGGTCGCGGAACCGGCGTCGTATTAGATATTGGTGACGGGGTAACGCATGTCCTTCCTGTTGATGGGGGATATACAGTAAAATCTGCTATAAAGAGGGTTGACTTTGGAGGAGAGGATTTAACAGACTACCTGACAAGACTCTCTGCTGGTAAAAGTAGCTGGTTAAGCTCAGTTGCAGAGAAGGAAGTCATGCGCAGGATAAAGGAAGCCCATTGCCATATGAAGAAATCTCCAACTTTGGAATATTGGACTAATAAATCTACCTGGAAGCTTCCAGATGGACAAGAAGTCAACATCGGCAACGAGCAGTTCGAGGTAGGAGAGGCTTTATTTAACCCTCGACTAACAGGGGCTGCGGTTGAAGGCGTTCAGAATATTGTGCTAGACTGTATTCAACGCTGCGATATTGACCTCAGGCGGTTATTCTATAATAATATTATTCTTGTAAGTTGGACATGCGAAGGAGTTAGCCTTCTTTTATTATACAAGTCAGCTAACCAGCCAGTAGACAGGGGGAACTTCTAAGTTTTCAGGATTTCCTCAGCGTTTGGAAAGCGAAATCAGGGGATTATCCAAGTCAAGGGCTCGGGTACATATAGTCACTGGCCCAAACCCCGACCTTTGGCCTTGGGTAGGCGGGTCAATTCTCGCCTCTTTGTCGTCGTTTCCACGTTTCTGCGTGTCAAGACAAGAATACGACGAAGTTGGTTCTTCAGCTATTCATTGGAACAGAATTACATAGAGTCGGTTAAAGCCGTATATAACGCGATGCCCAGCAGGTGTGAATCTCAATACGTTAACACACTGTATTAGACTCTACGTGTAAGCAACCTATATCCGGGGGGGGAGTGAACAGTGAAGTGACGATCGCAAAGACTACAAGAGAGCGACAGACCACCTCTTGCGGCTTCCTTCATAAGCACGGGAGTCGGCTTGGCTCAGACGCGGTTCTACCCCAAGACAGAAGATGGTGGCTGGTGGCAGACCTTGAGAAGAGTCGGAGATAATATAAACTCAATATGCCGCGGTCACATGGTAGCAATCAATCAAGCTAATCTGGTTTCAGGGAGCATACAACGCGCACAGGTCATGCCCGGAAGAAGGGGGAATTTTCTTCACATTAAACTAGCTATCTATTTCTCTTTGTAACGTAGAAGAATCAAGGCTTTGTTCTATTCCTCATATCTACCTACATACCTATGTGTGTCGTAGCGACAAAGGCTGCGACACAGTACACATATTCATTCCTAGCTATTAGTCGCCCCTAGGTCCTGGCTACCAGGAACACATAAATATCCTATGGGAAGAAGAAGGTCCTGGCATTTCCGTCAGAGAGACAAATAACGGACTGAAAATAGGGGGCAGGGACGAATTAAATACATCTCTCTCTCTCTCTGTGCCCGAAGTATTCAGGTCAGTAACACAGCACAAGCCACCGCCACCGTGGCAGACCAGAGGCCGAGTTCCTCCCTCAACGTCCTCGCTGCACTCAATGGACCCGGAGCATTCACATTCGAATTATCCAGCTTCGTACCCGCCGGCAGTGTACCGTTGATCAGGAAAAAGTCCGTCCCATTCTCCGTGCCCATAGTGATGAGCGAACTGTTCAGCCCGTCGTATGTCCCGTCACCATACAGCATGTCATCCACCATCATGTCCACCGCGGCCTCACTGGCATAGCAGCTACACACAGAGTCCTTGGCGCAGGCGCAAAGGACGTCCCGTTTCTCGTACTCGCTCATGGTCTCGTTGAAGTACTGGCAGTAGTCGTTGTAGCGGTACGTGTACGCCAGGCCGTACCAATGGCCGGGCCAGAAGGCAAGGGCAGCAGGGGAAAGGAGGGAAGGGGCTGAAGCGCCGGAAATGCTTGTGCCAGCAGCGTATGGGACGGGGGCTCCCGCACCTCCGTTAGGACTACTGTAGTTAGGGAGTCAGTCAGTTCAACCGAGCTTCGTTGACATAAGACCAAAGGAAGCGGAAGCATACCCTACTAAGCCGGTGCTGCCACTGCTTCCGCTACTGCTATCACCTCCATCACTTCCATTACTTCCATCACTTCCATCGCTTCCACTGCCGCTGCCGATTGTTCCTCCTCCGTGGCCACCGCGTCCGCCTCTCCTCTTGTGAAGGCCCTGCTTGTTGGTGTGAGAGACCGAGTCAATGCGGATGGCATGCCGTGTCGGGCCAACACCGGTAGCGCATACGGCGATCAACAGCGCGACCAGACACAAGACCAGGTTGACTCCCATGCAGTGCCACAAATGCCTGCTTGTTGTATATCTTCGCTATGCCAAAGAGAAAGCGACAACGCGGGTAGGTTTACTTGTTTGTATACAAGAGGGAAGTTTGAATCTTGAATTTATAACAGCAAACGTGTATGCGTGGGAGGTGTGAAACTGTTGCCAAACAAGAAAGAAGAAGAAAAAGAAGAAAAGGAAGAAGAAGAACAAAGGTGTAAATGGGAGGCCTTAGACAAGACCGGTTGTGTCTGGTGTAGCCTCGGTCCAGGTCTGTACACAGATGTCGTCGCCATGGACTTTGTAGTTAAGGTTAGAGACAACAATAAAGACCAGGACTGCTTGGGATAGCAGACGCCAGGTAGTTGACGTCATCTTAGAACCAGCTCGGCACGAACTATCCGTACTCAGCCTTGTTCAAAGTCAACTAATCCACTTGGAAGGACATAGAATCCGCAAGGTTCTTTTACTCTTGTCTCCCAGACAGCCTCAAGGGTTGGCGCGACTAGTGTTAAGGTTGGTGCTCGCAAACGGTCAAGCTCCTTCTATCTTCTCATACCCCTGCCTTCTCCATGAGCCAGCTGACCTCCTTACTGAGTCCGAACGCAGAGCAGAAAGCCCCCCATCTCGGCCAAAACCCTGACGAAGATCTGTGAGACACCAAGCGCGATCAAGGACGATCATCCTGCACTTTCAAAGACTAGGGACAGTGACCAATGTGGTTTTGAGTTGCAAAGAATCAACGGGCCATAGTTTCCACTTGCCCGCCATCCACTTGAATAAGCATGAATCCAGGGCAATATTGCGTTATATTAACCGTTTCGTGGACAGGAGGCGTTTCTTAGGGCATTATCGGGGCTGTCCATAGATGACTCCTCGATAGCAAGGGGGTGGCGTAGCCAGACTGCCACCTCCATGCTCAGCGCATTAAGTTCTCTCGCGTAGGGCTTGCCTGGATACTACCACCAGTCATCATGTGGGGAGCTGAACGGTTTAAGCTTTGGAGGCGGACCAGTGGAGTTTGAGCGAAGGTTAGTTAATAGTGATTGGCCAGGTCGCCTAGCCTCTAATCACTGGTTGAGTTAGGAGCAAGGGTTCCCGTGGACTGTGAATTAGTAACCCCCGCTTTTCAGGCAGTTGCTTATGTGTGGAGTATTTCTCTTTAAACCCATTCCCAAACCTACTATCCTGCCACCTCTGGTTGCACCCACTAACATTTCACGCCGTGGTTTGCTCTCGCCTGCTCTCCTGAGGCGTTTCCACTCTGAACACTACGCGAAATCAGAGACACTTGTGCTTCTTTTAGACGAGTCCCCGCGCGCTGGTAAGCCTAGTCCGAGCGGATGCGAGGACTTGCATCGTTGCCGATTCTCTCTATATCTCGAGAAGTCAACCGCCATCGCTATTTCAGGATCGCAGTGTGCCGTTCTGCAGCAGCACCTGGGGGAGATATGGTGGAGGCTAAAGCGAGTGGCAGCTCCAGTGAAAGCCCAATCGGTAGCATGTCGATCGGTAAGGCCTTCCACGGGGGCCTGCAAGGCACCAGCGTCGGGCAGATGCTTGCCTTTCGCAGCAGTGTTGAAGGATCTGGCGGCTACGTCCCAATGGAGCAGGTCACCGCCTCTCTTGGTGGTCGGGAAGGCTCTTTCACCCTCCAGCATAGCGGGCTGATGGATAAAGGCGCGAACTCGTTGACAGTAGTCGTTGTGCCGGATTCTGCCACCGGCGGGCTCGCTGGTTTGACGGGGACGATGAACATCGTTGTTTCATCCGGTCAGCACGACTACCAGTTCCGCTACACGTTACCGAATTAAGCGACTTCTCTGGAGAGAAGACCAGGAGGGGGATAAAGAGCACAGCGCTTACCCTACTGTACAAAGGGTCGCTCGTATTATCATGCAATTTTGCAATAACATGAAATTATTTCCTTTTCTGGATTCTCACGGCTAACTAACTGACGACAACGGGGAAAAGTACTATGACTTAATTAAACATAGCCAGATTGATTTATCGCCCTTTATTATATAAGTAAAGGATATTATAGGATATAGCGAAGCCGGGGCCTTGCTAAAGCTTAAAAGAATAGCTAATAGAAAGGCTATAATTGGATTTATACTATTGCTAGAATGGGAGAAAGGTCTTAAGGGCGGTCTCGGAGAGTTGGTATATTTATTAGATGTTATAACTGTTGGCATATATAAGACATATTTATGGTGACAAGGAATCGCCACTTAAGAAACACCACAAAAGACTGAGGGTTACATGGAAACAGTCCAGTGATTTTAGGACGATGATTGATCGCCAACACCGGTAAAGGCATTATCACAGAGTATGCGCATATACAGAGCACTGCAAGATGAAATGCTACCATAGCGCCTGGTCAGACGGGTCAATAACACCTCCGAGAGGCTGAGAATCATCCATGGCGTCCGACGGGTATTCGGCACTGGGGTGGATTACCAGTTCAGTTTAGCCTTGAAGCTTAACTTAATGGTCGGGGAATCGATGAGTAACAGGATTGGTTGCCTCGTCTAACAACCAACTGGAGGAATTCGTTAGTACGAGGAAGTTGCTCGTCGCAAACACTTCAAGCTTTCCAGGCCCACTTATCAGACACAAACAGTGGCGCTTCCGAATCCATTTCAAGGCCTACCAAGTCGACCTCCCCCCCTTTCTCACTTCTCTCATCTTATTTATCTTCGACCCATGTCCCCCGACAGACAAGCCTTGGGGCGACAGCCTTGAAAACTCCAGCTAAGAAGAGGCTCTTGTCCGAAAAATGACGGCATTGTACAACAGCGCAAGGTCGCGCGTTCCGCTGGAAGACCATATCCAACTATTGGCCAGCGCTCAACCTCAGCCTCCAAGACTCGCGAAACCTGACTTTGGAATCGATTCACCTCTCGGGCTGGTAGCTTCATTTGTTGCCGCGCCTCTATATATTTACGCGACCTTGAAGGGCAAGTTCCAGGTCTGGGAACAAATTCTCGACAGCCTCCCAGATTCGTCCTTCGCCGGTCCAGCCCTAGACGTCGGCTGTGGACGAGGCCTGGTTCTACTGAACATTGCGAAGCGCATGAAGAGAATCTGTACTCCAGCTTCCTCACGGCTTCAGAGATGCACGGCATACGGGATTGATATCTTCAGCTCCGCAGACCAAACAGGGAACGCGGCTCTGGCGACATACCAAAATGCTGTGGCGATGGGGGTCGTTCCATATACGGCTCTGTACACTGCAAACTTCGCTGAACAATTTCCGTTTACTGATAGCGTGTTCTCGCTCGTCACATCCAATCTTGCACTCCATAATGCGGACCACAATGGGAGAATCAATGCTATTCAGGAGATGATCCGAGTATGCGCGCCCGGAGGTTATTTAATTATTATTGATCTCTATGGAAGTTTCAAAAACTATAAAAAGATATGTGAGAATCTGGAACTACAAGATATTTCGGTTGCAGGGGTAGGCGTGAAGATGTCCTACGGATTATGGCCTTGTCAGATCTTGAGAGCGACTAAGAAGGAAGAAGGATCAAGTGCAGAATAAATAAGGGATTCTAAATAGACGTATTTACATGATATTGCTGAAATAGGGGACCCATACTGGCTCAGGATGCCATGGCGAGCTGGTGTTGTTATTCCTGTTATGTTCTTCTCCTTAAAAGACATTGAAACAGAATACCGAAGTCGTTGTGATGCCTTTCGTGTATATGGCAAGAATAACCACATCGCCAGCTGAGATGGAAGTGAAACAAACGGCCATGGAGACTTGACATGTCGATGGGACCCCGGGAAAGAATGATGTGCATGTGGGATTCACCGAGGGAGCTTAGTGGAACCGGCGTCTCGTCTTCAACTGTAAGCCCACTCCTAACTGGGTGTCGAACATGTACCCGTGTTACTAAAGATAACCCTGCTGGCTTGCCACCACTTACCTTAGTGATTATTGTCAGCCTAGGCATTGGCCTGTATGGCTATGACAATGCATTTACATGTCCCGCCGTGTCCCGTTGTATCCCGGCCTCTCCTCTTTGAAAAGTGTTAAGATTACACTTTAAAAGGGAAGCTGGTTTTCTTAGTAGGCTGGGCGGTCCTGGCAGGGGCCAAGAGGGGATTAAAGTCACAGGGTGAGAATGAGTTATATCCTCTCTTCTCTTTCTATTTAAAATCTTCAGATTAGCAAAATAATATATATTACTGCTATTATAGCAGGCCATAAGACGAGTCCCTCTATTAATGTCCTAACTGCACTTTACTGCCCTTATATATTTATACTATTTATAGCTATTTTATTTAGTATTATATTATTAAGTAAAAAGTAATTTATATTATTTACCTTATTAATAGTAATAATTAAAGGGTTTATATTTATAGATTTCTTATTATTAATTAACTTACTTATATATATTAAATTAAAAGTATAGCTATATATTAACTTTTTAATATAGCTATAAAGGATGGATTAAGTCTTATATTTAGTATGTCGCGAACCTGAAACATATATACTGGAATATGCCGCCCGCTTAAGTCTTTCTTAATGGTCTTCGCGATATCTGCACGCAGGGATTCCTCAAGCTGGGTATTGTCCCTCATTTTGAGAAAGAGAAGCACGCGCTCGTCGTGGTCCTTGGACCGGCGCTGTCCGACAGCAATGCAATCCTCGACTTGGGGAAACTTGTCTGGTCACCACTGGTGATATTTAGCAAAGCATTATATATAATCGTAGTGAAGCCATGCTTCTTGGCGTCATAACCTACATTTGTGCCAGGATATCTCGTCAGGCCAACAGCAGGTCCCCAATTTCCCCAGAGACCATTATGGCGGAACCCAGGTTTGTATATCCGCTATCTCTGACGAGTGAGGCTTGCTGTCGAGCTTACTTTGCTTTCGGGGGCCACGGATTTTGCCGTCGGCCAAGCCGTAAATGGAAGCCGCGGGAAGTGGAGATGGACCTGGCTATCACAGGTTAGCTTTTATCGTGTCCTTCTGTTGTTAACCGCAACCATATTCCCGAGGAATACAAGGATGAAATCAAGTCACTGGAACAAAACGCCAACGCGCCGGTCATCAATCTCAAATCAGTGGAGATTTTTGAAGGTTGGCTCTCACATCCTTCCTTAGTTCCACTCTAACGATCGGGCACAGGTCATTAGCTAACCCCAAGTGTGGGGTTGGGGTTATTTTTACCCAATCAGCTACTCGGCCCAAGCCCAACCGATTCAAGTCCAAAACTCAAATAAAATGACCCAATTTGTTAGCCAATTACTGTTCAATCGCCTCTTAATAGTTCTTAGGGTAACAATCCAACAGAACGCGCGGGGTAGCTCCATATAAAGTTACCTTGATTACCCACTCCTGTAATTAACCTTTGCCTACACGTTGAACGAATCCGTGCGCACTGATTTCCACCACTTGACTGTTTTTCACACGCACTAACTTCACCATCATGCTATCGAATTTGCAAACCTGTCCAGAAAATCTGCTTGAGATCATTGTCGCACTACTGAGCCTAGATGACATCCGAAATCTTCGGCTGACCTGTAGGTCTCTGGTTTTGAAGTCCTCGGGCTATACTCTTAGGAAATTCTTCCTGAACAAGCATGTTGATCTGACGCACGACTCACTGCTTGGGTTTGCCCGAGTCTGCAAAAACGGAGGTATATCCACAACTGTACAGAATTTATACCTCACTGGCAGTTCGGCTGAGTGCGAAATCCAAACCTGGCAGGCCAATGACGCAAACGAGGCCAGAATGGGTCTCTTGGTCCAAGCATTCGACAGCCTTGCAAATCGTAAAAGGGATTCAAAGATGAAATCCATCACAATAAGAATCGCCGTCTTCTGCGATGGAATACCCCTTCTACGAGCCACCGCAAGGGAAAGACGTTCACACCATGTACGCGAGTGCACGAAACAGACGTTTAGTACGGTGATCAGGGCACTGGCATCGAGCAATCTCCGAGTAGAGACACTCAATATTTTCAACGACCCTGACCTACGGCCACACAGACCATACATTGAGGACTTCTACCCCAACCCCCAAATCATGGAAGTACGCAAACCCGATGACTCAGGCTCACAGCAGTGCACGCTGCCATTCGACGAGCTCAACGGCGTGAACTGGAATGATCCCGGTCTTGCCGAGTCGTTAGCAACATTGACATCACTGTCGATAGGAATTTGCACTCCTGATGCCAGAGCGGGACCGACCGAAGAACTGGCCGAAGAGAACAAGGACCTCCCACGAATAAACGAGGTGTTTGAAACCTCGAGCATGGAAGCTCCAACCGACTGCGGCGCTATGTCCAGGCTTCTCCAATTATGCCCACTGCTTAAAGACTTTGAGCTGCATTACTTTCATGTGAGACTGCGTACGCGGGGCGCGACAGTGGGAGATATTACCTGCGAAAATATTATGCAGCGCCTTGCTGAACTGGAAGGATTGCCCTTCCTTGACACATGTCGGCTCCGTGGCATTTGTGCTCGGGGCGAGGACGTGCTGGGCTTTATCAAGCGAACAAAAGTACGCGAGTTGTCAATGGAGACTATAAAGCTGAGTGGGCTTAAGTACCAGTCGGTATTTAACTACTGCACTGCGGAGGCTGCGAACATAACGAAGTTGTACTTTGATAATCTCTACGAAATGGAGAGACGCGAGCCTGTCAACCGTCGGAGGGTGCACTTTCTTGGCGAAGGAAGGCGAAGAACAGAGTGGATGCCGCCTGAGGTTGGCAATGAGACATTGAAAAGAGAAGGCCGAAGTGTCAAGCGTCCTATAGTCTACCACATGGCTCTTCCAATGTGTGGCGGGACCCCCGCTCATGCGGAGTGGAGGAGGTTTCATCTTGCGGAGTATGGTTTTGGGTGACTTGGTTTTGCTGCACCTGAAGTTCATTGACTATCTGATTTGCTTGGTATCCAGCATCTACTACAACGAAGAACACACTATATTAACACATCATACCATAATAACCAAACGCGTTCATTGACATTCATTTGAACGTACTGTTTTCTACTTTGCTACCTCCAGACCTAAATTTGTTGTTGCCCTGAAGCTTTGCGCTTCCATCCACACGCGCCAGTCTGCGTTGCCGTTACCATCCGCGTCCCGATCGTATTCGAATAGTGCTTGGCCCGAATATTGCGGATCATCGTCATTGATAAACGGGTTATAGTTGTAGGTTACGAGACCGATTCCCGGTACAAGGTTTTTCAGCAACCCTACCCTACCAAGCAGCTGTCAGTACCGCGCAACTCAGTCCGAGAAAATAAAAAAACTCACAAATCCCTGTGTTGGCCCGGATGATTTTTCGAAGTGGGCTCGTTTGGAGTTGAGTCACTACGGGGCGTCATAATGAATGCCCAGGAGTGGTCGTTTGTGCCCGTGAATAAACCTCGGTCTAAAGCCGGCCCCACCGCACCCGGTGTAGTCCCTGAGCCTCGAATCATGTTGAGAATTGGATCAAAACCGTAATAGGGTCGTCGTATGAATCGGTAGTGAAGATCTTGCCAGAAGTGACACTTTTTTTTACAACCCAAGATCAGTTATATGCCTGGAATGATAGCAGTGCTCCGCACGGTAGCGCCTAGGGAAACAAACTCACGGCGTAAACAGCACGGCTTGATACAACCATCATGACTGTGCACCCTGTAAGCACGGTATTTGCAGTTCCAATGAAAATCTGTGATCTTTCAAATCTAGTCATTGAGAACTCCTCTTGGATGCAGAAACTAGGGTAATCGAACCCGCCGGCGTTTGTAGGGCATAGATTTTTGACGATAGATTGTTCGTTTTGATCATCAACATATTTCCCTATCTCGTTCTCATTCAGCTCTCTAAGTATGCGCTTGAATAAGCCAGGGTCAGTGGAGTTGGTGCCCTCTGGCCCCTCTTTGTAATCATGGGGGATATCAACCGCGCTCGCTAGGGTGCGCCTCCGTTTGATAGGGCAAGATGATGACCCGCAAGTCGCGGGGGAGCAGGAAACTTCGCATACTTTTCCGTTTTGCCTCTTGTCAAGGCTGCTATGGTACCTCTACGAGTTAGTTTCTCTGAGTGTCCAAGAGCAGCAGCTTATCTGATCTTTCTTTCTAATTGTACGTACCCTGAAAAAGAGCCACCAGTAAACCGGGCGTCGCAGAATAGCACGGATATGAATAGAGTGATGGCAATGAGAAAGCGGGTGCTCGTGAGTACAGACATTTTCTAGAAAAGAAATAAGAAAATATTCTTTACTACGTCGCAAGAGCTGGGCTTGTGCTACTGATGCAGGCTGGATTAGACTTAGAGCATTATGGCAGCACATGTATTGGAGTGGTGTAAAACAACCTCGCCCTTTTGAATGAAAACGGATGTTATCGAGGGATATTTTTAGTAGGATTATTTTTACATGTATGTCTACATTCCCGGCTCCCAACGGAAACACCTGATGTTAACCTCGATCGAGGTACGTATAGTGTTAATAGTATTGATGTAAAATTAATCGCTCCGCCCCTTAGCCCGGTGAAGAAGCCTTGGCTGGAAGTATGCGATATCGTACGATCTTTCACATGTGTATGCCTCGGAAAACAAGCAGTCATATGCTTCGAGCCAATATTGCGGTAGAATTAGGCAGCTTGAAGTCCACGCCGCAAGCTAATGAATATGATTGCTAAACGCCTAACCGCTATGAGGAAGCTTAATTGGATGCACTGTCACCCTAGTAAAATACGTCGGTGACAAAGATAACGTCTCTTTTTACAGTTGGGTCTTGTCTCTAAATCCTTTTGGATGGCTATTATTTTGTCACCTACCTTATTTTGTATGTGTTGACACAATTACAGGAGCGACGGCGTGACGCCCCCTCTCTGAGGGAGGAAGACAGGGTTACATGTCAGTGTTGGTTGACTTCGGTTAAATCACCCCAATGTAACCTCTTCATCTGCCCCCAGAACCAACAGTCAGGTTAAATCAGTCCAATGTAACCTCTCCATCTACCCTCAGAACCAACACTTCAATTCTCAGCTGTGAGTGATGGGAACGATTGTTATCACCGAAAGCTTGCATGACTAGGCGGACAAAAGTACTCGCCAAGCTTTCGACCGGCATCATCTATACCTTAAGATAAGCCGCCAGGCTAAAATTGGATGATTTCAGGTTCAGCTCAATCGATGCCGTCTTGGCCCAACAGAACTTGCAAGGATGATGCCATCGAAAATTATGAACCGTGGTTTGTAGAGCCGAATGTTGGGACTTGGTAAATAGCATACATGGGTCATCTAATTTGACGAGTAGTTTGGATAAGGCAAAGAAAATGGGGTATAAGTGTGGCGTAGCAGTCAAGTGGGTTGTCATCTATTGCAGCCTATGTGATATTTTATCGTAATTGCGAGTATACTCGAACACGACTCTTTTGAAATGCCACTACATCTTTACAATGTATCGCTTAAATCACCTTTTTCTTTGTGTTTCTGCTGCCGTATGGCTATGCACAGCATGGGCCAAAGCGGAAACCCAATCGACTCCCGCGGTAGCTGCCGCGACAAACATCACCATTCCGCCAAGCAGCATAGGCTTCTCCTCAGCCTTGAGGCATGAGGCCTCCGCTGTGGCAGAGAGTGATTATTCTGCCAGCTCTGATGCTCAAGAGACCAGATCTTATCCAACAAGCATACCCCAAAATGAGGTGCTCAATCACATGGTCCCCCTGCTACCTCCTATGCAGGTCGGCCTTGAGCTGCCAGACGCTGAGGATCTCAAAGCCAATTTGACATCGTCGCCATCCGAAAGAGAAAGAATAGGAATCAATGCGGATTCCTTGTTGGCTCGTCAGGATGCTTTGAGAGTAATGATAGTTGGAGACTCGATATCCCAAGGTCAGGAAGGAGACTGGACGTGGCGATATCGTATCTGGCAGTGGTTTCAGGAGAATGGAATCAGCGCTCAATTTGTTGGACCCTATAAAGGTACCATGGAGCCTGAAGAGGCGGAACAGCCTCAACCGCCTCCGTTATATGGAACCACCCCGGTGACACTGCCGCCAAGGACCAGTGGTGGTTATGCAAAGGGGGTGGATTCAAGGTTTTTATCCAACTGCAATCATTTTTGTGTCTGGGGACGAGCTGCCGCCGTTGACAAGGGTATCATTCGGGAGACCCTAACTCAGAATCCTGTTGACTTGATGCTACTCATGCTTGGCTTCAACGACATTGGCTGGTTCTATACTAACGCTTATGGGACAATCGATAGCATCGCCACAATCATTGACGAGGCTAGAGAAACCAACCCGAAGATGAAGTTTGTCGTTGGCAACATCATTCACCGCACATTCATTGGGGGACGAGAAGACCTGGTAGCCAATACCGACATTATCAACGACGTGTTACCTGAGAAGGTTGAAAATTGGTCAACCAGCGAGTCCCCAGTCTATCTGGCTGACATTGCAAAATATTACGACTGCCGCCCCGGAGGGTGTCCTGCCGGTACGGAGAAACTTTTTATCTTTTTGCTCGAATGAACCACAAGAACTTAGATAACAGTAACTAACGTAGTCTGTTGAGATGCTGTTGTTGTGTAAAAACTGTGTTCTTTGTTGTGGCTGCTGACGTCTCTGTCTGCAGCAAGAAAAGCTAAACTGGAAGTAACTAACGTAGTTTCTTAGGGTACGATGGCCTTCATCCAAATGCTTGGGGTGAATACCAGATAGCACATGGATTTTCGAAAACCCTTGTCAACAAGTTAAACATGGGTTCTAAGCCGCTAGCCATCCCTTCTCAGAACGACGCCAGCCTAGCAAGAAACCTCCCAGTCCCATCCAATTTCCGAGTGTTCTCTTCGCCTCAAGGCGTGACTGCGACCTGGGACCCTGTGTATGGTGCGTACAGCTATGACATGAAAGTCTCCATCAATGGAGGCGATAATGGCTTCTCGGGACTTACAGCAAGTTTCAATCGCTGGGACTCGCACTGGCCAATCGATGGATGGAACTATGCTGTGTCGGTGCGGGCCAGTGCAGGAGACAATATCAAGGGCTCGTTCACAGGGACACTGACAGCCGAGGCAAAGCCTCAACTAGCACCGCCCCCTCAAAATGTGAATGTCAAAGCGACGGAGGCGGGCTTTACAGTGACATGGGACAATCCCAAAGGGCTCTATACCGACTCGATTGACAGGTATAATATTTTATACTGGGACTGGAAGTCTGACCATTGCTCGTACCTCAACGGGGCGGCTTTCGAAAGTTCACCTGGAAAGGTCACGGGTTTACTCCCCCGCATCAACTATCTTATTGCCCTTGTTACCTGGAATGAGCATGGAGAGGGATTCCCGATCCTCGTCTCGAATGCCGTTCCTGGATATGGAACCCCTGATACACCCAGTGGCGTGAAAGTTGATACGATAGACGCTACATCGGTTCGGTGAGTAGCTTGAGCAAGACCTTTCTGGACATTCCGCAAAATTGATACTGACCACTTGTCACAATGATAGCATCACCTGGGACGACGTGGGCCCAGAGGCGGGTGGATATCGCGTCTGGAGTCGCAATATCAACGAGAAGGACAGTAAGTTCCAAGTCATCGCCAACGTAACAATGGGCAGTCTCTGCAATGAAGAGTACTTCATCTTCCCCGGCGTATGGAACTATGCATTTGCCGTATCAGCCTTCAACGGCGACAACGAGTCAGGCCGGAGCTCCGGTATCATTGCGTCTAAACCGACTAGCGACACGCCGCAGGATTTCAAGTGTCCAGCCCAGCCTGTTTGGTGTCCTGGAGGCGGAGAGGTTGACGTACCTGGCAACCCCGGGGATCCGGGGACACCTACTGACCCTGATGATCCCGACGAAACTGAGCTACCGGCCAGCACGGGCATACCAAACGTAAGGAACGGCAAATGTAGCGGTCCGGACTGTGAGGACGGTCGATGTACCGGTAAGTCTAACTAGTTAAAAATGTTTTCAGGTCGCTTGTTTTGCTAACCTGATACTCTCCTCTCCATTGACAGATGAGCTCTGCGCCAGCTACGGCTGTATAGGCGATGACTGCTTCGATGGCCGGTGTCTAGGTGACGATTGTACGGCTGTTGGTTGTATTGGCCCCAACTGTCGGGACGGAGTGTGCATTGGAACTGGCTGTGTATCCTCTGGTTGTCTCGGTCCAGACTGTGATATTAATGGTCGCTGTACCGGCCCACGATGCATTGCAGTTGGCTGTATCGGTCCTCAATGCTCTTCATCTGGCATATGCAGGGGCCCCAATTGCTCAATCAAGATCTGCTGGGGTCTCAATTGTGTCAAAGGCAGTTGCGTTGGGCCTGGTTGCAACACCGGTGGAGGGTCATCGGGAGGTGGCGACGACGCGGTAAGTATCCCAACACCCGCTCACACCCCATCTCAGCCGAGGCTTCGGGCTGCTGCAGAATCACAACTGACTGGTGGCAACCTCTCAAGCCGCTACCTCCTGCTCCGCAACCAAGTGACTGCACAACCATAACATTCACCGCATGTAACACTAAGTGCACATATGACGCAACATCAAGCAGATGCTCAACTGCCTGCCGTGGTAAGTCACCCCGCCTCAAGTTCCCTACGTCTGCTAGGACACCTTGCTCACGGTTGTTAAAATAAATAGATGTCGAGGGATGCACCCGCCCCAGTGATGCCTCCACATCGACCTCTACCTCTTGTGAGATGCCTGTGGTTACGAATACATGGTCACCCGGCAATTCCCATGGCGCCATACCTGTGCTTGGTGCCGGAGGCAACCTTGGCAATATTGATATCACTGGTGACGGTGCTAAACTCACCCTGACTGTGTCCTCGCCCCATTCTGATACTTCAGGGCCGCCAGGTGGAGAGCCGACAGGTGGCAACCCGCCATCCGAAAAGAACCATCGTGTCATTATCAACTTAGAGAGGATCCCTTCGGGAGGTGAAATTGGAGGTACCGATGCCTGGGTTGTATTTGAAAGGATGCTGGAAGACCCGCCGGTCGAAGTGTGCAACACACGGCCACTCAGTACAACATATATCTACACTGACGACATAGGGACGTATCCAGCGGTGGATCTCGGGCCATTCACTGCGCACGGAAAGAGCGGATGCAAGTACAATGCCAACAGCAAGGATATAATTGGAACACTATCGTGCCAGCGCGTCTCTGGAATCTCGTGCGAGAGAAACGACGAGGAAGATGTTTACTGTGATCTAGGAGCGGTGATCAAGTCGTCGTTAGTGTGTACATGGTAGATACAGTCAGCGGCCATACGGAGGTGCCTTGTGGAATGAATGAGCTAGTGCACGAGCCAGTTGCGTCAAATCAGGGGGATGCGCCACCTTCCTTTGGAGTCCTGGGTTCTTCCCATTGATTGAATGCAAGGTACCAGCTACAACGGTTAATTTGCGTGATTTATTGAGCTCTTAAAATTGCCCGTCGTACTCCGCCTTTGAATGGAGCATCTTGACTGTCGTCCTAGTTATGAGATTAGAGAAAAAGATGTCGGGGCGCGATACATGACGCCAAGAGGTAGCCCGCTCCGGTCATGATGATGCCTAGGCGCTGAAGGCGCGTCAGCCAGAGCCCAAGGCTCCATGCCTAAGGCTCGAGCGGCATACCATATCCCCGAGTCGACCAGGGTTGTTAGTCCACCATGTAGTCCTATGACGCTCGAATTCCGACCTTGTATCCTTGTGCTTCTTGTATAGCTGGATGCGTCTCATCTCTCGCTTCGTTGACTCCTTGCTAATATAGTACAATAACACAGAAGCTTTGACCAATTTAAACAGATTCACACATAACACTATTATAACTTAGAGCTCCAGATAGACTACTGATACGCATGATAGACAACTATTGTTTTATATTCCTAGAACTCAGATTACCGTTGGCGGATAGTGTTATGAAAAGAATGCAACGTCACTGGAGCCAACCTTCCTCTGCAAGCATAATGAGAAAGCTATAAAAATACACTTTGGACTTGATCGTCAAAGAAGAGCCTTTATGCCCTCTGTAGGTACTTCCTGCAGGCCCGGTGCATTTCTGAGGTGCTTTACTCCAGCGCTTGTATCGGCCCAACCGTCAAACACCTTGCGGATGCTTGTTATATCATTCTTTGCCTGACCGGCGGACAGCATGCAAGCAATGACGCCCACAGCGATTGGGGTGGCTGGCGTATCTGTCAGCATCTAGGTAGAGAGAAAAAGACACCACCAAAATTAACATGTAGTGCACTTACCAAAGCTAGTTCCTTTATCCCGCTTCCAGTCATTGCCATCCTTGCCAAAGGGGAGCTTATTACCCTAACCGGTAGGCCGGCGGTAATTTAGGCCAAACTACTAGCCCCTACTGCACAATACAGACTATGGCTGGGGGTAGATCGTTGAGCGTGGAGTCCAGTTTGATAGCCTGGCGAAAGGGAAAAGGCGATAGATGCTGGGATGTCAGATACAATAAGCTACCAAGACATCCACTCGTCAAGATCCTCAACAGGTCAATAGTCGTGGAAGACGTAATCATAATAGCTTCAGAAATGGTACGGAAGTTGAGGTACATTAGGTTGACGACGTTAGTCCATTGACTGTGCAATTTGACACCCTCTCCTTCCTCTGCCTCACCTCGTAATGGGCAAAGACTTCTGAAAGCCAAGGTAGTACTTTCAGCCTCACGGCCAGTCCCTCAATGTACAACATCTCTCATTTGGCATTAACTTGCATTTGGCTATTCAACGAAGCAGTGGATAGCTTCACCAGCAAGTGAAGTGACCATGCGCCCGCATCCATTATGCGTTGAGTTTCTCGGTAACATCTGCCGCTCCACTTGCCTTAAAAAGCTTCGTGAGGTACACGGCAGCGGAAGTCAAGCATCCCATTCCAAGGTGATACACGACAACTCGATCCGATGGATTGGGGACATACTACCCTGGGTATTCGGTTCTAAGTCCTGGCAATCGGCAACGCGCAGGAGACGCAGGAGGTCTTTGGGCACTATCCATATAATTTTCTTCCTCAGCTTCATATACAGAGAGAAAGACGATAACTGGAGAAAATAACCAACGGATCAATTAATGAGAGAATACAATACAACATATCCTCTTGGTTTTTGGTACCTTCTCCCCCTCTCTCTTCTTCTTCTTCATCACCATAGCATCAACCCAAAGCTACAACCCCTTTTCATACACAGCCAAAACTCTTCTCTACAGTCAGTTGTCTTCAGAGTCTCTCCGTCCCCGTCACCAACTAATGCAACAGCTCCAAAGAGCCAACCATGAATCTACGACAATCTGGGAAGCGACACTTTGAGCAGGACACGAGCGAGCCACCCGCCAAAAGGCCTCGTAGATCCGCAGGGATGGAGGCAGATTCCATTCAGGCGCAGATTCTCAGACTGTGCCCCCAAGATCTCGAGGAAGCGCTCGAAATTGTGAAACTCCTTCGGGAATCCAGCAAGACTCGCCTAGATGCGGACGAACAGTGGTATGAAGATGGAGGTAAGTGAATGACGATTTCTGAACAAGTTATTCAGCTGACGAAAAACAGGATATCAAAAAGAGCAGGAACATTTAGCGGCAAGGGAGAGGGAACTTGAGACCATCGAAATGGGGATCAAGATTATACAAGGCTTTCAGCAGGCGAAGGATAACAGTGCTAAGCTTAGTATAGAGGAGAGGAAGATCAGGGTGAAGAGGGAGGAGATCCAGAGGGAGTTAGATGGCCTAGCGGCTCAAGCCAGGTCTCTTGATTTGCCCTACTTAGCGAAGCTCACTGGACACCATTTTGTTAGGAGTAGGAGCGCGGAGCCAGCCGCGGACAAGGCAGAGGGGGAGGTGGTGGTGTTGGAGGAGTAGGAGGAAGGTCTTTACAGCGCAGACTGAGATCTCAATGGTATGCATATGGTGTTTCGTTTGTGCTTGCTTTTGTTATGTTATACGATCGCGGACCTCAGAGACATAATGAATGTTTATTATTATTTGCCAATATCTGGTTCCATGCTGTATCAATCTAGATTTTCTGTACTAAACATTTCGTGTTCTTAGCCTCTGCGTTATGGGCAAACTCCAGTTCCTGCTTGAGGTCGGTCCCAAGATACATAAATGTAATGTAAGTCGTGGAGGACATGGAGATATAAGTGTGAAATAAAAGGCAGTGGTATTGATGCGATTTAAAACCCGAGAACCAATGACGCCATTACCGCTGTAGAAGCTCTTCGCGGCAAACAGGTTTGATCATTGTTTGTCTCGGCATGCAGAAGACTCAGCTAATCGGGACTGAAGTTTGCACTTTCTGAGATGCATTGGCCCTACTGACACATCTTAATATGTCAGAGCTGCGGCTACAAGATTAACTCCGTTGTGAAAGCCAAAAAGCGGTTGAAACTAGCCACTAACGCAAGGGGAGCAACAAAGGTCTTTTTGTAGGTTGAGTGTGGTTTGATGCTATTTGACTGACGGTTGCCATGGGGTTCACTGAGATATTGATAGGCCTCTCCTCACGAGTGCAGGGCCATTCATTATCTCATGCTCACCATTTTGAGAGGGTCGCAACGACAGTCAGTTATTACTTGACGAATCACAAAGAATTGAATTGCGCATCTGACTTATTTATGCCTTGCCAGGCGGAGGAGCCACTGAATTCGCCAGCCTTGTACACCAGCAATAAGCCAATCCCTGTCAAACACGTATTATGGGTGCCCCCCATACGCCATGAGTACATACCATTTGTCCGATCAATAGAAGCAAAAAAACAGTATGTAGGTTAGTCAGACTTGGAGGCATACATCAAGCCAGTCAAGAACTGACACACTATCTGGATCAACCACAAGTGTGCGGTAACTGCACAACTGAGAGGGCGATGGAGCCTGCTGTGAATAAGGACGATTGTCCCAGGATAGAGCCTCGAAAAAGACAAAATGCAGCTCGGTGCAAAACCTCAAAGAGAGGTGCCATTTGAAGTGCCGCAGACTTCGCCCCATCTTACCGGAGATTTAGTTGGGAAATGGATACACTAGGGCTGGGCATAAAGCGTTCGAATTGGCCGTTGCTCGGTATGGGTATCTGGCGCTTGAAGACTCGGCCTATTTTTATTTACAAGCCTTGGATTGGGTTACTGCTCAATACGCGGCGTTGCTGACGCCAAATGCACGCAGTCAAATCACAGTAATGTCATTTCAGAACAATGCCCCTCGGGTCAGACCACCCGGTTCTCCTTGGCCACTTGTTAATCGCCCGCATAGCCTTGTGGCGGCTCCCGTATTGCAGCATTTGAAGAAGCACCATTCTTTCAGAATCTTGGTCTGTATCTACCACACTCTATAATTGAGGTCTGGCGGCGGATGGTGGGTAGGAAGGTGGCTGAGCTGTTGATCTGAGCAGCCCTCGCAACGGCCTCGCGCCCGCCCGCGGCGTCCAGTCATTGACGTCGCTGGTGCCTAAACTTTCAGTCAGGCACTATGGACAAGCATATATAGCTCTATAAAAAGAATGCCACCCATAGACAGAGACTTGATATAATAAAAACTAATGAGATCTTTATCTGAGTTTTAAATATGTATAATAACTCAATAACAGACCAAGCTTCTTCCCAATATACCACTGTATCCTCATATTATGGACCTGGCTCCCTTTGCGGCTGGTATCTTATAATTCTCTCTGTCATTGTTACCTGGCGCTACAGCTTAAAAACCGGTTTCAGGGCCAGCAGCATCGCTATTACCAACGATTTCATCGCCTGCATGCTCTACCTACTCCTCAGTTCCTGCCACCTTATATATCTTCTTTTCAAATGCTCTCTGACTTAGGATGCCATGGAGTCTATCTGGATCCCGTATACATATCAAGATACGGACTCGACTATCACGGAAGAAGATCAATCTAGCATCCATAACAGTGGAGCACATATCGCCTCGGCACTGAGAGTATTCGAGCTTTTCACGATGCTCGTGATATGCGGATTGATCTCGACACTGCATCACGAACTCGACGCAGGGCGGACATCACCAACCACCTTGGCACTACTCAGCGCCTTTCTATGGTCGAACTGTGTTTGGAGTGTACTTTTCTATAAATCCTGGCAGCACGATGCCCTACTTGATGTATTCCTACGTATAGTTATGTTAGAGTCTCAATTCATGGGCCTCTATTTTCTTCCGGCGATATTATATGTTGTAATATTTCCGCTCTCATGGCTCTTCCATCAAGACCTACTACATATATACAAGGATCTCCACGGGTGGCTTGTTAAAGCCTATCGAAGCCCGTCTGTCCTTATACGACAATATTTCCGCAGCACCATACAGTACCTCTATACTGAGGGACCAATGTCTTTCATCATGTTTCCTGTTGCGTATTTTGGGGTAGCAATACACCTTCTGCCCCTAGGGTTTTTATTCGGCATGCCCACAGGGGATCCTTACGACAGCGTCTTCATTAGGCTTCAACTTAGCCTTTTCTTTCCAAGTACAGAGATTAACATTTCTGAGTTAGACCAAATAGCAGGAATATTCGGTGGCACCCTGACCTTGTTAGCTAGTATATACGACGTTGCGAAAGGCAGAGACATTATTGGAACTGCTTTTCAGCGGTGGTGGCCGGGTTAGAATAGTCATCAAGGCTGCAGATATGAAGCACACAGTACTGATAGTCAAGATAAGGCATTCTTGCAAACCAGGGAAATTTATACTAGGGGATTCAGGTTAGGAATAAGGAATTTTCAAAGAAATAAAGAGGTTTAATTTAATATATATATATATATACTTAGTTGTGATAATTATATATGTAATCTAATTCT